>CM025643.2:1954702-1972872 GCA_014621495.2 Entosphenus tridentatus | reverse complement strand
CGTGGTTTGTTTATTTAATAAGTGACCGTGAAGGCATGTCTGCGCTTTAAAGGTTCGTCCATAAATAATTAAGTGAGTAAATAATGCGCCTGATGAATAAATAAACGCATCAGCAGGGGGCTTACCGCCTCCGTTGGTGCATTTTTATATTTTTATATATATTGTGTATTGTGTACGGGGTTTAAGCGAGAAGTGGTGCAGTGGTTTGTATCCTGCTGGACGAGACCTGTGTTCGATTCCCAGCCATGGTGGGAGACGGGGATAGTGGCCATGGGCCCCCCTCAATCGCCAACCCGCTCTGACCGGTGTGGTTCTGATCAGCGTGGCTCTGATTGACGTGGCTCTGACCGGCGTGACTGATCAGCGTGGCTCTGATCGGCGTGGCGAAGCATAGTCAAACAAGCCCCAAGACCGACACGGCCTTTATCCAGCAGTGGATTTTCACGGGGCAGTACGTGCACGCGTTATTATCAGGGGCTGGAAAACGGAAGGAATTTACTGCTGGGCAGCTCATAAACGCAACTCCCCCGCCACTCCGGACGCGCGACGGACGGCCACTTGCGAATGATCTATTGATTTTCGATTTAAAGCTTTCGTGACTGCAGGAATTCATCTTCTTGGTTCTTTCGGTAAAGTCACGTAGAAGGGAAGTAATAAAATAAAATAAAATGTATTACTTCCCTTCTACGTGACTTTACCGAAAGAACCAAGAAGATGATCTATTGATATATCAGGATGAGAATGTTTACGTGTCCTGAAGGAATCCGATGAGCTATGAAGCTCTTTTTCGCAGACGTCCAGTATATTTAGAGAGGGAGAGACAAGCCCCGTTGCGACACCTGTCCCTGGCTTCTGCCGGAATGCAGCCCGGTTACATGTTTCACTCCCGTCCCGGCGCTCCGGGTCGTTCCACACAGAGTTCAAATCCTGCACGGCTTTGTTTATTCGTGTTTGTAGAAATTACTCTTCAAGTTTTTTTAGTTTGTCCTTAATGCATTTAAACAAACACCAATTTAGGAAGCATCAATGCATGTTTTGATTAAATGGTTTTAAATGTGGGCGCCACGGTGGCTAGGAGATGTTAACCACCTCGCCTGGTATACAAGAGGTCGTGGGTTCGATCCCGACGCTGACACCTGCTGTATATTTTGGAGTTTGGAAGAGTAGGCCAAGGTGCAATTTAGAGTGGGTTACAGAGTCGAGGCTGTTACGCCAGCGGTGACTGGCAATGAGTGGATCCTGAGTTCGAAACCAGGCAGGGATGAAACCGGGTTCCGCAAGCAGAGTGAATTTGACTGTCGCAGTATGGCCGCCGGTGAACGCGTAAACAAAAAAAAACATCGCATTCAATTTTGGCGCTGCATTCGATTCAACTCCATCGCCGAGAAACGTAAAATACCGGCTTGGCTGTCGCGCGACGAACACGGCTCTCTCGTGCGCAGATCGGGGGGAGAGGGGGGTGAGAGAGTGCTCTGCTGTGTGGAACGAGGCAACTTCAAGGGCACACCCCCGAACGTAACTCCGTGGTATCCACTTTCGCGGGCCGTTCTCGGACAAACGAAAATGGGGGGGGGGAGTGGGTGTCGTGCACTCCTCCGCAATTTATCTCAATGGATCCTTCACCTGACGGATTGAAGCCGTTTGCACAATCGAGATAACATTTGAGGGGGGAAGGCGGGAGGAGGGGGGGAGAAAACCCCCTTACATTTATTTAACAAGGAAGACAAAAAAAGGGACACATACACGGATCGTGCAGCGCTAGGCACATGCGGTTGCCCTCTGAAATATTGATGTTGCCCCCCACGCCGCACATGGAAATGACTGCACGCAGCGTAACCCTTTGATACACTTGGGCAGCTTTTTTTCCCTCCTGGGCAAGCCCCTTAATAGCAACTCAACTTCATAACGAACTGTAATTTAAAATAAAAGCGTCTCATCCCATCTGGAATCGTGCGCTTGCCGCACGAAGCGCCTCTGCAAGTGCCGGGCGGAGTGACTGACCGGTCGGGATGGGGGACAACAGATTTCACGGAGGTTGCAGAATGCGAGCACGTGCAAACCATCACCCCCTCGCCCCGATGGTGTCACACCCAGGCTGAGACATGGGCCCACTCACCTAACGCCGTGGCCCACCTCACAACAAACGCCGGCCGGGGGCGTCCCGACTCGCAGTCTGATTACTCGGGCCTAGAGGAGTCTCCTTCACTGCAAGGCCCGCGGGGGCCATCGGGCTGCCCCTGGTGGCTCCTGACGTGCGGCTATCAAACCCCCCTCCATGGTTTCAAACGTGTGGCGGCCCTCGCCACTGATGATGTCGTATCGGCGGAAGTGGCCACCCGCTCTGAAAATTCGTGAAGAACACTGGGCTGAAGAGTCTTTTATTTGACGACCCCCCTCTGCTCCGGGACAAGGAATGCGTGGAGGCTGCCCGGCTCGCCCACGGCCAATCAGCAGCTTCACGGCTTCCTCCGGCTGTGCCCGCCCCACCCTGGGTCCCCGTGACTACGTCTGTAGGGGGCAAGGGCCCCCCCCTAGAGGGTTCCCGCCCCTCCGGCCCACCCACCACACGTGATAACGTATCGCGAGGCTTGCGGATTCACGCGAGACCACGAGTAAAAGAGCCCCCCCCACCCCTAACTCCCCCCCCCCCACCACCTCTATTCCCCCCACCAGCCTGGCACCTCGTGAGCCGCGCTGGGCTACTGGTGCCACCCAGAGCGGCTCGGTTGTACAGCGGCAAGAGAGTTACGAGTTCACGGTGTCGAGCAGCGGTCAATCGTTAATACACAGAGTCATCCCATCGGCAGGACAGGATTCCGCGATCCGTCACGGGGGGTTTTACAACGGCACTAAAACCACAGAGCGTAAAACAGCGGTGACCGGAGCGACGCGGTTCGTGCGAGTGGATTTCGGGATTTAACGCTGCGCCACCTCGAGTGTTCCGCAACAATCGCCGTCCTGTCTCCAGGCGCTTCGCCCCTCGGGGCTATTTAATTTAAAAGCTCCGGAAGGATTCTCCGGTAGAGCCCGGTGCGCAATAGATGTATTTCACTCGACGAGCGTCTCGCTCGCTGAGATGAAACGGTAATCCCCCCCCCCCCACTCCCGCCTCCGCCGTCGAGCGAGAGAGAGAGAGAGAGAGAGAGCGAGAGAGAGCGAGAGAGAAAGCAAGAGAGAGAGCGAGAGAGAGAGAGAGCGCCGTTCTTTAACGGTACAATCAACAGCTCTCTCGCCTCCCAAGGATGCGGAGTCGAAGCCTTTTCAAAACGCAGCTGGCCCACCGGCGGGCAGCTGGCCTCTCTCTCCCCCTTTCATTTCTCGCCGCCAATTGGTTGAGAAACCCTCGTTACGAGATGTAATTTACCAAGTGTAATTTACGAGCCTCAATTTTCACGAAAGCGCGCTCGCACGCCACTGCCACGACGACGTTCACGGTCGGCGGAGCGCTGGACCATCGCGATCCACAGGTCTCCGGTTCGATTCCATCTCTCCAAAAGCGGGCCGTTTGAAACAAAGAGCTTCCTGAATCCCCACCGTCTACACGCCCGGCGGCCCACAGCAGGAGCAACGGGGGGGTCACCGCAGTTTGGTGGCCGATCGGGCAGGTCACGTGCGTCGGTGGGGTAAAGTGTGGGCGACTCCCGCCACTTCCCCGACGTTTAGTCAGCGTGAAAGAGGAGGCCAAAAATACCCCCTCCCGCGACTAGAGGGTGTTTTCTCTACAGCTCTCTCGAGCAGAGATCATTTCTGCCAGCGGTGGCACGAGCGAGCAATTGTAGGGGCCGCACCTTTGCATTTTTGCTGCATTCAACCGACTGAGCGTCGGAAGCGAGGAGTTGGTGGCTGCTCCGGGACGTGTGCGTGTATATACATTTTTTTATTTCCGCACGCGACACACAAAGATCAAATATTTACCTTTGGCGGCCATGGCACCTTCGATGTGTTCCAGGGTGTCTGGCTCTTCGCAAATATCATAGGGCATGTCTCCATCCACGTTCACCGCCAGCAGATCGGCCCCGCTGCACGCCGGCACACACACGGGTTTGATTTCAACGAGTTGAAAAAAACCGGAAGCATCAAAGAAATACTGACACGCGTCGCACACACGCAAACGGCATTCCCGCGTGCGGGTTTTTTCGCCGACCGCTGCTGCACAGCCCTTCCCGCCGACACGCGTCGGCGAAGCCGGAGAAGCTGCCGGGGCAACGCGGAGGAGAAACGGCGGAACGCCGCGTGGATCAGAACGCGGTTGCAAGCCCGTAAACGCATCGGGGGGGGAAAAAACAAAAAACAAAAAGCCCCTCAAGTCGACGATAATAACCAGAGGCAGGGATAGAGATTTCACGCTCTGCCTCCTCGTCATCGTGAACAATTAAATTCTTGACAATAATTATATTCTTGACGACAATTATAGTTTTGACAATATTCAGTGGCAATATTCACTGTGTATTGTCAGGATTGTATTGACAGTCTTCACTGTGTATTGACAATATTCATTATTCAACAATATTCAATGATTTTCTCCCGTCATCATGAACAATTATATTCTTGACAGCAATGATATTCAATGATATTATTAACAATGATATTCTTGTCCACAGGAAAAACACGAATTTGCATGGCACAATGATGTCACGTGACCTACCATGTAACGGCTCTTTTACTCATCTGGCCCACGGAAGCATCTTAGAAGCTTTTTTATTCATGCCAAAGTCGTATGTAACTACGGACGATGATTACTCGTACACAAAGCCCATATTTGGATGAAGTTGACGTTGTCATGTATGGGTTGGGCAACCCAGTTCCTTACATCACTGCACTTGATAGGATTCAATCCGGTCGCCACAACAACACACTCACTCATCCACTAACATCTCACTCAACCACCCACTCACCTACTCATTCATTCAACCCACTCACTCACAACACTGGAGGTCACAACACCTACTTTTCTGCTTCTTCTCTCGCACTGCCACTGTCTCTTTCCCCACAGCATTATATAACCTCGCTCCAAATTCGTGAAACGCGTTACGCTCCTATCTATTACAAAATAAACAGTGCTGTTTGTTGCTGGACACTTTACGTTTTTGGCCGTTGTGCTTTGTGGTCAGGAACCTTGATAAAAAAATATGTATTTTTAATTTGACCAGGTAAGGCCCGCCCCGAAGCGACCTGGCCAAAAATGATAGGTCAACGAAGTGGCTTATCACGTGGAAATTTATAGCAGCCAAATACTCTAAACGAACGTTTGTAAATTTGGAGGGAAAAACCAGAGGACCCGGAGAGAAATCTATGCGAGCCCGGGGAGAGAGACAAGCAAACTCCAAATATACAGTTGTCAGGGGGACAGGATCGAACCCACGGCCTCCTGTACAGCAGGCGATGTAGCTAACATCGCCCCCACCGTGGCACCCAGATATAGATTGTCCTGGAAATTCGGCAGCCCCATAAACAATTATGATGAATCTGAAAAGATCACACAACATCTGTAGACACTGAATAAACAAAGGTCTGCTTCTATACAAGAGAATAAATAGCATTTGGGGGTCCATTAGCCGCCGCGGGCCGTCAGGGATAAAAACATCATTTCCAGCGGTGTGTCGTTACGAAGCAGGCGAAACCATGCAACGGTGTTGGCCTTCTGTGTCTCACGATTATTACGGCACACTGCATCCAAAAAGGTTATCCTCCCAGTTTTACTTGATAGAAATTATTTTAATTACGCCGCCCCCCCCCCCCCCCTCGTGACATTTCAACGACGCCGTGCGACGTTTTGCTCAGCGCGCGCGAGCCTCCCAACCGAAGGCGGAGGGGGGCGGCGCGCCTATTTATTTTTTCCCCCGCGGCTGTAAACCAAACGAATCGTGGCGCCCCCCCCCCCCCCCCAGTCGGCCGACGAGGCTCCAGACGGCAAAGCGGTTTTCGTTTCCCTCGCGAGCGATGTCAGCGGGACACCGAATATCCCCGAGCGCGGCGACGGCTACGGCCAAAAGCGCGACTCGGCCGTGGAGAGTCCAGACGAGCGAGTCTGAATGAAGCCGCTATGTACTCCGTGTGTGTGTGCGCGTCGAGATTATATCACCGACTGACGATACTCACCTGATGTGGGGGACACTGCATGCCACGGATACTAAGGAAGTAAAAACAAAGGCCTCTGGTACCTAATGGTGCCGAAAGGGGATTGGGTTCGAGGCAGAAGTCGCAATCGGGTACCCGATACCCGTACCCTACCCGATACCCGGCTACCCGTACCCGGCCGGGTACGGGTACCCGTTTGCGACCCTGGTGCGGCTGGGTACGGGTACAGGTAGGCCGTGAGTCACTGGTGAGTAACCGTTTGTCACTCATTTCGGGTAGGGTACGGGTAGGGAACGGGTACCCGGCCGGGTACGGGTACCCATTTGCGACCCTGGTGCGGCCGGGTACGGGTATGGGTAAGGAATCAAAACCCGTTTGCGACCTCTGGTTCGAGGCAGGGAAATTGAAGGGGTTTGGAGGGAGAAATACAACATGGACAGAGCGGGGAAACGGAGGATGACTGACAGGGAGGTCAGTTGACATCAGTTCAGCAAAGTGGAAGGTGATTGGCTGGAGGGAGAGTGGGTCAAGTAAACTTCGAGAAAGAGGGCTTGAGGGATATATAAGGGTGGGGGGAAATAAAGACTACTACTGTTGATGACTGCTGTTTCGGCTGTCACTACATACTTTATGTGTATATATACAATGTATATATATACTGTAAGTATAAAAAGATTCACGGAGTTCACCGATTGGCTGATCTAACAACAGCGAAGAGGTGGACAATGTCTGGCGCTCCTCACACGCCAACCACGAACGATGCGTGAATCCCCGCTTTCGTCCACGCAGATTAAGACGTCGACTAAATCAATAAAAATAGAACTACGAAAGTGACGTCGGGGAAAGCTTTCAACCCGACGTTACTCCTCTGCCGAGACGAACTTCGGCCCGACTCAGGAATTGTGAACGGAGGGGAAACCGCGCGCGTTTCTCCGTTCGGAGAGAGTGCGTGAGATACGGCCCTGCCGACGTTTGTCGTCAAATCCCGCAGCGGGCAACCAACCCCTCCGTCCGAACCAAAACTGCCGATGGCTGCGCTAACCGGCTGCGTTAAGAGTCGGCGACTTGCTTCGCAGGCGGACGGGCGTTTAAGAGATGCCGCGGACGTTCGGGGAAAAGAAAATGGACGCCGTGCGTGTGCCAGCCACAACCGTGGGTCCAGCTTTTGGCGAATTTGAAAGAAAAAACACAGCGGCAGCAGCATCGCTGCCAACTGCAAAACTTAAACAGGAGCCTCCTGGAAAAAAAGAGTCTTGAGACTCAACGATGTTATTCCCGAGGTAAATAAATGTTATCATTATCATCATGAAGCTACAAGTGTTATCAAAGTAAAGCGTAAAACAAAGGTGTAAAGACAGGACAGGCGCAATTCATCCTCGAGTGAGGCTGAGACAACTAATTTTAATGTCATGGCAACGAAATGTGCATCAGCGATTCACTGCTTTTGTTTTACTTTCTGAATTAAACGTGTTTTTTTTCCGTCGTATTTTCGCGGAACGGCTTAGGACGCGATTATTTATCGCCGATACACTGACAAAGTGATGAAAAGCGAAGGTGCAATTTGAATATGAAAGCGTTTCAATGTGCGATCGTTTTAATGTATCGTGTACCTCTCTTTGCGTTTGATTTATCTGGGACGCGCTCGCTCTCTAGCTCAGAACAAGATCTGGCTGACGGCCAAGCTCAGTGCGTGCATTTTTTTTTATGAACCTCGAACTATAACTCAGCAACGCAGATAATCATGTCAGAAGAGCCCAGCCTCTACACTCCAGGGGCAATGCAAAAAAAGTGGGGATAGATCACGCGGCAGGCGGACGTGGATTCTGCAGATGCATTTTAACAAATTCATTTGGAGGTTATTAATATGCATGAGCAGGGAGCCCGACGCGCAGCTCTGAGGGCAAAACTTGTTTTGCGTATTTGCTAAATAGTGCGCAGGACTAATGCTTTTATTTTGTTCTCTATATCAATATGGCCGTTTTTCTTTCAACAGGGCAGAGTCCTCATTAGCGACACAACGCTCAAACAAAAGTCGTCTTCGTAATTGAAGCTTGTTTACAAGATCAGGATCAGAATCTTTAATTATTCCCGGAGGAATCCGATGTGTCATAGCCGCCGCCCGCCCGCCCACCCCACACTGCCACCCAGACCATCGCCACCCCACCCACCCATCCACCGCCCCTGTTACGAACACTGACAAGACACGAAGGTACTGCACTCATGTCTTTTTCACCTGCGTTGGAAAGTTGTCAAAAACAACAACAACAGTTGCCCTTTGGCACGAGTTGAGTTGGTGAAAGACGAGACTGAGACGGCGAGTGAAGTGAAACATGAAAACCGCCCACGACATCGCCACCGCGATAAAATCTGACACCCGACAAGATCAGCGTTCGGTGGATCTGCCCGTATATTGAAACGCCCCCCCCTCCCTCCACCGCCATATTTTGATTGGCTAATCATCCCCAGAGGCCGCTTGCTATCGTGCTGGAAAGACCAGGTGGTGGTGCGCCTGGGCCAAGGAGAAACCGGCGATCCGGGAGCCACAGTTGATGCCGCTGGCGGATGACAGGGCAGGATGGAAGAAGGCCTTGGTGGAGATGCTGCCCCCCGTGACCCAGTTCAGTTCGGAAAAGTGGGCCGATATTGATTGATTGCTAATTCTAGATTAGAAGTTTCGTGACTGCAAGGATCCATACCCCCCACCCTCTCTATCCCTGGCTCCTCCCCCTCCCTCATCTATATAATCCCTTGTCACTAGCAACTCTTTGGCCTACTTCAGCAAGCGTGTCTTGCTGTGGTTGTTCCCACCTGATGACGGACGCTTGTGTTGCGCCCGAAACGTCGTGATTTAATTTATTTTATATTTTATACCTACGTGACTTTACCGAAAGAACCAAAGAGTAGTGATTGATAATTATGTGCGTGATCGGTGTTCTGCTCGCAGTCCGCTTTTATCGCGTTACAGCACAATTAATAAAGGACTAAACTATTTTTTATTTGACCACGTAAGACCCACTCAGCTATAAAGCTCTTTTTTTCAGAAGCGACCAGGCCACGAATGATGGCTAAACGAAAGTGGATCATTATCACGTGGGCATATACTCGAAATGCACGTTGATTCCAAATGTCCCGGAGAAAAAAATCCACGCTGCCACAGGGAGAGAGAGACTTGCAAACTCCAATTATACAGGCATCAAGGTCGGGATCAAACCCACGACCTCCTGCAGAGCAGGCAAGGTAGTTAACATCTCGTCACCTGGACGCCCTGGCGCGTGCGGTGCCGGCGCTGCATACTGAACACACGCCACTCGTGATCAATGACGGAACCTTAACCTTCCACTATTTGCGGATCCGTCTCAATCTCTAAGCCGCGCGCCAAACGCAATTACTATTTTAACTGCAAAGTTACGGGAAAAGGGGAAGAGAAAAAAATTTAAACTAAATAGAAATCGAGCCGAGGATCAAGTGTCGCCCAATCACTGAACCCCTTTATGAAATCGATCCATTCCGAGTGTAAATGGTCGCAGTGGCTCAGAGGAGGGGGAATCGTGATTTTTTACCGGATGCTGAGCCAGCATTTGCCAGGAGGGGGTGGGGGGGAATGAGTGCCCGAGAAAAACGATGACCGTCTCAAATCGTCGCGCACGGCAGATGCGGCGACCTCCGAGACAAATGGAAAAAACTTTTTTTAAATAAAAAAAAAAGCAAAAAGAACGTGAACACAACTTCGTACCGCGCTCCATTTGACTAAATTATTCTTCATCTTCGTCGTCGTCTTCACAGTGGGGGTCAGTGAGAAGGTGGTGGCAGCGCAGGGCTGCTTCGGATATGACCCCGCCACTCGCTGCTGTTGCCCCTTGCTGATGTGCGTGGGGGTGCAAGACGCGGATCTTCCTGCACAGTCCACCTGCAACGGCGCGTACCATCGCCATCGCCACGGCCACCGGACGACGCTCGCCGAAATCAGGGTGACAACAAACGGCAACTTCAACGATGCCAAAGCGCCCCGTCCTCACGGCCACTGTCGGGAGATCAGTCGGCGAAACTTTCCATCCGCGAATAAAATTTGAATGACAGAACAACACGGTTGGCTACGTACGATGCGGAAGAAGTTCAACATACATGCTTAGGCCGCGGCTGTAAATCAAACTCAACGGGTTTCAAGCACGGTGCGCTCACCACTGTGCCACCGCTCCCCATCTCCATCATTATTAATACTATTGTTACATTCACATTTGCTCGAACGAAGGAGAAGCACCTGCGGTGATGTGCGTGGTTTTGACACGCAACGCACAAAGAAGGCCGAGTGTCACACTTGCGTGCACTTGCGCGCGCGCGATAACTATTTTTAACGCCGCGCCAGCACTCTGCTCAGGCAGGTGGGCAGGCATGAATACCCACGACAAGGGGTCGGCTTCACATCCCACGCCTACCACTGATTGACGCACAGCATCATCGAGAGCAACCTCTCAATAGAAGGCCGCGCTTTCAAAAATATTTTCATCTTTTTTTTTTACTTGAGGCATCCAGGGCAGCCTTTGTGCCTTTTTGCGCTTAATCTAAAAATGAAAGATCCCCGCGTCTCTGTCGCCAGCTCCAGGTGCTCAATTTCAAGCCGCGCCAAATTGTCGGGGTGGAGGAGTTGTGAGGGGGAGGGGGGAGGGTTGAGGGGGATGGGGCCTCGTCGCCAGAACAAAGATGTGAGAAGAGGCCTGGGTCACCGCAGCGAGATCAGAGCCTGCGACGCGGGGCCACGGCCGCCCGCACGTGACAGAAGCGACGGAAACTGGCGGCCAAGAATCACGGAAACACGAGCAGGCAGAGGAGGCAGAGAGGAGAGGAGAAAGAAAATCAGAATCGAAGCTCCGCTTGGTTTGCGGACGAGATTCACGGGCAGAGAAAGCGTTTAAGGGAGCAAGACGGTGAACAACAATTCGCCAGACGGACGACCCTGCCGGGGGTCAAGGCGGAAGACGTTCGGGTCGGAGGGATGCATCGGAGCAGTGGGAGGCAATCGACAAATAACAAATACTCTTCGTGATATTGTGGAGACGCGACGCGCCGCGGGGCCCGCCGGGCGGGCGAGTGGGAGGGCGCGCGTGCGCCCAGGGAAACGTTTATCCTCTTCGCCCGCCGGCCGTGGTCACTCGCACCGTGCCCCGACTCTCGCGCCGTGGCCGCGAGTCACAACGCACGGGTACCCATCTGAACCGTCGTCCGCCCGCCCGCCCGCCCGTCCGCGCTGTTTAGCGCACCGCGCTACAAACCGCACCGGCGGCCCGAGTTCGATCCTCGCTCGTGAACAACAACGGTGGAAAATTTTCGAACCGAAATTGGGTCTTCTGCTAGGTCGACTCGGCCTCAAATGAGTACCCGGTGCGGTTTGTTTAAACATCGCTGTTCGGGAGACAAAGGTAGCCCGGGCGTGGTGCTGGCCACCCACCCCCTTCATCAGTACTACTTGCTAACAGTACCTTCCCCAATACTCTGTTACAGGCTATACGGGAGATCTTTGTCGTCGTATGTGCGAGTAAGTCAACCCATGGCACCTGCTCTGCTAGGTTTGTCCCGTGACCTCCTGCAAGCGAGCGTCCGACAGTTCACGTGGGCTCAAAGGGCACCTGGCCTGGCACAAGCGTCATGGTGACGTCACTGCCACTCAGCGGAGAATGGCGGCCGTTATTGTTGTGCAGGTGTGTGCATGTTTGTGCATGTGCGACTGTGTGTGTGTGTGAGTGTGTGTGAGTGTGCGAGTGTGTGTGCGTGAGTGCGCGCGTGTGTGTGCGTGAGTGCGCTCGTGTGTGTGAGTGTGTGAGTGCGCGCGTGTGTGTGACTCAGCCTCAAATGAGTACGCAGTGCGGTGTGTAAACATCGCCACTAGAGAGACAAAGGCGGTGGGGCGTGGTTGCTGGCCACCCACCCCCTCATTAACCGTTCCGGCCTTCATAGGTGCTCGCTAACAGCACTTGCCCCAACAGTCTGTTAAGGCTATCCGGGGGTCTTTTCCTTTGTGTGTGGGGGGGGGGGGGTGTTATTTACTCATACTTCACCATGCGGTTTCGTGGTGGTTGTTAAAAGTGGGGAGCTGTAGATGTGGGAGCATAGACGTGCAATACAACAATGCTATTTTGCTGCCATTCTCTGCTGACCACCACGTAACCCAACAGGCGACACGGGGGATCTTTGCCATTTCGCGTGCGTGCGTGTGTGCGTGCGTGTGCGTGTGTGCGTGCGTGTGTGTGTGTACGTGCGTGTGCGTGCGTGTGCGTGCGTGCGTGCGTGTGTGTGTGTGCCAGCGGGCGTTCGACACTTCACGTGGCCTCAAGGTGCACTTGGCCTGGCACAAGCGTCGTGGTGACGTCACCGCCACTTAGTGGCGAATGGCGGTTGTTGGTGTGCGTGCGTGCGTGTGTGCGTGCATGCGTGTGTGTGTGTGTGTGTGCGTGCGCGTGCCACTGACTGGCCGAGCAGCTGCTGCACGAGGGGAAGGTTCCCGCAGGCGGCGGCTGCGTGCAGCGGGGTCCAGCCCTCTGAGTCGCGGGGGTTCACGTTCGCCCGGTGCGCCAGCAGCAGCGCCACCACCTCGGAGTAGTCATCGATGCCGCACCCCCCCTGCCCCCCCCCCCCCGGGGGGGGGGGGCACACGGCGGAAACACACGGCGAGGAACGCCGATCAGCGACGCTGCGGACCCAACACCCTCCCCCTGCGTCGTCATTCGCAGGGCGGTCCCCGACCAGGGGAATCGGCGTTTCGTCGTCGGCCATCAGCGTGGAAGAGTAGGCCAAATACCATCCTATGGAGCTCCGTCCGGTGGAGGGACGCTCTCCTAATGGCAGCGGTGTGAGTACTCGCAGGGAGGCGTCTGTCGATCCACCGCTGGATGAACGCATCCCCAAGTTATGGCCCCGATCATCATCAGCCATGGCCGAACTACTGCTGGATGAACCCATCCTCAAGCCACGGCCCACATTGCCATCAGCCATGGTCAATCCACTGCTGGATGGAGGCCTCCCCAAGCCGCTGACAACTACCTCCCGATCCTGCGATGTAGCAATCCACCCGGCACCGCTCCGTCTCCTCGGTGGGGCGTTTCCCGTTCCGTGACCGAGCCTAACTCTGCCACCCTGTTAAAGGCGGCCGGGCGCGGCGTCTGCGACAGTTTCGCCTCATTGGCACGCCGTGCCGGCCCTTGATAGATGCTCGCTAACAGCACTCGCCCCCAACAGTCTGTGTAAGCTACAGGGAGGAATGGGGGGATATTTGTAATTTCATATCTGCACATATTTGTATAGCTGTGTGCGTTCATGCGCCAGACGCGTATGTTTGTATGCGAGGTGTGCGCGTGTGTGCGTGCATGTGTGCCTGTGCATAGCTGCGTGCGTGCATGCGACCGTGTGTGTGTGCGCTAAAAATATCCACCACCGATGATGGACCATCTGTCGGCTCCTGAACGCAGATGCCCCCTCTTGGGGCAGCAGTCTACCCCCTTTTGTCACCGCCACTCTCAAATCAATGGAGCGCACCCCCACTAAGATTTCCCTCAACACATTGGTTCACAAAAAGTGTCAAAGTGGTTTCCTCCTCAAATCAGCATCGACACGCTCGCTGTTCATCATCACAGCCCTGGGAAAGTGGTGGAAATTCCACGTTCCTATGGCCCACGAAGTTTATCCATAACACAACCACCGGTGACTCCCCCATGATGCGGTATTTTAAAACTAAACTAAAAGCATGTTTTTATTTATTTTACCAGGTAAGGCCCACTGAGCTGTAAAGCTCTTTTTCAGAAGCGACCTGGCCACAAATGATAGCTCAATGAGGTGGCTTATCATCATGTGGACATTTCTAGCAGCGAGACACTCTAAATGCATGTTTCTAAATGCAGAGGGAAGAGGACCTGGAGAAAAATCCACGTGACCACAGGGAGAGAGCCATGCAAACTTCAAATATACAGCAGGCGTCAAGGGGTCGGGATCAAACCCACGACTTCCTGCGTACCAGGTGATCCCAGAGGGATGATGGGCAGAGGTTCCCACTCTGTGGTCCACACGGCCGTCGGAAGTAGTCCATGGAACTGTTGCAAACATTACGATTTCGATTTTTTAAAATGTTTTATCGGTGCATGGTGGTGACAAATTTATCTTCAGCGTTTGACAAAAAACCGTGGCTCCAAGAAAGGTTGCGAACCAATGGGCCTAGACGATGAGAACCGAAATAATCTGTCGGAGGAATCGGTGAAGGGTTCTTAACCCTTTTCCCTTTGCGATGACGCACGTGTTACATCATCGTCCGTCTTCAGGTTGGAAGACGCACCGAGGCTCCCACAAGGCCATGCGGGAGGGCGTGTGTCACAACCAGCATCAGCAGACAACAGCCAACTCCGGCTGTTGCCCGATTTAGGCTGAATTGGCACTTTTTTTTAGGTGACAAATCTTACGAATTGCCTGCGTCGGGTGGTGACGGGTTAAACAACACGTATATAATTGCGCGATCTAACCCCAAAAAACACCTCTATTATAGATAATGTTGGTCGCGAAAGCCTACTGCGTTATAAACTTGCGACACAGCCTGGTGCCGCCAGCTATCGACGAGTTGCGGTTTTGTCGCTACAGTTCTCCGCGGTGAGTAACAACGTCTTTTAAAAACAACGGCGCATCTCTCAATAAAATTGACGCCGAGCCGCTCGGGCGTTCCCGAGAACCATCGGTGAACGGGGACACCCGCCCACTAGGCAGACGTCTCGCTGAACGGGAAAGGGTTAACGGCCGCCGGTGAGAAGACAAGGAATGGAGAAGCGGCTGCAAAATCGCATGATTAAAACACTCCCGACCAACCTTCGTCATTAACAAACACTGCCCTCTGACTGAACGATAAGCCACATCGTAATCTAATGTCTTGGGTGATGACCCATTTTCGGGAGGCGGCAGTGCTGCGAAGCAAATCTTAAATTAATTAAAACCACCACCACCATTGATTTTTCCATCAGCGTAATCGCCACCGTCACAGATACTCATTACCATCAGCGGGCGCTTATGAAAGAGCATTTATGAGACCGCAATTATTTATCAATTGCTCGCTACACCGCACGTCTCAGCGCGGCCACAGTTCGCTCTCACAGTGGCGGCGCTGCACGTGAGCAGGATTCAGCAAAAGCTCAGGGACCCCGATTGGGGGATCGGCGTGCACCGAATATCCGCCGATTCCGTCAACATTCGCGTGTCATCGCACTGCATTCCACCGCACCTCAATCTTACACCTCTCTCACCTCCCCAACACACCTGTGCCGTCTGCGTCGCTCACTCCTCTCGTCCACGCATCCCTGTGCACTTCTAGATTTGAAGCTTTCGTGACTGCAAGGATTCATACTCTGAGTTCTTTCGGTAAAGTCACGTAGGTAAAAAATTAAATTAAAATTAATAATTTTAATTTAATTTTTTACCTACGTGAAATTAAAATTAATAATTTTAATTAAATTTTTTACCTACGTGAAATTTAAATAAATAATTTTAATTTAATTTTTTACCTACGTGAAATAAAAATTAATAATTTTAATTTCATTTTTTACCTACGTGAAATTTAAATTAATAATTTTAATTTAATTTTTTACCTACGTGAAATTAAAATTAATAATTTTAATTTCACGAAATTAAAATTAATAATTTTAATTTCATTTTTTACCTACGTGACTTTACCGAAAGAACTAAGAGTATGAATCCCTGTGCACTGCTAACGTCTATTCCACATCTCTACGCGTCCACGTACCCGACGCCTCTCACGCCATCCCACTACACCTCCGTTGTCCAAACCTCTTCCGTCGTGTCACTACATCCTTTTTGCATTTCACGAGGAGTTTGTAAAACACAAATGGAAAAAACGTGACAATTTTCTACATCGGAGGTGGGGGGGGCGGCGGTGCGGGTGGTGAACGTGGCGGCCAACACATCTGCAGTATTCCCTCGTTGTTCACGAACATCCACTACCCGCTCTCTGCAAATCGCATCCGGAACTCAACACGAGCAATGCATCGAGAGAGCGATAGAGAAAGTGATGAGATAAATTGGTGAAATCATTTTCATGTATTTAATAGCAAATGTTTTCGTATTTAAGGTAATTCA
Source organism: Entosphenus tridentatus (assembly GCA_014621495.2). Taxonomy (NCBI): domain Eukaryota; kingdom Metazoa; phylum Chordata; class Hyperoartia; order Petromyzontiformes; family Petromyzontidae; genus Entosphenus; species Entosphenus tridentatus. The sequence goes on along the minus strand of CM025643.2, from coordinate 1,956,678 downwards.
TGAAAATTTTAGGTTTTCTTAAGCCAATGTCATTATCCGCGAAATTTGCTATTCGCCAGCATCTCCGGAAACACATCACTTGCGAATAACGAGGGAATAGTGTACGAGTTAAAATAGATCATTTGCGCTGGGTGTCCCCGGATGAGCCCACACGACCCTTGCACTCCCAACCCCACTACCCGCTCGCGATTACACGCGAGAACACCGCCGCCTCTGTGACAGCGCCGAGGCGATGGCGTTTGGCGCCAATGACGGCGTTGGTGGCACCACCGACGGTGTCCTTGGCGTCGTCAACGCCGTTGGCGCCTCCGCTTGTTCCGGCACCCTTCCCGTGAGAGGCTAGATCTCTCCCCGCGTTCTGCGTTGTGTAAATTTGGAAGATCCAATTAAAGCAATCAACCTCATTACGGAGTGTAGTGTGCGCGCGCATGAGAGACGCGTTTCGGAATTTATTCTTTTGGGGCGTTGGGATTTTCAGGCCCGATTTAGGATGCTTTCCGCTATTTTCGGACTTAAATTAATGCAATTCTCATACCTCTCAGTGTGAAATTTTGCAGAAAATTGTAAAACTTTAATAATAATGATTTGAAAAATTCGTCATCCAAGTAATGAACAAAGTGCTTTTTGTAAAGCAATTATTTTTAAGTAAACATAGTAATATTTTTAGAATTTAAGCCAATGCACGTTCCTTGTTGTTAAAACGGTGTCATGTGATGACACATTTGGCGGGAAAAGCACATAAGTGATGCCATTGAAGTGACATCACTTCCTGCGAGTGCCTGGTGATTTGTCAGTGTAAGTATCAGGTGATTGGTGGCTGTCTGGTGAGTGTTTTCTAACTGGTGAGTTTGAATATTTGGAAACTGGTGAATGTGTGCAAAGTGTCAGCTGAGTGGTGGGGGTCTGGCTGGTGAGTGTGAAATATCTGGTTAGTGGTGAGTGCTTACTGGTGAGTGTGAAATGTCTTGGGAGTAGTGAGTCTCGGGGTGGAGGAGGCTCGTGAATGACGCCGCTACTGGTCAGTTGGAGGCAGTCGCCCTCCAACAACAACGGAGGGCCGAGGAGTGACGCTCACAACAATGAGCAGAGCGCCGGGCAGTTAAAATACAGCAAGCCGGTAAAGCAGTGGGGCACAGCTGGTGCATCTACCCAGGGATCTCATTGAGTCAACCCACGGCACCTGCTGGGTCTGTCCCGTGACCTCCTCTCAGCAAGCCTTCGACACTTCACGTGGCCTCAAGATGGCACCTGGCCTGGCACAGGCACCGTGGTGATGTCACCGTCACTTCGTGTGCGAATAGCAGGTAATTGTATTGGAGGGTCAGTTGAGTGATGAGTGTTACCTCACCCTGTTTGAAGGTTGGGCTGCCCTGCAGTTTCAGCTTTATCGGGGCTCGTTATGTTTAACTGCCTTGGGAAGGACCTGAGCTGAACATTGCTATCGCAGCAAGAACGTGGGGTCATGGGTGGAGCTGGGGAGTGGTTGATGGCTGATAAGGGAGGGTTTGACTTAAGCGAGAGGGTCCATGGACTTGCGACAATCCAGACAACGACCCAAAACAACAAAAAACACATTTGAGACGAAGTTTTTTTTGGATTAATTACTTGAATTTGAACATTAGATTTAGTTTTCAGGCCACTATACAAGTAAACATGTAAATTATCGTTGAATCTGAACTAAATTCCACGAGGAATACTGCACCATATGGTGCCCCAGCATTCAAATGATTTTGGCTTTCGACCGATAAACAGGGGCTTCATTTCCATGGGGAAACGCGTTAATTGTCTAAGTCAGATGTGTACTCTTTTCTGCACCGTGCTCCGAGATGCATTCATTGATGTCAAATGTACTGGATATTTGGGTGCATGTTCACCATCGTTCATAAATCTTCATCGTCGGCATCATCATCATCGTCGTCGTCAGCCATAATCAACCAACTGCCCGATACGATCGTTCATAAATCTTCATCGTCGTC
>CM025643.2:1902229-1949854 GCA_014621495.2 Entosphenus tridentatus | reverse complement strand
CATTGCTCTGATCTCATTGCTCTGATCTCATTGCTCTGATCTCATTGCTCTGATCTCATTGCTCCGATCTAATTTCTCCGATCTTATTTCTCCAATCTCATTGCTCCAATCACATTGCTTCAATCTTATTGCTCCAATCATATTGCTCCGATCTCATTGCTCGGATCTCATTGCTCCGATCTCATTGCTCCAGTCCTGGGATGCGATGATCCATCTCATTCCCACACACGGGCCGATTTCATTGTTCCATCTCCGCGATGGTCTTCCTTCAAAGTGAATCCTCTCCTTTATTATTATTCCTACTTCTGTATTAGTATTCGTGAATTACATGTCGGAGTTTTGTTGATGATGATAATGGCCATGAGTAGATTTTTGTTTACAAAGCCATGCTTTCCTGTCCAATGATTGTTTTTTATTGACTTTAATCAACTAAAGAAAATACTTTGTACAAAAGGAGATAAGAGTCCATTACTGTCACGAGTTCTCTTGCGGCAAGGGGATTTAGGATTTATTCACCAATTAGTTTTGCGGACAAAACACGAGTTTATCATCAATGCTAGCGAGATGCGAATCACACTCGGAGTTTTTAATTTATTTATCCAGCCGGTTCCGCTGGCTGCTTACTTATTTATTTAGTCACCTGTACATTTCGCGGCGCCAAAAAAAAGAACGGCGGCGACCTCAACGCCGCCGGCAGAGAAAAAAAAAATCGATGAACAAAACTGTTGATGGAGCGAGCGGCAGTCAAGGGAGGCGGTCTTCGCGCTAAAAACAAGACAACCTCGGGGAGCGGATGCGGAGACGAGACGCGATGGGACGGGCCGTGCTTTAGTCATCAAGGGCCCTTTCTGACGATAGCGATGGTGACAAACGCGGTTACGTTGGCGGCGCGACTGCTAAAAATAAGTCTACCTTTGGCCCTACATTCTTGGACGAACGCAACAATGGCCTGCTGCTTAAGGATTGGCTCTCAATAGATTACAACGTCCGCGTATCTGTCAAGGAGTGTAAACCATCATCACGCGAACTACAGTGTCGTCCTCGCAGCAGCAGCAGCAGCAGCTTTTGGCTGGCCGTCGAACAAAGGCGGCTGTCACCGCATTGCACGGCGCTTTCAGATGCGCTTCTGCGGCCGTCTGGAACGATCTCCCTTCCGATATTAGAAAGCCACTCCAGCTACGTCGTGCAGAGATAGGCTACTGGACACAATCTAAGTGCAAACTGCTTTACGAACATCGTGGGGAAAACTAAACTAAAACTTTTTTATTTTACCAGGTAAGGCCCACTGAGCTGTACAGCTCTTTTGCAGAAGCGATTTGGCCACAAATGATAGCTCAACGAAGTGGCCCATCACGTTAATTTTTTTTCATAGCAGCCAAACACTGATTGTGGAAGGAAAAACCGGAAGAATCCGGAGACAAATTTACGCGACCATAGAAAGGAGACATGCAAACTCGAAATATACAGCAGGCATCTGGGCTGGGATCGAACCCACGATCTCCTGCATAGCAGGCGAGGTAGTTAACATCTCGCCACCGTGGCGCCCCAATGCTTCACCGCGCTTCAGAAGTGGCCGAATGCTACGCAGGAGATTCAAGAGAGGCGTGACCGCGTCGGGAAATGGCCGGGGTGGTGAACAAGAGTGTAGACGCGGCTAATCAGACGGGACGGAGAACGTGACGGTCGTTTACGCGCCGCTGCGCAACGCGTTCAAATATTGCAGGGCGAGCGGGTGAGCGAGCGATAGAGCGAGCGCGAAAGCACGACTGAAAACCGGCGCCGATGCGTTTAAGGGAATGTGTATTTTCGGAAATAATCAGAGTAAGGTCATTTTGGCCCGAATTCTAATTCACGTAAAGTGAGGCGCGTGCTCTCATGAAGGTTATTAATGTCTTAAGGCAAGCGGGGGCTGCTATGTCCAGGAAATTATCTGCGAATTTGATTTATTACGACACATCACGCTTAGACAAATAATAACGCCCCGGCGCGGTATGGAAATGAACTGTCGGCAGCCATCCAAGCGGGCCCGAAAATGTGAAATTATTCCTGAGATTCTCATTACAAACTAAAATAATATAAATAGCATTTAGATTGCAATCGGCGGGAGAACGTCACGCGTCGCGTTTTTTGTTGTTTTCTTTTCCCCCCGAAACAAGCCGCTCACGGCTGTCTCTTCCACGGCCGCAGCTAAAGCCGCTCCGTGCTCGGAACTGCCGCATTCTATCTCAGCGATATCACCACACGTATCACGACGGCCTCGTTCTATCTCCGCAATTTCGCCATACGTCTCCGAAATTCGTTTTTTGCTGTTGTTTCTGTCTCCCGGTGATGTCAGAATCAGAATCGGAATATTACACTGGAGGAATCCGATGAGCCGAAAAGCTCTTTCTCACATATGCCCAGTCTGGTGAGGCTGGAGGAGGTGCTGATGGTCTAGACAAGTTGATTTCACTCATTTTCAGAGGGTGGGGACCCGCTTTCGCCGATAAGACATCATCAGTGTGAGAGCCGCCTCACATTTGAAACCGTTGTTGGGGGTGGATAATGGGGGGTGTTTTAACTGTTGTGCACTGTCGGGGCCGCACGTCAGGGGCCGCACTAAAGGCCACCAGCGGCTGCCAGTGGCCCGCGGGCCTTGCAATGAAGAACGCGATATCGCAGTAAGTCTCCGACATACGCCGGAGACGTACGTCAGAATCGGAATCAGAATATTTACCTATATCGGAGGAATCCGATTCGCTACAAATCTCTTTTTTTTCACACAGATGTCCACTAGGAGGTCGACGGCAGGCCTCGAACGTAGGGGGCTCATGCAGGAGCGTGTTTCCCCCGGCCTTTGCTTACATTTAATCTTTGGCAGAATGGCCAAAGCCTCCATTGCCATTACCACCGTGGTTAATGTCCCCATGACTTTGCTCATTGATTCCTCCGCCCATGGTGAGGACTCGCTCTCAATCAGACCGACTGTTTTGCCTCACCCGTACTGTGTTGAACAAACCCCACACATGCAGGTCACAACAAGGCAGTCACTCACCCCACCCACATCTGACTCACTGTTACACCCACTCATTCATTCATTCACCCACCCACCCACTCACCACACTGCAGGTCACATCACTTCCCTTTCGGCTTCTTCCCTCGCACTCCTCCTCTCTTACAACCTCGCTCAGTTCAGGAAACCAATGAACGCTCATATTTTACACATTCAACGGTGCTGTTCGTTGCTGGCCGCTTGGCACATCGGGCCTCCCGACACCCCGTGCGGTCAAACACCTCACGGCAAGCCTCCCGATATTAATTGCCTGACCATCTCCGGGGTATTTCGTACACACGCCGTCGGCAAACTTCTCTCCGCTGAGAGCCGGCGCGGGCACACGGCGGCGCTCCGAGCCCCGGTCGCAGCGTAATCCCCGGCAAGATCAACGCGTGGCTGCGTGTGATCTCGGAGCCCTCGAGCGACGGCGCCGTGGCCGTGGCATAAATCCCCGGCAACAATCGATGCTTCTTAACGAACTGTACCAGCGCGGTTTTTACGGCGCGGACGAAACGTCCCCGACGCAGTCAGCTTGCCACACCGCGCCACCTACTCCCCCCCACCCCCAACATGCCACCTCCTCCACCCACAGGGCCACCTCCTCTACCCACCTCTCCCCCCACTGCACCAGCCTCCTCCACCCACGGCGCCACCACGGTTTTGAAACTCCGGGTTTCATAAGTAGAGACAGACTTGTTAAGCAAACGCTGCTGAGTTGCCAAATGCTACTGGCAAGAGCACTCCATACACAGTATGCCACCCTGTGCAATGTAACAAGCAATACTAGATGAAACTTTATGGTGCAACTGCTGTGAAACTTCACATCTCATGACCTATATAAAGATTTATGTTTCGGAACAGACCTCCGCTCTTCGTCTGCATCGACAAATGGAGCATTCTGAGTCACTGGCCTTCTGGCTTTCGGTTCCATTACTCGACCCAGCGGATTAATGATAGCAAAACGTGGCGTAATAAAAGCCCCGCCCGTTACCCACGTGTGCGCCGCTGGACGGGAGGTGAAGGACAGGACTTGGTGAAGTCACAGCCATCTTCATTGGCCGTGCCATGCTGGGCGTGGCCTGTACGGGGTTGCCCGCCTTCGGGAGGCAGGAAGTCCGGGCGGATTTTGTTGTTGTTTAAAGGGGGCCTGTTAATCGACGATTAAAAAAAAGGAGTCGATCGTATGTACGTACGTATGAATCTACGTACGTATGTTGAGCTTTCTTTCACACCGTACGTAGCCAACTGGGCTAATCGGAGGTGAGGCAGCCCATTAAACGTCAATGCGCTCAAAACCACAGGACGGCCGGGGCAACGATCGCCACGCAACAATCCGCCCGCGGTTTAATCCCTCCACCTCCTCCTTGGGACGTCCCCGCAGCTCTAAGCCGCCCCCCCGCGCCGCCCGCGCCCACCCCGCCCCCCCCCCCCCGCCCCCCCCCCCCCCGGGCCCCCCGCCACGAGAGGCCGTCTCACCTGATGCAGGGCCGTTAATCCATCCTCGTTACACAGGTCGGGGCTCACTCCGCTCCGCAGCAAGGAACGCACTGCACACGCGCACACACACACACGGGGGTCTTCCGCTTAGCCACCGCGCACGCGAACAGACTGTTGAAGCGAGTGCCGCTCGTAATAATGATCATTATCATTCTAAGCACCAAACTAAGACTACTATTTGTATCTCACCAGGTAAGGCCCGCTTTTTCAGAAGCGGACTGGCCACGAATGATAGCTCAACGAAGTGGCTTACCGTGTGGAAATTTATAGCAGACAAACAAACTCTGAACGCACGACGTTGAGTCTAAATGTGGAGGGAAAAACCGGAGGACCCAGAGGAAAATCAACTCGACCACGGGGAGAAAGTGACACGCAAACTCCAAATATACAGCAGCAGGCGTCAGGGTTGAGATTGAACCCACGACCTCCTGTATACCAGGCGAGGGAGTTAACATCTCCTAGCCACCGTGATGATGATGAGAAAGAGAGAGACACGCAAACTCCAAATATACAGCAGCAGCCGTCAGGGTTGAGATTGAACCCACAACCTCCTGTATACCAGGCGAGAGAGTTAACATCTTTTAGCCACCGTGATGATGATGAGAAAGAGAGAGACACGCAAACTCCAAATATACAGCAGGCGTCAGGGTTGAGATTGAACCCACAACCTCCTGTATACCAGGCGAGGTAGTTATCATCTTTCCAGTTATTATTTCTGTCTGTCTGTCCGTCCATGTGTCTGTAACATAATTCTCCTGAAGTTGATCCAATATGACAGATACTCGAGTGCAGAGTTGAATTGCTATTGAGGACTAACGTGGATTAACAATTTGTTAACCGGTTGCCCATAACATGGGAGACAAACCGGAGCAAAAAAAAAGAAGACTACATTCTAAAAAGGCAAATCACATTTATCCCCGCACCTCCGATTAGCAGGCTTGGGCTACGTATGGCGCGAAAGAAGTTCTAGATACATACATACACACATATTCTTAGGTTTTTTCGGTAAAGTCACAGTTCCACCTGAAGACGGAAGCTTGTGTTGCCTCCGAAACGTCGTGATTTTTATTTTATTTTTATTAATTAATTTTTTTTACCTACGTGACTTTACCGAAAAAACCTAAGAATATGAATCCTTGCAGTCACGAAAGCTTCAAATCTAGAATGCATACACACGTCCCGACAGGTATCCGCCAGCTCCCTCACTGCTCATGAAAGACTCCCGAAGCGAAAAAGGTGTCTGAAGGGAGTCGCGTCACTCCACGCGTACGCCCGTGGCTTCTCTAACTTGTTTAGTAAAATACGCTAACTTAGAGCGCTTCGTCAATCGCACACCACCCAAGGCGGATTTTTACTTTCCGCGAGGTAATTTAATAAATTCATTGCAACAGGGCATTCATACCGCAACGCCGTTTTGATGAGGCCGGAGTTGCTAGTTAGCACACGAGCCGTAACAGCCAGCACGGAATGTCACGTTCAGATGTTCCACTCTATCCAAAACTGATGTGCTGCAGTTACGGGCTGGCTGCCTGCCTCCTAGCGTCAAATGAGGCGTTAAATAGGCCGCATGTAAACCATGCCGTGCGGCGTGCCGGTCTCCCCCCCACCGCCACCCCGTTGTAACTTCACCGACTCAGCCAGCGCTTGCAGCCTGGCAACACAACAGCGACGGAGCGCTGAAAAATGTAAAGAATACTCCGATTTCTCCTGGCAAGTCCAATCGTGGCACAGGTGGTTTCTCCCACCGCCCCAGGTTATTTGCCGCGCCGAGCCAGAACCAAAGCGGGAGAATCTGCTCGCGAGACTTCTGAATCTGGCTCGGGGCCAAGCAGGGCCAGGGGGTGGGGGGATGGTGGGGGGGGGGCGACGTCAAGTCAGGAGGCTGTGAGGACACAGCGTTGTCGGCAACGCGTCGCGACTCGTTCCACTGCGCGCGTCGTCAGCAACGGCACGGCTCGGATTTTGCAGTGGGAAAAAACAACTTGGGGAGCGGGTGGGGGGGGGGCTCGTGAGGCCTCGGAAGAAGAAGAAGACCTCGCACTAGATGGGAAGTCACAGTTCGACCCAGCGGACAGAGACTTGGCACAGCGGGATATATAACAACAATAACAGCAGCGGAGAAAGCGGAAAAGGGTGAACCCAAGTCTACGGCTCGGGCAGAAACGCGTAACTCTGCCAGGTGATGAATTTCACACGTACACCTGAATTTATTATTTATGTGCGATGTTATTTATGTGGGGGCGGCAGGGGAGTGGAGACGCAGTGCTTTCGCACCATCAATCGGGCCCGGCTGAGAGTTCAATTCCCGGCCATGGTCAATCCGAATTGGTCCCGGCTCCCTCATTACCCCAAAAACAATGCTCAATGACCAGCACGGTGAAGTATGGTCAAACGACCCCCCACAATCATTCACGGCGTGGGCGAGCATTGTATTGACAGAGGGTTGTGAATTATTCAGTTTTATTACGAATGTATAGGCCTTATGTATGCGGTGGAAGCTGACGGTGGTTTCACGACGGAAGTGATACAGTGAGGTGCTTGACCACTTCACCGCCTCGAGCACCACGTGGCACGCATGTGGCACGCATGTGGCACGCATGTGGCACGCGACAAAGGTAAAGGCGCAGCCCCGCAATTGCTTGCACACACGTCACCGCTGGCGTAAGCGAAGCCCTAAGAGAGGTCACCTCGGGGAGGTTATTTGGCCTACTCTTCCACGCTTGGCGGACATCTCGAAAGGGGTGGGAGTTACCCACACTTTACCCTCACCGCACGCGACCAGCCGATCGACTAAATGTGGTTCATCCTATTATACCGCTGCCTGATGCTGGGTGGACAGAGGAAGTAGTCTGGGGGTTGGTGGGGGGCGGGAGGAGAGATTTAAAATAAACGTGGCCCCATTTGCGGCGGTGGAAAAATGTTAACTACATCGCCTGGTATACAAGATGTCGTGGATACGATCCCAACCCTGATGCTTGTTGTGAATTTGGACTTTGTGTGTCTCTCTCCCTGTGGTCGCGTGGATCTTTCTCTGTGCCCTCCAGTTTTCCCCCTCCACATTTAAAAGAAACTTCACGTGTTTTAAGAGTATATGGCTGCTATAAATTTCCACGTGACAAGCCACTTAGTTAAACTGTCATTTGTGACAGCCAAGTCACTTCTGAAAAAGAGCTACACAGCTGAGCAGGGACTTACCTGGTAAAATACAAATAGTTTGTAGTTTGCAAGCGCAGTGCCGGGGGATCGACAATCGAACCGGTCATCTCTGGAACATGAGGTCAAGCTTGCCGACCTCGACGCGACGTGGCAGGTCGCACGTAGGCGCGAGGGGGGGGGTTATAATCCGGGCAGCGTCACATGACTGAGAATCCATACCTGGCGGGTGTCACGCCGAGATGTGATCGCGCGGGAAAACATTTTCCAGGCCTCATTGGGTTTTCTTAAATTATTAACAAGTCGTCGTGAGTAACGACCTGCCGCGCTAAATGACCTTTGCATGAAAAACACTGCCTTTGCATGAAAAACACTGCCTTTGCGGTAAAACACTGCTTTCCCTTTGCCCTCAACAATCACATCAATATTCTCATTTTGCACGAGCATCCTGGGGCATTAAGACTGCCAGTAGGGGGCGATGATTGCCAACTGATTAACCTGCGGCGGTGTAACTTTAGAATTTGACAACTTTGGACCCTGGCAATGGCACAAGATGGGCTTGCCCTCACGAATGAGGTCAGGGGACCTTTGACGTCCGCTGCGAAGCAGTCGGTGCCGGAGTATTGTTTATCACGGCTATTACACACCGCAGTCATGATCCTGGGGCCCCGCTGTGGTGAGATGTTAACTTCCTCACGTGGTATCCAGACCCTGATGCCTGCTGTATATTTTGAGTTTGCGTGTCTCTCTCCCCGTGGCGGCGTGGATTTTTCCCTTCCACGTTTAGAATCAACATCGCGCATTTTAAGTAGTTTGCTGCTATAAATTTCCACGCGATAAGCCGCTCTGTTGAGCTATACAGCTCAGTGGGCCTTACCTGGTAAAATAAAAATTAATTAGTTATATATCATGACGGCTGGTGTAATCTGCCCCCAGTTCCATTACGAGATAACAGCGACTGCTCCTTACAGATTTGCCGTACTCCACGGCGAGACTTGCTGTACTACGAGAGAGGAAAGGAGACACCAGAAGCAAAGCTTAACGTTTGGTAAAACAAAAACAAAATCATCTGGGAGTTCCAGTACATGAGGCACATCCATCCAATAAAAAAAAACGAGAATCTACAAACGCAACTGGAACCCTTTCTGTAAGCCAATTAATTACGCATAAATTACTCACGGATTAATTAATGATGCGTGCATTTATAGCTCCTTGCATCTCTCGTGTTCTAGGTGTTGGGACGGCTCCCCTGAGGGAAGTGGGGCGTACATTGCCGTTTTCATGATATTTATTCTAGCGCGTATGGCACAGACTCCCGCAGATGACCGGCCTTTCTTTAAAAATCCACTGCTGGATGAGGGCCTTTCCGACACCACGTGCGTCGCCCGGGGGTTACATTGGCCCAGCGACGGAGGGCAGCACGGACGTGGGAACACACAGCCCATCACAATCTCGAGCGGCAGTTCCCGACCTTCATAGAAAACTCAACGCAATCGTCGATAGCACAGTCTTCAAAGGGAAAGCAAGATATGGATGAAGAGGGGTCATCTCTCGAAACGTCACCCGAAAAATGTTTGTTTATTTTAAGGCTACACGCACACACAGTGCTATTGACGAACGTGTAGTGTTGTTGTTGTTGTTGTTTGTGCACCACTGCTAATGCATCATCAGCATCATCAGCATCACCAAATAATTGTGCCCAACCGTTTACAGAACCACCATCCACTGTCAACCCAAATAAACAAATACATTGCATGAAGAGAATATCTGCCACAGTCATACAGGCCACAGGTTAGGAAGCACCGACACTAACTAACGGTGAAGTTTCCTAAAAATGTTTTTTTTAATTCTCACTCTCTGCACGTCACACTTCGTAATAAAGATAATTAAGGAAAACAAAGGAGTGGGAGTCAAAGCAGCAGGAAGCATCTCCGGAGGCACGGAATTGAAACGCAGCCATTCACACATCACTGCTTTTCTGACAGTGAAATTTATTCTAGATTTGAAGTGCTGCTGTGATGGTTCCACCTGAAGACGGAAGCTTGTGTTGCCCCCGAAACGTCGTGATTTAATTTATTTTCTTTCTTTACCGAAAAAAACAAAGAGTATAGTGACATTTATCAGCCATCAGAGATGTGCTGAACCGTAAATATGCTCGACTTTTGAGGTGGTTAGACAACACTCGATTGACACCACTGAAGACCTGGATTCAAACCCAGGTGCTGGGAGTAAACCCGGTTCTCCAGTGTAGCGAGTTGGTGGTCTCATCAGGCCTGGTCACCAATGACCGTCTCACGAAACGGTCGCACGTGAAATTTGTTCTCCTCCGGAAAATGGCGAAAGAAAATCCAGCTCTGAAATTACACGGAAAAAAAAAGTTGTCCTTCCCCATCGCCGGAGTTGATCGGTGGCGGTTCGACGTAAGATTGCATTTTATTTTTTTCCCGACGGCCCTCATTGCAGAGAGAGAGAGGGCAGCTGCCAATAACGCCCGCTAACACGTGCAGTGGTTGCTGCCAGCACGCCTGAATCTGCCGATGAGCACCAGAGAGTGATTCTGGTCCCAGGGTTTGCACGTTTAAAAACAGATACTGCTGCTTAATATGTGTCTGGAAAGCCCGGCGGGGCTGATAAGACTGAAACACAATTCACATTTATGCAGAGATAAGGAAAAACAGTTTTTTGTTTGTTTGTGTGACCCATAATGCACCACTGCAATGCTCATTGAAGCTATGTTCTCGCAAAGAGCGGCGTCCCTCGTGTGGATATAAAGGAGGCCGACTGAAGTGACTTTCAGAAGAAGTTCCATGACATCATTTTCCACGGGCCTTTCTCTGACAGAGGGTGATGGAGCATCGCTAAAGCCGCAGGGGAATGACAAACGTTCATTTCCTCACCGACAAGTTTGGAAAAACAACAACAGGTTATCGATTGACCCATTGGCATATAAATGGGAGAAGAAAAAAAAACCCCCATTACATTTTTTAAACCAAAAAAATCCTGCTGGTATGGCACAGCCTTCAGGCAATTTACGTGGACAATTGTACAAGTGTCTGGTGGGAAATTGCATTTCACCTGGTTCACCAGAGTGGGGGCGAAGGCCATGAAAAGAAGTGTCAAAAACAGGACACGGGAAAATCCACCGCGCTTAATTTGCTTTTGCATATGCATGCCTTCTTGACCACTTTCCAACATGTGTGCGTCGTCGGGATCACTTAAGTCGCAATAATGACTTGACTACAATTCCAAGCCGCGCGATGAGATAATGTCACATGGGGGCGCACGGAGTGTGATGTCACCACCTTTTCGTAAAAAGCTTTCCTATTATCGCTGTTTTTTTAATCGGTTTCCAGGTTTGTGGGTAACCCTGAGATAAATTTGGACGTGTGAAAAAGAGCTTCATAGCTCATCGGATTCCTCCAGTATAAAACAAAAGACACCAATTCTGAATTTGCCCGCTTTTGGGTAATCCCGAGTCGTAACACAACATCATGACCAAAACGTAATTTACATTCCATCATCTTTACACAGGTTGCCGCAATCCCTGCGCCACAGATGGACAGACGGACACAGCTAATACGTAACATCACTCAAAATTAACCAAATTACTTGGCAGTGATGCTGCTGCTGCTGCGTTGCCAGCGGTGCAACAAACACCATCATCAACATACTCTTAGGTTTTTTCGGTAAAGTCACGTAAAACAAAGAATAATAATAGAAATAAAATAATAATCATCAACAACAACAATGCTGCCACACAGTCGCCAATAACGCCGCCTTCAAAATTTAAACGAAACACAACAGAGAGAACGCTCTGGGGGCAATGGTCCTTCTTCATTGCACGTATACGTTTCTCTTCTTCTTTCAAGAATACGTAAATAACAACAAAGAAATCGCACAAGCAAACATTGCGACTAAATATATAGCAGTGTGGTATACAGTTGGTTGGGTAGAATAATACATAGTGAAATATTACAATGTATAGTCTATAAGCATATTAATTGCAGCGGCGCCATATTATTAACATTCCTTCCCTTTATTAACTCTGACCTCACTTCCTCCCTTTGATGCTGCTAGTCCTGCATCATGCATGGGCATAGTGACTTTAAACCCCTCGCCAGACCCCCTACGCATTTCACAAGTAGTGCTAATCGCATGTCTGCATTTCCCATAAATATGCTAAATTCCTCTTGATATACAAATTATTTTGTCAAGACGCTCTTCGCCCCTCCATCCCAACTTAAATAGTCGTTCCAAGCCTGGGGCTTGTCATTCAGACTCTGTCTCCTTGACAGACCTGTTCTCCACCTGAGGACGGCTGCTTGCGTTGTGGCCGAAACTTCGTGAGAATTATTTTTATTAGTTTATTATTTTCCTTCTACGTGACTTTACCGAAAAAACCAAGAAGATGAATCCCTGCAGTCACGAAAGCTTTAAATCGAAATAAATATAAGAGCTAATACGAGAGAATACTAAATATAACAGCTGCGAGGTGAATTAACTCAAGACAGAGCGCTGGAGAGCAACCGGCTAGGCCAAGCATGTCCCAACGCCACGCTGCAAGGCGACGCATAAATAAACTTAATTTAGCAAAGTTCAGCCAGCCGTGGAATCATTTCTCGGGGTGACCCAGCACTGCCGGAGCGTGAATGTGACTGCCAAAGAGCCGCGCTGCTATTTCGGGGGCTTGAAGGACTGCGGAAGGGCGCCACGGTGGCTCGGAGATGTTAACTACCTCGCCTGTAACGCAGGGGTCCTTGGGCCCGATCCTGACCCCGATGCCTGCTGTATTATTTAAGAGTTTGAGTGTCTGTCTCCCCGTGGTCGCGTGGATTTTTTTTCCCGGGTCCTCCGGTTTTTCCCTCCACATTTCGAAACATGGGTTTAGATTATTTGGCTGCTATAAATATTCCACGTGATTAGCCACTTCGTTGAGCTTTTGTGATAGCCAAGTCGCTTCTGAAAAAGAGCCGTATAGCTCAGTGGGCCTTACCTGGTAAACACATTTTTTTTTTTACAAGTTTTCGATTCTACCAAGGGCAAAGCGTGCGAGACACCCACTGCCACCCTCCTCCCCCTGACCAGCCGAATTCCAACGTGCAAGAAAACAAAACCACGAACCATCACAGCAACACCAATTGGTCCACCGCCCTTTGAACCGGAACACTCCTCTGAGACGAGGGGTTGTCTCGCGCGGCTAGTCGGCGGTGCCGGTTTATCTCATACGAAGCGAGGAAGCAAAGGTCACGGTGCAAGGGCGTTCGCTCGACAAGCGGCGGAGGAGATCTCCGTGGGAAGGGCACTCTGCTGCAACACGCGGCAGGGAATGAATGTGCGTTGCCCAAGGCGGCTATCGGACGTGGAACCGACATCCAAACGGTGAAGCTAATAACATTTTTGTTATTTTACCAGGTAAGGCCCATTTGAGCTGTATAGCAATCTTTCAGAAGCGACCTGGCTATCACAAATAATAGCTCAACGAAGTGGCTTACAGCGTGGAAATGTATTATTGCATGGCAATTCCAAATGTGGAGGGAAAACCCAGAGGAGCCAGAGAAAAATCCACGTAACCACGGGGAGAACATGCAAACGCCAAATGTACAGCAGGTGTTGGGGTCGAAATCAAACCCACGACCTCCTGCATACCAGATGAGGTAGTTAACATCTCGTCCATTGCGGTGCCCCTATGAGATGCATGGAATGGACGGGGGGGGAGCAGCGTTCGGAAAGCTGAACCTGATTGCGAAAAGCAAAACGTGGCAGTGCGCCTGAAGAAGAAAGCTTTTAATCAGTGCGTAACGCCCGATTGTGCAACGCGGGACAGGACAAAGCGTGAGTGAAAAAAAAACGCGCAAAAGACGCACGGACCAGATGCGCGCTTGCAATTACACGGATAGACAGAAGCAGAAATCACGCGGATTAAACAACACAAACCCAGAGGCATTGTATTGACTGTGAAAAAAAACCCAAAGTTAACTGGCTTGGGCAGGATGCGTCTGAACTGACCGCCGTGGTGTGAAGTATCGGTTGGAGGTGGGGGGGGGTGGGCGGGGGGTCTTCATCTAGCAGTAGATAGATAATGGCTGACGATCGATCATCGCTTTGTATCGGGGTGCTCTGGTTTCCTCATGTCCATCAATAATTGGCTGGCGTACTGAGCTACCTCGACGGATGTCTTTTATATTTTAAGATCTTTTAAATTGATCATGGGATCATTAGGGATTCCGAGTGTGTTTCACTTTTTAAATCACCGTCTAAAAACTCAGCTATTTGTACAACGGGCTTTCCCCCGTAACTTAAGACTTTTTATTTTGTTGTCCGATAAGATTGCTCTATAATAATTATTATTATTATTCGCTTCCATCGCATTTCTTCATTGCATTGGAATTTCGAGTTGCAGTCACTGATATTGACATGGCTATCATCACCTTTCTATTCCGCCTAAGATTGTATCGACACTCGGTTTTATGTTTACGTACAGCGCTTTGAGATACTTCAATACGAAAGGCGCTTGATAAGATAGAGGTCATTATCACGATTATTAATCTTAACGTAGAAATTTAAGGACTGCAGAGCTTGGGAAACAGTTGCTGCCGGCTCTCAAACTCAAACTCATTCAACTAAACTATTTTTATTTTAGCAGCTAAGGCCCACTGAGCTATATCGCTTTGTTGAGAAGTGACCTGGCCACAAATGATAGCCCAACGAAGTGGCTTATCACGTGGAAATGTATCGCTCCCAAACGCTCTAAACGCACGCTGATTCTCAACGTGGAGGGGACAAACCGGAGGAGCTGGAGAAAAGGCCACACGACGAATGGGGAGACAGGCACACAAACTCCAAATATGAAGGCGTCGGGGTCGGGATCGAACGCACGACCTCCTGTATAGCAGGCGAAGGAGATAATATCTCCTAGCCACTGCGGCGCCACGAGGCTGCTGCTGCTGCTGCTGTTCGGCTCGTGTTAGCAGTTCCTCGGAGATAGTGAGATGCACATCTTTACGAACGACAACGCAGATCTATATATATACACAAAAGCAAAATATCATTATATTAGTTATAATAACAAACGTTACGAGCAAGACTCCTCATGGCGAAAAAAAGTGTCCCGGTGTTCGATAATAAGTTAACGTCACTGGAAATACACGAGAGAATAACGGGGAAAATGTTTAAATCAGAGAAAATGTAAAAACTATGACAAAATGCAACCGGCTGCAGCTGTGAAACATTAATATATATCTGACACCCCCTTCATTTTAAAACATGAATGTGAAGTTAAGAAAAGATAAATGTACCTTGCACATCAGGATAATGCAGTTGAAAGCAGTAATTGCTTTTCATATGTATTGCAGTCTCCCGGTTTGTCTTCTTAACTTAATTACGAAAAAAATTCAGGGCATTGCATACTTTGCTTTTCTTCAAGTTCGCCCGATTTTCTCATCCAATCTTTTCCCACCCCCAAACATTTAAAAGTCGTCATCCACGGACGTTTAAAAAGTCTTTTACACAACTGTTGAGCGGACTACAAAACTAAATCAACTCCCTACGGAGAATGGGAAACTCAACAATATGCTTCGCTATTTCGACTTTCTCAATAATCCAAGGACGATGTAACCCAGAGACTGTTCTTTATTTCCATTCATCACATGACATTATATTATACCGAGGTCACCCTTGTAAATTCAGGCAATTGGAGCAAAAAAAAGTTTGATAAATTCTCACCACAGTATGGCATGTGTGGTCATTCGGCTCTGTGAGGGAACATTCACCTCCCTAGGTCGGCAAGAGCATCCCCCACGCACGGCCACTTTTGTCTCCCCATCGCTGAAGTTTACGAGCCGCGTCATTTAAGGCCGAGTCGACCCAGGGGAGGTCCAGGACCAGATCAATACAATCACACCACCGCCTACACATTCGCGGCGCAGCAAAACCACCGCACCACCGTTCGCCACCCCCCCCCCCCCTCTTCAATTTACGCCACGAAACACGGAGTGCATGCGAGTATTGGGAGCATTAAAAAAAACATGAAAAAAGCGACTTCCTTTTGAATCGTTGATGCAGACTTTAAAAATGTTACTCGGCACCGCAGGAACACCGCCGGCACTGGGGAGAATCAACTTTGAGCGACGCGGTGCGAGTGTGGGTCTGCAACTTGACAGCAGACGGCCTTTGAAGATCGTGGTCATGTGGGGTTTTTGTTTTGGACAAAATTTATACGTCTTTTTTGTTTCACACATTCAATAATTTAAATGAAAATCTCACTGCGGGTAAAAAGGGCGCGCACACACACACACCTCGCCCCATTAGGCCGGAGGATTTCAACCTCCAGACCCCGTGGGTGGGTTTCTCCGTGGGTTATCGAGTTCACCCATCTCATTTTGATTAAGATAAGATGCTGCAAAGAAGTGGCCTGGTGACATCAGGAGTCAAAGCGCTGTTCTGGCATTCCACATTCATATGGCAGGGGCGAGTTTAATATCTATACAAAGTGGTATTCGTTTTATCACCCCATGGGGACGAAAGGCTGAGTCGAACCCCTGACCGGGACTTGAACTCTCAACCTTTTTTGAATCGTGAGTCACTGGGTTATAAACCAGCGCACCATCCCAGCTAGATCACCCTTTGGCGTTAGTGTCGTCCATTTACATTCTCATTCCATTCCGTTTATTTTCATGAAGTAGGTTTAGATTTTTTTTATTCACTCACCATTCCAGATTGTCAATGGCTTTGGCTGGATTCTTTGGACTGGCACAATACATAAATAAAGAGCCAAAACTGCGTTGGCTAGCACCTGGGAATGCTGCCCCCAAGTTATTAGAGATATTGCATTTTGTAGCACGGCAGCCACCGTCAAGTGTAGGGAGTTGTTTTTTACTACTTGTACAAATGTTCCAGCCAAAAAGAACGCCACGTTACGCTAATTATTTCTTATTCCGACATCCGACGGTTATAAGAAGCGAGACAAATCGTTTTCAGGAACAATCTATTGAAGCACATGTTTTGCAATTAAAAAAACGGAGACGATTCAAACAATCACACATCCAGGATTAGTCAAATAAAATGTACCGCACTCCGGGAATTTTACGGCGATTGTATGACGCCGTGGTTGTCAGGGGCCAGTGCACTGGGCTTGCGATACCGCCGGGTTCAACCTCCCGGCGTGGCAGCGAGAGCAACGGCAAGAGTTAACCAAATACCTCCCCTCCACTCCCCCCGCCACCGATGTCCACCCAGCAATATAAATCTGACACGCCACAGTTTAGTCGATGGGCAAGTGTGGGTACTCCTACCTCTGTCCAAGACAGCTGGCCAGCGGGGAAAAGAGTAGGCCATACAAGCGGCTGTAAAACCTTTTATTTTCTGCCACGGTAATGATGCCTCGAACGTGTAAACAAATAAACATGCACTGCACGCACATCGAACTTCTTTCGCACAGCACGTAGCCAACCGAGCTAATCGGTGGCGCTTAATTCCCCACCCAGGTGTCCCTGTCCACCCAGAGGTATAAATGGGTTCACCGAACGGCGGGTCGATCTATCGGCAGGTCGAGCGTGGCGGGGTAAAGTGTGGGGGGGGGGCACCGCGACCTCTTCCGCTGTTTGTAATGTTCACGGGGATCAGTTCACACCGGCGATTGTAATAAAATGTTCCCGCGACGAGCGGTAAATATGAACAAGAGGTTGAGAGTTACTGGGAGCACGAAGGCGATTGCGGCTGAGCCGTCGTCTGCTCTCGCCGACGCATTTTTGCGACGTTCCCGCCCCACTTGCCAGAGAGCACCTCTGCGGGGTCCGAGTTACGGCACAACCCAAGAAAAAAACACGCTTCCTGCCAGCGTCAAAACGAAGCCGTTATTTTGTCGTGGGCCAACTCTGCAGAGTTTTGGGCACGGGACGAACGTCCTTATTCGTTCGCAATCCGCCCCACCGGGGGGGGGGGTGGTTTGGGCCGCACGCCCAGGCGTGGGTCCAACTTTTTTGCGGTTTCCATAATTTATTCATGGGCTCAGGGAGCCGTTGGTCGATCTCCCGATCTGAGAGGCACGACGAGTGGGATGCACTCAAGCAACCCCCCCCCCACTCTCTCGTCCGTCCTGCAATTAAAGATGGCCGGGAAAAAAATCAATCCTCAGCCACCTGGTACGGGTGGTGGCGGTGGTGGCGTCGTCGTTGGTAGTGATGGTGGTGGAGGTGGTGGTAGCGGTGGAGGTGGCGGCGGTAATGGCGGTGACGGAAAAAGCGCTTTGTAGAATATACTCAAGGCGGTGATGAACGGATATTCGTCTATTCCGGCCGCTAACAAGCGTAGTTACATCTGCGCATGTGCTCACGAACATTAAACCACAGCCTTTTTTTTAAAGTCCTAAAGAGCATAAATAACGCAATGTTTTAGTGTTATGAAGGTAGAAAAAGGTAAAGGTGCAGCCCTGCAATTGCTCCTCTTGCCACTGCTGGTGGAAGTGGCCTCCGCTCGAGGGCGCTCTCGAGAGAGCCTCCTCCAGCGGGTATTTGGTCTACTCTTCCACGCTGGCCAGACGCTTTTCCCCACCATATGCCACCTGCAGATCGACGGAGTGGTGCGCATCCATTTACACTGCCGCGTTGGACAGGGGCGGCGGGAACGATATTCAAGAGATCGAATCGAATCGTCGACCTCCGGACCGCAAGTCCACTGCCATTGCACCACGGCAGCATCCCCGTTCGTGTATTCAAGTAATAAAAATGACTATAATAATCACAATCATGATTATTACAACTGTGAGCGGTTCACCTTGGTAGTCCAAATCAGCCCAATCGCCTCAATGACAAACACACAGGGCTCTGTGTCTGCACAAACAGCCCCGGGTTTCAACAGGCGGGCCGGTGACACGTACCGGCTCCGTGCTGCTGCGTCCAACACAAGATTCCTCCACAGCGGCTACGGAGCGGCAGCGAGTCGACGGCCGCCGTACGAACAAAATTTTGCACTTTTCGAAATATTAATTTTGTCTGTACAACTGTTGTTGTTGTTGTTGTTTTAACACCGTGATTCGCGGTGGCTGGGTGAGGTTCTAGAAAACCTGCCATATCGGCCGTGGGAGTTGTTTGACCATACTTCACCGTGCCGGTCAGTGTGCGTGTCTTGGGTGAAGGGCGGGGGGGGGGGGAGTTGCTCCAGACATCTGTGAGAAATAACTTGATAGCTTATTGGATTCCTCCAGTGTCAATATTCTGATGATTCTGCTCGGGGACTGGTTCAGATCTCACCCTTGGCTGGGAATTGAAGTCGGGTGACCGGGTTCAAGGCACGTTGTGTGAACCATTGGCACCTCTCCTCGCTGAACCCCATAAACACGATATATAAATCCCCTGCTTATAAGTTTATTTATTCATCAAGTGCATTATTTACTCACTTACATCATTTATAGAAGACCCTTTCAGAGTGGAGACTCCATCCTGTAGTTGGTCATAACAACAACAACAACAACAAAAATCCTCGGTTGATGAGATGCGACGTTGACGTTTCGTCGCACGGAATCAAACACGGGTCGCCGGGTGCAGAGCGCAGCGAGCCAACCATTGTGCCACGGCTCCATCCCCACAGGTGCAACGTACAGCCACCGCAAACCGGTGGCTGGATTGAAGGCCTCCCCCACACCCGGTTGCTCACTGGGGCTGTTTGACCATATTTCACCATGCTGGTTAGTTTCACACATCTCCGATTAGCATGGTTGGCTACGTACGGTGCGAAAGAAGCTCAACACACACACAAAGCGGCGGCGCGGAGGAAACGGACCAGGGACGGTTCAGATATCGCTCCCGACCAATGTTAGCCGTGGCCGGGATGCCGGGCTCGTAACGCCGGGCTCATGAGAGCACGGCGCTGATCGCCGCACCGGCACCACCTCTCCACCCCCTCAAATGGTTCGTATAGACCAGGGAGGGGTCAGCAACCGAATTCGGTACCCCCCCCCCCCCAACAAAAACTCTATATTTGAAGAGCCGCAATGCCACATGGCGCATACGAGACCGGCGTTGGTTCCTTAATAAACGACGTCACGGAGCGGCCCTTGAAGAGCCGCACACCAGAGGTCGCAACCGGGTACCCGATACCCGTACCCTACCCGATACACGGCTACCCGTACCCGGCCGGGTACGGGTAGCCATTTGCGACCCTGGTGCGGCCGGGTACGGGTAGGCCGTGAGTCACTGGTGAGTAGCTGTTTGTCACTCATTTCTCAACATCTTGTCTCTTCTCACAATTCAAGTTCCTAGAATCAACCCACCCGCGCCTGCAACATGGCTTCATCCCAGAGGTTGCAATCGGGTACCCGTACCCTACCCGATACCCGGCCGAGTACGGGTAGCCGGGTATCGGGTCGGGTACGGGTACCCGTTTGCGACCCTGGTGCGGCCGGGTACGGGTAAGGAATCAAAACCCGTTTGCGACCTCTGCCGCACACGCGGCTACGGAGCCGCAGGTTGCCGACCCGTAGTCCAGGCAGACATACGCGTGGCGAAAAACAATCGCAATCGACTCCGCATATTGTTATTATTATTAAAGTAATTTTCAACCGGCGACATACTCAGGGCACGGTGCGGTACGCGAGCCACCGAGTCTCAGCTCTAATCCACTTACGACGTGCAACGTACACACGGTAGCAGCAAGCTAATATAATCAGCAACGCAGAGGAGGCAAAGCTTTAATTTCTCCCACGGGGAAATAGTTACATCACCCCGGCGGGGAATCTCATTCATATACGCATACCTCATCGTTTGTCGACCGCTCGCTCGTTAACTAACGGAGAGCCACGAGTTGCCGCGGTCGTCGTCGGGGTTAGGGCCGCCTGACCAAACCGTACTTCACCACGACGGTCAGCGCGGGTTTCGGCGAAGGGACCGAGCGGCAGCCCCGGGAATGGGAACCGCGTACGAGAGGACGTCCATGGAAGAGGAGGCGAAACAAAAAAAACTAAAACGATCAAATATTTTTTTTATTTTTACCGGGTAAGGTCCCACTGAACTATGTAGCTCTTTTTCGGAAGCGGCCTGGCCACAGATGATAGCGCAACTAAGTGGCTTATCATCGTGGGGAAATTTATAGCAGCAGCCAAATACTCGAAACGCGTGATGTCTAATCCAATTGTGGACGGAAAAACCGAGGGACCTGGAGAAAAATCCACGCGACCACGGGGAGAGACAGACACACGCAAACTCGAAATATACAGCAAGAGTCAGGGTTGGGATCGAACCCATAATCTCCTGTATACCAGGCGACCGACTTAAAATGAATGATGCGTACAAATAAAAATCCATGGCCCATGTAGTTTTTATATATCAAAGACAAAGGTCCCCCGTTTAGCCAGACTTTTGGGGCAAGTGCTGTTAACGAGCCCCTATGAAGGCCGGCACAGAACACGAGGAGGGTTGGTGGCCAGCACCACGCCCGACCGCCTTTGTCTCCCCAGTGGCGATGTTCACTACACAGGAGATGTTTACACAGGCGATGTTTACACAGGCGATGTCTACACACCGCACTAGGTACTCATTTGATGCCGAGTCGACTTCTTACAATTCAGCGTTAAGTAGCAATCGCTCCAAACCACGGAAATAAAGAAACTTAACAAAATCCCAGAGCGTAGTGGGCAATGCATCTGACCATCCGCCTAATGAAGCTAGTTGTAATTACTGGCAAAACGTCGTGCTCAGATTGTAAATGTCGTGGATTTGCTCTCCAACACACCGGTGTGCTCTACTAGTGACGAATTGGCACGTTCTGTTTACGTGACAAACCTTACTGATTGGCTGTGTCGGGTGGTGGCGGGTTTAACGACACATTTATATTTACGCGATCTAAACTATAAAACCTCTATTATGTGCAAGGAATGTCCCAAGCCGTCCTGGACCGGCCAGTCCATGCGCCTTCACTCACGGCTTGGCTGCACTTGTAAAATAATCCCCGACTCTACTTTCTAACTCGCGATAAGTCAATTCGCTAATGCACTTCTCCATTCATTTGGATTCAAAGAAAAGCAAAACATCGATTTTTACTGTACGTACTTTTAGTGGCGGACGCAACTCGGGCGCGCTTAGCAGGCACAAGGCGTACAGTTTCCGCCTTACAACTAGCGGCGCCTGTGACCTTCGACCTCTTACAAAACGAGTTCAACTCTATACTCTTAATTCTTTCGGTAAAGTCACGTAGGTAAAAAAATGAAAATAATGAAAAATAAAATCACGATGTTTCGGAGGCAACACAAGTCTCCGTCATCAGGTGGGACCGTCACAGCCAGATTTGCTGCATCAAGTAAATCCTTGCAGTCACGAAAGCTTCAAATCTAGAGTTCAACTCCACCTTGAAAACATTGAAGCTCCGAGGCTGGAGTGGTGTTGGGCGAGCGAGAGAGAGAGAGAGGGGGGGTGGACGGAGTGCGAAGAGAAGGGAAGGAACCGACGTCGAAAGCTGAAGACACGAAACCGCCAAAGCGTCTCCGCAGTCGGAGATGGACGCAGCAGCAGCAGCAACAGCAGCACCAGCAGCAACAGCAGCACCAGCAGCAGCAACAGCCCCTTCGCGTGACCCAGTCACTCAGAATAAATGATGGCTCTTAAAACGCGACACTTCGGCTCGCGGCCCGGGCTGTGGCTTTTTAATGCCGCGCTTCGACGGAGCGGGTAGACGGAGCGGTGGGGGGCCGGGGGGGGGCCGAAGGAGAGCCGCCGTCGGGGTTGGGGAAAAGGGGCCGCAGGGTCTGGCGGGGCGGGCGACGGCGTGGCACCCACGGGGGGGGGGGGGGGCGCCGCGGGAGACCCGGCAGGTTCCTCGCCACCATGCGGGATGTTTTATTTCTCCATCGGTGCAAATCGATCGGACTCAACGCAACGTGACGGAGGGGGGCTGGGGTGAGGGGCCAGGGGCGGATTGGGGGCAGGCTTGGGTGGGGCCGGGCCGGGGTGGGGGGGGGCTGATGGGGGGTTGGGCCCCGCACCACCGAATGTCATCCCTGTGCTCCCCCCGCCACCCAAGTTAACTCTCCTGAATCACCGTCATGGTGCCCCCCCAAACAACCACTCCAGCTCTACTAGCCACCGCCACCCGTCCACAAATCTGAGAGAGGAGCTGGAGCCGGGGCCTGGCTAAACGGCAGAAAGCATAAACACGAGGTCCCGCTGTCAAACCGCGTTGTCACTGCGTGCCGTAACGACCGCGCGAGAGATGCGTGGCTTCAACTCCCAGCGAAAACCGAATTTGCCAAACAACCCAAAGCAAGCAAGGGCCCTCCCGAAAAAAGAGTCCTGAGACTCAGTGAATGCATCCCGGGAGAACTTTGTTCAATGAGTGATAAAAAACACACTTTAAAAAATATATATATATAGAACAAGTTTCTAACCTTTCGTCAACTCACTGCTGGATGAACGCCGTCTTATACTCTGTTGGTAATGGGGCTGTTGGGCCATATCTCACCACACTGGTCAGTACAGGGTTGGCAAAGCGGGCGCCAAAGACCGGCCAGCTGTAGCCAGGTATCCAACTCATTGGTGCTCGCGAACAGCACACGTCCCTCGAGGTTACAAGGGGGACCTTTGTCTTTGTTGGCAACGGCAAGCCATGGGTTTTAACCAGGCCGCGAGAGGTGCTCCGATAACGATATTTGCACCGGCGGCGGTCTGCGAGGGTAATTGAGGGATCTTTGTCTGGGCTGTCCATGTTTACAGACAATGCACAGACACACACAGAGACCTTGCACAGGATTTAACACTTCTCCCGGGGATAGCAATGCAACGGGCTCTCTGGTGGCTTCGAGCGACCTTTGTAGAGGCGGTGGGAATGAGGCGGGTAAAGGCGCAGCCCTGAAATGTCCGGGCTCACGCCCACTGCTGTCCGACGGGCCCTCCACGAGCGATATCTCGAGAGGTCTCATCTCCAGGATATGTTGGCTTCCTCTTCGAGGCTGGCCAGGCGTCTTCGAACACGTGGGGAGTACCCAACACCGCGTAGACTGCGGCAACAGTCTGTTACATCCAGTCCTATAGTAAAGTATACATGGCCTGGGCCACTCTCTTGCACATTTGAGACGACCATCCTGGTGTCTCTTGAGTTCTCAACCGGTGAAACAAAATTGAACTTGAACTGAAACAAGCTGAAACTCTATCACGTCAAATAAACGTCTACTGCAAGTGCATCGTGTGCAGCGAGGTGCTCGCTGCAAATTAACCAGCCAAGTATGAAAATAAATAAATAAACAAGTGAACAAACGCAGCTACCGTACAAAAATTCGGCGTGCCGAAGACGAAAGGCCAAAATTTCCAAATAGATGCGAGCCGACATTTCCCCAAAAACTTCCGCAGGCCCCCCAAAAAAAAAACAATCCACTCCCTGTCCGTCGGAGAAACGTAAACGCGGAGGTGATTGCAGGCGCACACGCGCTCGCAATTACGCACGCGCCAGTGAGCGGCACGAGCGGAGGAGCCAGGCTCCTGCGCGCCTTCGGCGAGGAGTCGGAGGCGCGCTGGCACGGGTGGGGGGCGCATTAACGACTAATCACGGAAATCAGATTCCACGCCCGAGCTCGAAAACAACTAAATTATAAGTCGACGGAAATGATTAACTCTGCCGAAATGTTCAACGTATTTAAAAAAATAATGTCCCTAGCAGGCCTAAAATGTGCCGCCTACCTACCCACCCACCTGTCCGCCCGCCACCTCAGTAACCCGGACCTCATCGAGCACTGCGTGTCGCTCGGGAACGATGTCCGACGTTTCGTGCCAACTTGCTGGAGGCCTCCTTCAGGGGGGGGGACATTGCATGCCACTCACACCGACGTTTAACAAACTAAGGGCGTCAAACTGAACGTGTGACCGCTTTCGTCAACTTGACTAAATCAACCAAAAGGGTACTTTGGAAGGCAGAAGAGGTTCTGACGCAGGTATTCCTGCACTGCTCTCTAAGCCCGGCGGACCCGAGTTCGATTCCCAGCCCCGAGATAGCTGACGGCAGCTGCGAATCATATCGCGACCGATGCCTGTGTTACTGTCTTCACCAAACCTCCAATTAGCACGGTAGGCTATGTACGGTGCGAAAGAAGTTCACCATACCCCTCGTATAGCCTAAACAGACTGCAGGGGCAAGTGCTGTTAGCAAGCACTTGCCCCTGCAGTGGCACACAATGGTTTGGGTGGCCAGCACCACGCCCGACCGCCTTTGCCTCCCCAGTGGCGATGTTTACGCACTGCACCAGGTACTCCTTGGAGGCTCAGTTGACCTAGGGGAGGCCCAGGAACGGTTCAGATAATATGGTGGCCGTGAACGGGAATCGAACTCGGGTCGCCGGGTTCGTAGCGCAGCGCACTGACCACTACACTACTGCTCCCCATAAGCACCATACAAACAACCTCCCAGAACAACGGGGTATGGGGAGTCCTTCATCCAAGACTTGGACTGACCAAACGCTGCGACGTATTATTACGTTCAATTAATCTGCAGAATTTAAATGTGCATTATTCATCGCAATCCTCCACGACTGTGCATAATGCGATTCGGCTCAGTGGAACTTCTGTTTTGCCGGAAAATATATATATAAATAAATCTCCCTTTGCGCGGGCGGTAATAATTTACAGCGTTGACATATAAATCATCGTAATCTCATTGTGCTTGAAAGGCGTTGTCACGCCGAGTAAACTAAATCAGGCCGTATGTTTTTATCTAAAAGGTAAGAAGGCGCTAAAGGCGCAGCCCTGCAATTGCTTCCTTACGCCCCTGCTGGCGGAACGGTCTACGCTAGAGGGAGCTCCACACGGCCTCCCCCTAGGAGGGCGCTGTCATCTAAACTCCTGACGAAGAGTGGCAGACAAAGGAGAGCACAAAGACAAAAATCCCCGTGTAGCCTTAACAGACTTGCTGGGGCAAGTGCTGTTAGCGAGTTGCACCTATGAAGGCCGACACGGCACACGAGGGGGTGGGTGGCCAGCACCACACCCGGCCGCCTTTGTCTCCTTAGTGGCGATGTTTACACACCGCACCAGGTACTCATTTGAGGCTGAGTCGACCTAGAGGAGGCCCAGCACCGGTTCAGATAATCGTCACCGGTGTTGACCATGAGCGGGAATCGAACCCGGGTCACCAGGTTCGTAGCGCAGCACGCTAACCGCTACATATCCACACACAAACGCATGCACGCACGCACACAAGGACAAAGACAAAGATCCCCCATATAGCCTGAACAGACTGTAGGGGCAAGTGCTGTTAGCGAGCACCTATTAAGGCCGCAACGGTACACGAGGGGGTGGGTGGCCAGCACCACGCCCGACCGCCTTTGTCTCCCCAGTGGCGATGTTTACACACCACACCAGGTACTCATTTGAGGCTGAGTCGACCTAGGGGAGGCCCAGCACCGGTTCAGATAATCGTCACCGGTGTTGGCCGTGAGCGGGAATCGAACCCGGGTCGCCAGGTTCGTAGCGCAGCGCGCTAACCGCGACATATCCACACACAAACGCATGCACGCACGCACACAAGGACACACAGATATGCACAAACACGCACACACGCACGCACACACCCGAGCCGACGTCCACCGCGGAGATGGAGCGATGAAATCAACTCGTGCCTAGGAGCCAGATGGGACATTTACACGCTAAGACCGTGATACACGTGATGACTCGGGGGGGGGGGGGGGAAATGTTGTCAGCAGCAGATAGTGAAGGTACATGCACTCACAATTATCGTTAATTTCTAATGCTGTCGCCGCACTGCTTTAGAATGTGAGGAAGGGCCTTTTAGCTAAGCATGGTATAATTGCAGCAGTGGTTTGGTTGCATCTATATCGTAATGCATTTGGCAGCCCTCTCTTGTTGGGCATTCGTTCAATACCGGAGGGGTGGGTGGGTGCTAACCGTGTAGGCCTTCATCGGTGCTCGCTAACAGCATTTGCTTCCCAATAGTCTGTCGAAGGCTATACGGGGGATCTTTGTCTTTGTAATGATCATCACACCGGACTTACAATCCAGAGGTCGTCGATTGGATCCCGCAGGGAGTTTGCATGTCTCTCTCCCCTTGGTCCCGTGTCTTTTTGTCTGGGACCTTCGGTTTTCCCCCACACATTTAGAATTCACACGCGTCTAGAGTAATTGGCTGCTGTTAGAAATGAACAAGTGATAAGCCACTTTGGTGAGCTATATTCTTTTTGCCAGGTCACTTCTGAAAAACGAACTACATAGCCCAGTGAGCCTTACTCGGTAAATTAAACATAGCTTAACAGTTTCCTTTTTATAGTCGGCCAAAGTACCATCTCGAGGGGCTCTCTATAGCTCCCTGGCGTAGAGGCCCTTCTGCCAGCAGTGGCATGAGCAAGAAATTGCAGGACTGCGCCTTTACACCTTTACCATTTACAATGCAAAGAAATCTTGGTTGCGAATCCAGGTTTGATTCACCTGTGATTGAAACAGGATTGACCCTCCGGTACAGCGAGCTGACGGGATGAGCCTGGTCATCAATGAAAACACCGCCCACCACCACCACCACCACATTAAAATTCGGTGTTGCACCAACATTCACGATTTTGACAGCACTGTGGATTGTGAGATGCTCCGGAAAAGTAAAGACAACCAAACACTGGGGTCACATAATAAAACGTATTGTCCAGAAAACATGATGTCTGGCAAAGTGAGAAACTAGGGTTTCAAAAATATGAAAGTCACAAAATAGAGGGTCGACACTGGGGCAAAAAAAGTGCCTCTTATAATCTAGAGAAAACGATAGCCGCTCGCTCCCACAATGCAGTTCTGCACTTTCGAACTGATGTTCGTTTGGGGATATCTGTGTGGTGGCAATAATGTTTGTTTGTTCGCTGTACCTGGTGCCAACAAAGTCACACAAATTATAATCACTCACACACTAACTCTTTGCTTTAAAATACGAGAAAGAAGGAAAAAAACCAGTGGGGTTCTATAATTGAGAGAATACGGTAAATGCCATTGGCCAATGTTAGCTCAGCATTGCCTTTTTAAAGTTAAACCGAGACATCAGAGAATCTGAGATTATCTTTTTAATCATACAATCATAATGCATGACTCACTCCGTCTTGGCCTGTGCGCCACGGTTAAATGGAAACATTTGAATATTTTCAGTCATGCATAACCCACACTCGCATTACCATTACCATTGTCACGTGATAATTGATTACATAACCGCCATTATTGGCGCTACGACCGAGTAAAACGAACACGAAGGTTAGCGGGGGCACATTTATTCAAAAATATAAATGCATACCTGCACCTTATTAAAGCAAATTAACTCGTTAAAAGCTTCCTGCGAGCGGGCAGTGACGCGGACCCCAGCCGCAAACGCCGCAGCACCGCTCGTCGTCGTAGAAGCTCGCGGTTCGACACCCAGTGGGCGCCCCGGTAAATACCATGGTAGCGGTTTGTGTGCGTGCGTGCGTATTAACCATGACGAGAACGCTGCTACGCGGCGCCCCGCTTCACGGCAAACGTCAAGGTGATCCAGCGGCGTCGTTCGCTCGACCGGGGCGGCCGTCGCGTGGGCCGGCGTCACGTGGGTCTACATTTGACACCGCAAGCGACTCGACTGGGGAGTTTACTGCACGTGCACATTGGCGGCCATCGCGCCCCTACTGGCAGGCTTGATGCCCCGCGCCACTCTCGCAAAAGTTAGATTCGTCCTCGTCTCTTGAGTTCGCACCTGGTTAAACAAATACGATTCTCGTACCTGTCAACCCAAACGGTTTACCCCGTATTCTTGAACAGGGAAATTGATTTTTCAGGTGTCCATACGGCGTACAGCCGTGTCACTACGGGCAACACATTTTTTTGTCTATTTGTTTGTGTTTCTCTCTTGTGATGGGACTTTGTAAGATGAACGTTGAGATTTATAAGGGCCACGGGGTGACCAATAAGGTCTGAATTGGTCTGCAAAAAGGTAGGGCACTGATCAGGGGTTGACAGGGATGGATTCTGATCATGGTCTACTGGAAAACATTTGGGTATTCTCAGAGCGCAGGGTTATCACGAAGGCAGATGAGTGGAGTAGAGTCAATCAGTGCCGGTTTTTGTGCTATGGGGTTGCTATAAGTTGTGAAAAATATTGAAAGGTATGTAACAAAAGCCTGAAAAGTGTGCAAAATATCCGTGCAGAGGTATTTGTTGTTGTAACGTTCTAACCCACCCCTACCAGACATCTAACTCATCGGATACCTCCAGTATTAACAAATATCCAGATTCTCATCCTGAAGACGGGTGTGCCAACCCCACCGATTCTGCTGCCAATTGCATTTATGCATGCTGAACTTCTTTCGCACAGTACGTAGCCACCGTGCTAATCGTAGACGCTAATTACACCGAGAGAGAGAGAGAGAAGGTGGAGCACATGGCGAACGAATGCAAGCCGGAGACATCGCGGTGTCACGTGAGCAAAGTGGACTTGGACAGAACGCATCGCGAGAACGAGCTACGGTCACGATTGGCAAGACCGGTCACAGAATGGCAGCCCAAGGGCAGACAAATCCCGAGCCGCGTTACCGACCATCAGAGGTCGCAAACGGGTTTTGATTCCTTACCCGTACCCGGCCGCACCAGGGTCGCAAACGGGTACCTGTACCTGGCCGTACCCGTACCCTACCCGTACCCAGCCGGGTACGGGTAGGATACGGGTATCGGGTACCTGATTGCGACCTCTGGGATGAAGCCATGTTGCAGGTGCGGGTGGGTTGATTCTAGGAACTTGAATTGTGAGAAGAGACAAGACGTTGGGAAATGAGTGACAAACAGTTACTCACCAGTGACTCACGGCCTACCCGTACCCATACCCGGCCGCACCAGGGTCGCAAACGGGTACCCGTACCCGTACCCGGCCTGGTACGGGTAGCCGGGTATCGGGTAGGGTACGGGTATAGGGTACCCGGTTGCGACCTCTGCCGACCATGGTGGCGAAGGAGCGACGTGGTTCGTAGTGTCGCTGGATCGTGAGCGAATGCGACGGGTGTGGGGGGAAGACCTTCATCCAGCAGTGGATAGAACGCGCCTCATGGTGGCGAACCGACTCGCAAACTAATTGAATCGTCACGGGCTAGGTGTAAAGTAAACGCGGCGGTCGCGTGGATATTCCTCCGGTTTTTGTACCCCACCCCTCCCCACATTTATAATCAACATGCGTTTAGTTTCTTTGGCTGCCACGATGAATTCCCATATGTGGTGTGAATAAAGCCACTGCGATGAGCTATCATCAGGTCGCCTCTGAAAAAGAGCGCATAGCTCACTTGGCTTTACCTGGCGATTTTAAATAGTTTTGTTTAGCCGATCGACTGACTGTAATGGTGCCGCGGTGACCAGATGTTAACTCCCTCGCCTGATATGCAGGAGGTCGTGGGTTTTATCCCGACCGTGACACCTCTATATTTGGAGTTTGCGGTGTCTCTCTCTCTCCCTGTGGCCATGTGGATTTTTCTCCAGGCCCTCCCGTTTTTACCCTCGACATTTAGAATCAAAGTGCGTTTCGGCCATTTGGCTGCTATACATTTCCACGCGATAAGCCACTTCATTGGGCTATCATTTGTGGCCAGGGCGCTTCTGCAAAAGAGCTATTTTAAATACTTTAAAAGAGTAATTATTGTATGTAGCTGGCACATTCGCCTTTAAGGATTTCAAACGAGATTCTGCCCTCTCGCCCTCCGACCCCGCCAACCGCCTCATCACGTCTGCCAATTTGCCGAGCCGTGTCGCGTTACACAATCCCAGGCTTGTTCGAGGCCTTATTAAGCAGCGCTGGCTGACACATTTCCAGCTATTCAAGGAAGTGCCGATTTAATGTATCGCGAAAGCCCGCGACAGAAGCCCCCCCCCCACCCCCGGCACGACGTTGAGAAGGGGGCAACGCGTGGGAGGTTGCGGATGGGGCATCAAACGACCGCTGCTGTCGCAAAACTCCTGCTGCACTTCACCAAACGTCTCGCCGCGGTGGCGAGATGTTAACTCCCTCGCCTGGGGTGCAGGAGGTCGTGGGCTCGATCTCGACCCTGACGCCTGCTGCTGTATATTCGGAGGCGGCCTGTTCACTCTCCCCGTGGTCACGTGGATTTGTCCCTGGGTCCTCTGGTTTTCCCCCTCCACATTTATAATCAACGTGCGTTTAGAGTATTTGGCTGACGTAAATTTCCACGCGATAAGCCACTTGGTTGAGCTATCATTTGTGGCCAGGTCGCTTCTGAAAAAGAGCTATGTATGAAGAACTTCTTTCGCACCGTACGTAGCCAACCGTGCCAAGCGGAAGTGCTACATAGCTCAGTGGGCCTTACCTGGTCAAATAAAAAAAAGTTTAGTTTAATAGTTTAGCTCTCACTTGGGATTTCATTCCCACCCGGTCTAAAACACTCAACACATTCATCAACAGCACTGTGGCGTTAAAATGTAAATATATATTTTAGGCAACTTTTCAAACAATAGCCCGTCCTCGTAGCCAATAAATGGTTCACGTGCGATGATTTCTGTGCTATGAAGAATGGGCCTTTGCCCAGAACGTCCGCCTCTTATATATTTTTTTCCTTTCAAGGCCACACACACACACACAGGAGCGTTATTGACGAGCGCATTCACGTATTAGATAAATCGAAAATTCGTGCGCTTGTGACGACGCTTTCTAAGAACGGTTAAAGCGGGGTGTTTAATACAAAATCGAGCAATGGAGCAACGCCTATCTCTGCTGGTGGTCAACAGCGAGCAGTTGATATTGAACATCCACGCGGAATAAAACGTAGGTTAACAAAGCGTCGAAATGCGACCGCGTCTCACGACTATGTACAGGGAACGTCTAGCTGGTAGTGGAGCGGTTTAATCACAGCAACACCTGGCAGGATAGAGCTGTCCGTCACAGGTAAAGGCGCAGCCTTTCAATTACCTGCTCACGACACTGTTGGCGGAAGGGCCTCCACGAGAGCGAACTCTCTCAAGGAGGGTTATTTTGGCCTCCAAAATTCTTCCACGCTGGGCCAGACGTCTTGGAAGAGACGCAACTTTACTGCGATCACACGTGACCTGCCGATCGACTAACCGTGTCACTCTGCTGGCAGACCAGACTGGAGCAATCCGATTGGCTATGAAGCTCCGGTGAGCTATGAAAGTCCAGCGCGTCGACCGTCACAACACGGTGGCGGCATCGTGGCGACGTTGCCGTGACAACGACGGAGGAAGATAAATCGCGGAGGGAGCCGCGGGAGTCGTTATAAGAAGCGTGGAGTCTCGAGTCCGCCCCACGTTAGTGATTTACTCAGAAACGTAGTTCATCGTTAACGTGAAGCATGGCTCCCGAGCGTCGCCGCGGCTTGCGGGTCCTCTCGCTCACTGTCGGCAGAGCGGTGGGTAAAACAATAAACGCAACAACAACAACAATCATAAATCAATCTGTCCCGTCTGCCTAGTCCCTCGCCGCCCGACTTCCCCTACGTCCCGTTCCTTCTCCGTCCCCAGATTGATGGGCAGGGTCCCAGCGCCAGGGCCGAGAGGAAACGATTGGCTGTGCGCGACGATTTTCGGACGACGGTCGTGCAAGATGAAACCGGTCGGAACGGAGCGGGGAACTCACGAGGGGGGGGCATTTCGCCCATTGCCGGTGACGGGGAAAAAAAAAAATAACGGGGGAAAAAAAATTACGGGAGGAAAAAAATTACGGGGGAAAACAAATAACAGGGAAGAAAATAACGGGGAAAAAAATAACAGGGGAAAAAAAATAACGGGGGGAAAAAATAACGGGGGGAAAAAATGACTGGGAAAAAAATAACCGGGAAAAAAATTATGGGGGAAAAAATAATGGGAAAAAAAATTACGGGGGATAAAAAATAACGGGGATAAAAAATTACGGGGGAAAAAATAACAGGGAAAAAAATTACGGGGGAAAAAAAATTACGGGGAAAAAAAAAATAACGGGGAAAAAAACAGGGCGGGGGGTGGTTAGGGGCCGACGGGTCGCCTACGGCAGAGCGCCACGCGGGCGGGCGCGGCCCACGCGGCGTCAAGGGGCCGTTGGCAGCGGTGGGCCAAGATGAGCGGCGCCAATTCGTTCACTTCCTCCAAAGCCTGAAAGCCACGGCGACGCGGGAAGACGAAGGCGCGTGTTGTTGTTACATCCAGTCCGTGTCCTCGCAGCGGCCGACGCTGTCGACGCGGAGCAACAACAACGCCGACTTCACGTTGAGGTGGCCGAGCCGGATAATTGCGGCGGCGGCGGCGGTACGGAGAGGGGGGTGCTGTGGGAGCTGGAGAAGGCAGCCCTTCCGTTAAGTGAGAAATCACCACAAATGCCATTAACCCGGCGACCGGACATCGATCAGCAGTCTCCCAGCCTCCAGAGCAACAACCCAACTCGTTCACCGAAAAGAAATGGCCCATGGAACAGAGTCATCTAAGTGTCAGTTTAACACGTAGGCTTTCGCGACCAGTATTATTAACTATAAAGGTTTTTGGGTTAGATCGCGTTATTTATAAATGTGTCGTAAAACCGCCACCACCCGACACAGGCGATTAGTAAGGTTTGTCACGTTACCAAAACTAGTTCAGCACACCGGTGTGTTGGAAAGTAAACCAACACATTTACAATAGGTGTCATGGATTTACCCTTCCTGCCAATAAAACAGTTGTTAAGATGTTCAAACATCAAATAAAATGTATTTTGATAACGTTGAAGTGTTATGCAGAACTAATTATGACTGGCCAAGATTAGTGAAGAGAATCAATTGAAATTGAGAAGAATTAAAATAATTTTCATTGCACCTGTTAGGATTTTGAAACACCAAATAAAATGTATTTTGATAACGTTGAAGTGTTATGCAGAACTAATTATGACTGGCCAAGATTAGTTAAGAGAATCAATTGAAATTGAGAAGAATTAAAATAATTTTAATCGCTTTGATAGCGATAAACTCAGCGCGTATTATGAAGTAATACAAAACAAATATTGCAATTCCTTACAGGTGAGTCACATGCTAAGTGGCCGATTACTAATCGATGACATAATTGCATACACCCCACCTCCGATCTCTGATCTCGAATCCTGATTGGGTTCAACAGTGATGATGTCATCCTGCACTATTTAAGACCGGGAGCAGGTGGATGGCTTCACTGTTCTTCCAAATCGCCCGAAGATGCAGGATGTAATGTTCAGCGAAACGTCGTGCTAACTCAAATTGTAAATGCTGTGGATTCACTCTTCAACACACCGGTGGGCTAAAGTAGTGAACTATTAGTCATCTAAATTCTTATTCTTAGTTCTTTCGGTAAAGTCACGTAGGTAAAAAATGAAATTAATAAAAATAAAACAATAACAAATCACGACGTTTCGGATGATTTTTTATTGTTTTATTTTTATTAATTTCATTTTTTACCTACGTGACTTTACCGAAAGAACTAAGAATAGGAATCCTTGCAGTCACGAAAGCTTCAAATCTAGAATCTAAATTCTTGATTATTATAATTAATGATGACCTCCCAGGTGGTCGACCCACATCTCGTGTGCGACTGTGCCGAATGTGCTCCGTGCTGCCGTTGAAGAATCGCCGAAGATTTTCGGGTACCGACGCCGTCTTGAGACGTTAGTGAAGGCGCCTTACAAACAAAGGTGAATAATGATTAATTATTCTTAATTATTATTAATTATTATTATAGCTCGCTGAACCGCGAACATCTCAACAAGATTACGGCTCACGCCACCCTCTCCTCGTAATCATGTAATCGTGGATGTGACGCCTTCATGAAAACCTTCTCTTAAACCTTATCTCAAAAATAATTTACATAGTGCCTTGAATAAGGCGCTTCACGCAGAATTAACGAACATGTTGGAATTGACAGGAGAAAATTTGGACTTGCAAACAAATCGAATAACGAACCGAACTCGTTCGTAAGTACAGGAGCCCCTGTACATATGGATGCAGTGGTGGAGGTGAGGCGAATGAAATCGACGACAGGACGCCATGGGGACAATTCTGTGATGATGCGTGAATTTGATAATAATAATAATAATAGTTCAATTTGTAACGCGCGCAAATTTGCAGACGTAGTGGCCGCAACTCAGAGGCGCGGAGCCAAGCTCAGAGTCGCTCAAAAGCATGATTGTAGAGGTGAGTTTTTAAGTGTCTCTTGAAGGAGGCGATTGAGGTGATGGTGCGAATGTGCAGAGGGATATCGTTCCAGACTGTTGGGGCTGCCACCGAGAAGCGGCGCATAGACATGACCATGCTGGATCTTGGTATCAAGAGGAGGTCGTGAGTCGCGCTGCGCAGGCATCTGCCGTGTGCTGAGCTGCAAGTTGTCAATAATGAAGAAAGGTACGGCGGGCAGGCGGATATGAAGGCATTGTGGCAGAGGCCGTGAATGATGATGAATAGAATGAATGAATTAACGCGGTTATTGAGTGATAGCCATGTAATGAGAATAGGAAGATGGAACAGTAACGGTGGCGGTGGTTATGAGGGGGCCATTAAGGGGGGTGGGGGGGGGGTCATTGGGTGAGCAAGGCAACAACGAGTGTGAGTTTTGAGTGAGGAGCGGACACTGAATGAGGAGCGGAAACTTGGTGAGCGAAGGTGGAAAAGGTGGAAGTTCGTTCCATTGAAGGGTGGTGGGGCTAGAAGAAAGAGAAAGAGTGAAAGCGTGGATTGAGCGCAAGGATGAAGATAAACGGCGAGAGAGAGAGAGAGACGGCACAGATTGAGAAGGTAGAGGGGGAGAAGGGAAGAGATACGGTGGGGCAAGACCAAATTGACGCACAGGAACACGCCATGAAACCCATAAACCCGCTAAGAATTATCCCACGAAATAATAAAAAAACCGAGTCTACAGAATGTATTGTGTCTATATATATAAACTATGTTAGAGGTATTCCATGATGACAGTTGTATTGTATCCTTTTCATATTGTCGCACAATATAAACATTTGCTTCTTCAGCTCAATATTAAATAATAATGTATAGTCATGGATAATAATCATAAATAATAACATATACTAATAATGTACAATAATGTACAATAATCATAATGTATAATGTCCATATATATAAAAGGCAAAGTTGTGATTATGTGTGTCTGTTCAAAATGTTTAGGTACTTCCCGACATGCAACAAACTTGAAATTTGCCATGTGGGTACTTTCCAGACTGTACACCATGCCAACATTATAAAAATACACTTTTGTGGGTTTTTTTTTTTGGGGGGGGGGGGGGGGGCTCAATAATGCAGAGATTTTTTGCATGGCAAGTGAGCTGTGACGTCACATCTGTCATGTGACCCGCGCACGTGGAAGCGTAACGCTTTGTAGTGTAGCGGGTAGCGCGCTGCGCTACGAACCCAGCGACCCGAGTTCGATTCACGCTCACGGCCACCATCGGTGACGATTATTTTAACCGTTCCTGGGCCTCCCCTAGGTCGACTCAGCCTCAAACGAAAAACTGCTGTGGTGTGTGAACATCGCCACTGGGGAGACACCCCCTCGTAATGTATAATCATAATGTACAGCCTTTTGGGCACTCCACTGTTGTATGAAGGCCACCCCATGGCATGTCGGTCGTGCGGGTTGCTTGACCATACTTCACCACGCTGGTCAGTGCGGGTTTGCTGCAGGCGGGGAGACATGCGACTGGTTCCGATATGACTCGCCGCTGACGCTAGCGATGACTGAAGTTAGCCGATTGAACATAAATTTCGTGCCAAATAACTATGTAATATTCAGTGTACAGTCCATATTCCTGTATATGATGTTGTAATCATTGTATGCATTTGTATGAATCTATGGTGAACTTCTTTCGCATTGTACGTCGCCAATCAAGCTATTCGGAGGTGCGGGGAAAGTGCAACAAACGAAACATAATTTAGTTTTCTGGTTAATAGCCGCTTAGTGGAGTGGCGGTGCAGCAGTTAGCGCACCACATTATGAACCGCTCGGCTCGACTACATTTCACGGACACGGTTAGGCCCCAGCGACGAGCGGTATCTGAACGTTCTTCCTCGTCGTCTTCATCTTCGTCATCTCCTTCACCAAACCCACATCGATGAGCGTGGTGAAGTATGATGGTCAAACGAGCCCTACGACCGACAACGGTTGTCCCTTCGTCGGCAAGTGGAATGACAAAGAGCTATAAGCCTATTATCATTTTACTTAATGAAGCAATGTGCCCTAGGAGATATGCACGCTTGGAATAGCACCGAGAGTAAAGAACGAGGAACAACGCGGACGAGAGAACGCGGGCGGGGTTAAAGAAATCACTTCAAGGCCGTTGAGAAGGGCGTGCGTGGGCTCGGACTGGATGCGTCACGGCCCAGAAGAGACGTTGACCAATGGCCAAAGACTGACAGCGGAGCGGCAGCCAAGGTAATGAGATGCGTCCGAGCGGACGTCCACCGGGAGGGGAATCAGCTCGTGCCCGCGGGTGTACCCCGCCGCATCGGCACACCGCAGGAGCACGACGACGAGAGGTGCCGATGGCTTGGGGAGGCCTTCGTCCAAGCAGTGGATTAACAAAGGGGCTGTAGACGAATTGTTTGAATTAACCGCGCGAGAAATTGTTAGGAAATCTTGCCGAATTGCTGAAAAGTTGCTCAGTGGAGGATTGAACGTTCGTCCGTCTGTCCGTCCGTGCGCTTAAACATGGCACTCTCAATAGGACAGGGTGCTCAAATCGTGTTATTTAAACCAGGTGTGAAAGCAAGATAGTACGGCAAGCAAACCCTTACAGACTCATTATGTCAGCTGTACTAAAAAAACAGCAAAGAAATTATACCTCGGCTAACTTTAATGGTGAGATTGAATTTATTTATTTATTTCAACAGGGGCCCGTACAGGCTGAGATTATACACCGTGGAAGCCATCCACGTGGGATGACGTCAATCCGTAGCGCGCTCACAAGCGGGGGATCGCCACGCAATCGACGATCGTCCGCACCGCAAACCAGCGCCCCTCCATCGCCGCCACACAACTTGCGTGCTCGCTTAAGCGAACACGCACGTTTGGAGTGCAGTAAACTCTCGATTATCCACGTGCGGTTTGTCCGATTTGCGGACTGACCGCGCACCTGAGATTTCAGCGTAAATTAACAACTCGTAGATTTCCCCTAAGCCCAGATGAATCACCTAAAAAGAGTTCTACATTGTTATTCTTGGAAATGGTTTATTACAAGTCACGTACTTCAACCGAACAAATGTTGTTCCGGTTAAGCCAAATCCAAGTGACTGCCACTACAGTACAGGAGTTGCATATCTTTACGACAGTGGGTGGCAGAGTTTGGTCGATGTTGATTGGCCTGGCTTGCTATCCACTTAGTGAGCGGAGTCTTCTTCGCAGGCAAATGTGGTCTTTGGCACAGAGATCCGCGGAAAATGACAATTTTTTTTAATTACCCGCAATTTTGAATCATCCGCGGCAGCCCTCCCCGTCACGAGCGCGGATGATCGACAGCCTTGCTGCGTTAGAGTTGAAGTTTCTTTCGACGTCGTCGCACGGATGATCCCGTTTGGCCAGCTGCTGCCTGGACGCTTTTTTTACGACGTGGATCCGTGAGGCGCGCGAGCGCGGCAACAGCAAAACAAAATGCAAAAGACGTCAACGTTGCGGAGAGCGAGGACACGCTCACGCGGTCCTTGAGGAACGCCACACAAACCCGCAAAACGAGGCGCGGTATTTAAGAGGTGCGCGAAATGACAAAAAAAAACCGGCGCAAATATAAACACGAGAGAGCAAAAAGCGCGATAAAAAAAAGTCAGGCGAATGTGCAGGTAATCTCCGGCGGCCAAGGACATCAGAATCGTGGCCCACTGTCGACATTCCTGCGGCGTTTTCACACTGCCGCCGTGGTCGTGTGAGCAGCCAGGCGATAGAGGTAATTACGTGTTTATTTACTTCAACGGGGGCCTCTCTGGCCTGAGATTATGCACCCATTCTTGGCTCTATCTGAAGGTGGAATCTGTGCGGAAGGCACATCAATGCACCCCTGCTATCCAATCATTCACCCGCCACCTTCATCCGTCCCTTCAACCAAACGAACGGCCATACATCTCGCCCCCCCCCCTCTTTATCTTGCCTCGAGATATCGAAACATTAATTTATTGTTGCCGCTTCAATTACCACACAGTGCTGTGTATAAGTTTGAGAGAAAGACATCGCTTTAACTAGAAAATGGTTGACACTTTTTGCCAAAAGGCCATCTTCAAAATCTTTCAAGGTTTTTCTTTTGATTGCAAGGCTCTAAACAGAGACCAAAAATCTGCCATTCACATTTTATATGTGTGTATATATATCTCCTCTTCTTGGTTCTTTCGGTAAAGTCACGTAGAAGGGAAGTAATAAAATAATACAATTAAACATAAAACAATTATTTTATTATTTTATTTTTTATTTTATTTTATTATTTTATTACTTCCCTTCTACGTGACTTTACCGAAAGAACCAAGAAGATTAATCCCTGCAGTCACGAAAGCTTTAAATCGAAATTTATATATATCTCCATCACGGCAATGATAATGGAAAGTTCTTCACGAGATGGGGCGAGGTGGGGCGGAAGGGGGTGGTCTAGAAAGTCTCTCAAGTGGGGAGTATGGCCTATGCTCTTAGGTTTTTTCGGTAAAGTCACGTAGGTAAAAATTATAATTAATATAAGTAAAATAAAAATCACGACGTTTCAGAGGCAACAGCAATTGCTGTATCAGCAATCGTGCTGTGACGGTTCCACCTGAAGACGGAAGCTTGCGTTGCCTCCGAAACGTCGTGATTTTTATTTTACTTTTATTAATTTAAATTTTTACCTACGTGACTTTACCGAAAAAACCTAAGAGTATGAATCCTTGCAGTCACGAAAGCTTCTAATCTAGAGTATGGCCTACTCTTCCATGCTGGCCAGATGTCTAGGAAGAGGTTGGGAGTCCCCTCACTTGACCCCACCTCAAAAAACCGACTGGGTGCGGCGAGCACCCATTTATACTGGCAGGTGGACGAAGGCTGTGGAGGGTGATGGGGGGAGGGCTTGTTGAGAAACTTGCACCGTTGTTTCAGATGCCGCGCCGGGAGATAGAAACCGGCGAACCTCGGGTGCCCGCAGTGTGCCGACCATTACACCACGGAGGGATCATTTCCGTCGCAAAACAATAACGGCGCACGACCGGCCGTGTGAAATGAAAACTCTCTAAACCCACTTGGGTAATACTCGATTCGCAAAAAAAAATTCAACCATCACTCGTTCACTCGCTGGTCATTTTTCCCAGACTGCCACCGAAGGCACGGCAGCGTGACTGCGCGATGCTTCACACGGGACAGATAAATGACACTTATCTCGCAGTCATCACGAGTTCAGCTTGGTCAGCTGTCACGGCCCACTGCCCATTGTAAATCAAGCATCCTGCTGCAGAGCCTATTGAGACTAAAACAAGTTGCTGGCGTGGTTGTTGTTTTGTTTAGGGGCACGGGCGGCGGGGGGGGTGTATGGGCACTCGCAATAATTCAACAATCCCACTTACTTGCAATCAGAAGGATGGAATCAAGTTCATTACGCATGCTATTTTGGGTTTTCTGGCCAAAGACAAACAGCTTTCCGAGAGCAGCCTACGGACCGCTCCACTCAACCACTGAACACACATCAGCATCTCTCTGCACACAGTACATTAAAACTAAGAATTCTACACAATGTATATGCGCCTATGATCAGATGACGAGCTCATCCGATCTCAGCGGCTGAGCGGGGCTGTAGCTGGATAGTGCCGCCTTGGATGGGGGAAGCTTAAACCTCCCCTCTCACACCAGTGCCTCCACGCAGCCCCCCGCGGTGTCGATTGGCACAGTTAGTCGATCGGTAGGTCGCGTGTCCCACCCCCCACCCCACCTTCAAAAAAGTCTGGCCAGCGTTAGAAGAGTAGGCCAAAATCAACGGAGCGCCCTCTTCTTAGCGGAGGCCCCTTCCGCCAGCGGAGGCCCCTTCCGCCAGCAGAGGCGCAAGCGAGCAATTGCAGAGCTGCGCCTTTGCCGCTGCATCTACTAAATTCTTCCGACGTAAAGAAGATAAAACAAAGAAGATCAATTCGATGACGTCGATGCCCACGACACTTTTTAGGGTCCCGGCGTCCGCTCGTTATTTATTATCTCAGACCTGCCAAATCTCCCGTCGCTCGAGAGCCATTTCAAGCCCGGGGGTCAAAGGTTCAACCATCGGGTGGAATAGATTGGGCATAATTATTATTACTACGGTTGTAAAACACACGAAGACAACATCAAAAGGGGACAGGACACAGTAAA
The DNA here is from genome assembly GCA_014621495.2 of Entosphenus tridentatus. NCBI lineage: Eukaryota > Metazoa > Chordata > Hyperoartia > Petromyzontiformes > Petromyzontidae > Entosphenus > Entosphenus tridentatus. The sequence continues at coordinate 1,908,922 of CM025643.2, read as the reverse complement.
TAAAGGGCGATGACAAACGGAGTCGAGGCTTTTTGTGCAATGCAGCACATAAAGCCAATGTGCTTTAATGGTGCCGTCTTTATATTCAGCCCATTTTTGTTAAATGTCATCAAATTGTATTTTTTTGGGGCGGGCGGGGGAGGGGTGTGAAAGGATTTGGAAATGAACGTCAGTCCGCTAGATAGCTGTGTACACCGAGGCTTATGGGTGCTTGTTAAAAATGCATTTCGTGTTTTTCTGCACATGTTATGCACGGTTACCGGCAAGCATTAAGCAACCTTTACGCACGCGGTAAATATTAGGGTGCACGTGGTGCGCGTGTGTGTGTGTGTGTCCGTGTGCATGTATGCAAGGTGGGGAGCGGTAGTGTAGCGGTTAGCGCGCTGCACCACGAACCCGGCGATCCGAGTTCGATTCCCGCTCGCAGCCAACACCAGCGACGATTATTTGCACGGGTCCTGGGCCTCCCCTAGGTCGACTCGGCTCTAAATGAGCACCGAGTGGCGATGCGATTAGTCGGTCGGCGGGTCGTGTGTAAACATCGCCACGGAGGATGCGCGTCGTGCTGACGACAACCGTCCCCATGTCGGGTGTTCACAGGTGCTGCTCGCTGACAGCACTTGCCCCAACAGTGTGTTAAGGCTACAGGGGGCATCTGTGTCTTTGTGCGCATGTTGGCGAGTGTGACCGTGCATCTTTGCCGAGTCTGCGTGCGTGCGCCGCGGTAGCCCCTTTTTCGTGCGCGTGCGGCTATAAAACTTTGACAAACGTCGAGGTCGTCCGGAGGGTACGGGTCGGTGGAGAGGGAGTGGGGAGGAGAGGCGAGAGAGGGGGGGGGGGGTGGTGTGAACAGACGGGAGGAATGATAATTCGAACAGAAATAACGGTGAAGCATCACGCCACAGCAGCAGTTGCCCCACGGCCACACCGCTTAGCAGAGAAAGACTTCGTAGGCGAACAAACTCAAGAGAGCGGCGACCCCATCGCAGTACGTAGGGCGAGAGAGACGGAGCAGGCGACACACATAAAAGCGCTTCACAGTGGCAGGCAAACGTTTTTTTTTAAATCCTTTATATTAAGTTCATTTGCGCGCTTGCTTGCTTGCTTACGACCGTGCAAATATTTCGGTCGTTTTTTAACCCACTTCCCGTGATCCAATCGAGCTGACATTTTCCACACAGACTCGTTGTGCGTGACAATTAATGTTCGTGAATTTTTTTTTCCAAAATTTTACACTTTTTAGGACAAAAATATTATATTTAATTACCAATTGCTTAATGCTGGCATGCAATCATCTGACCCATAGGTGGCAGCCATCTCAAGCCAGAGGACTAGAGGACTCTAGCCGCCACGCATATAAAGGATTTATAGTGAAAAACTTTGTTTTTACGGGTTAATTTTTTCAAAGCGTGGCACCTGGAAGACGGCGGTGCATCGGCACAAGCGGTTTATCACGTGAGCGCTATGAACTCGGCGACCTGAGATCGATGTCCGCGAGAGGCTGACATCAGTGGCGAAGTGATAGATTAACCGGTCCTTGGCCCTCCACCTCGCCCCGTTTCACCAACCCGCGGTGACCAGTGTGCGGTGAAGTACAGAAAAAACAAACCCACAACCGGAAAGCCAAAGGGGGGAGGGCCTTCATCCAGCACTCAAATTAAGATGGGGGCCGTAATTTACCTCGAAGGCACCGGGGAAATCGGAAGGTGCTTGACGCAGTATTACAAAATGTTTTTTTTCTTCTCGTGACTAAAAGTCTCCGAATGGGAAACAGTTCAGCCGCCAATTCAAGACTATTCATCTACAAACATTCTTAATTACTTGCCTGTCAGGGCCCCACGGTGTGCACTTGCGCTCTGCCAGCGATTATTCACCACGTCTTCTGTGGCCTCTCTCTGTCTCCACTACAAATGAGGGCCCATTGCGAGAAATGTCACCGGGTGCAGTATATGTGTTTTCCTTTTTAGGGCAGCATTATTGACGAATGTACTGAGTTTTTGTGACATGTGATGTATGTGTGTGTGTGAGTATATATGGCAGTGTAGCGGTTATAGCGCGCTGCACTATGGACCCAGCAAACTAGAGTTTGGTTCCCACTCACGGCCAACACGAGTGACGATTATTTGGACCGGTCCTGGGCCTCCGCTAGGTCAATTCAGCCTCAAATGAGCACCTGGTGCGGCGTGTAAAACGTCAGCACTGGGGAGGCAAAGGCGGCCGGGCGTGGTTTCTGGCCACCCACCCCCCTCGTGCGCCGTGTCGGCCTTCATAGGTGCTGCTCGCTAACAGCACTTGCCCCAACAGCCTGTGTGAGCTACAAGGGGGATCTTTGTCGTTATATAATGGTATATGAATGGCATTGCTCTGATATGAAAGAGCCGACTCACATCCCTGTCTCTCTTGCTTGTCCTGCCTTCTCCGAAACTCCTCTCGCCTCTTTGATGCTCACTCCGAGCGTGCAGTTGCAAGCATGGATCTCAAATTGTGCTAAAATAATGTTTGTTCACCACGTTGTCCGACGTCTCAAACCCCCCCCCCCCACACACCCCCAAGCATTGGGAGCCTCTTCAAGAACCAAAGCTTCCAAATTCTTGGGTTTTTTCGGTAAAGTCACTTAGGTAAAAAATGTAAAGTAATAAAAGTAAAATAAAAATAAAATAAAAATCACCAACCCACAAAGACCACCACCCCGATATCTATGGGACCTTTTTGTCGTTCCCTCGTCTGACACCGGTGAGAGACGAGGCCATAAAGAGGCTGTCTCTGGTGTAGGCCAATCAGTTTCAAAGACATTGCATCACACATTATCAGAGCCACGCGTTTGATTGCACGTCCGCCACAAGTACTGTGTGGCTCGTGCGGAATTGATGCCTTGCAAAAGGTTTCTATTTGGTGTTTGGACATCCTAAGACCACCCGCTTTATTGCCAGAAAGGGTAAAACGCCTCTTCCTACCACCACGATAACCAACGCATTCAAACGAAAGTCAAGCAGATCCGACGACAGATGCCGTTAGGGAACGGTTATGAAACCCGCGCATCCTGGACATCTGTGAAAAAAAGCTTCATAGCTCATCAAGAATTCCTCCTGCAGTTTAGATCAAGAATCTGATTCTGTATACGCACAGCGTTCTCCAGACTTTGCCGGGTTCGCCACCAACCTTAAGGGCAATTCAATAACGTCCACGCATCGCCCGTGCACTTATTTATTTTCTCGGCCCCAATTGTTGCTTGCTAATGTGTAACTTTTTTTTGCGAATATGTAACAATATGCAACAATTTCAGAGCATTGCCTGAGGCTGCACCTTCAAACACGAGTTGTTTTCTTTAAAGGGCCAACGTATTGAACAAAATGCGTCCGACAAAGACCTCCTCCTGCATTTTAGCTTTAAGAGAAGCGCTGCTTGTGGTTTGAGGCGACAGCAGACACAAGTGAAGACTAAGTAACGAATGCTTTAATCTGCGAGCTCATCCCCAAGGGCACACTGGGATTGAGTAAATACAAACTAAAACTTTTATTTTATTTTACCAAGTAAGGCCCGCTAAGCTCTGTAGCTCTTTTTTCAGAAGCGACCTGCCTATGACAAATGCGAGCTCAATCAAGTGGCTTCTCACGTGGAAATTTAGAGCAGGCAAATACTCTAAACATATGCTGATCATAAATGTGAAGGGAAAAACCAGAGGACCCGGAGACAAATCCACGCAACCCCGGGGAGAGATACATCGCAAACTCTCAATATACACGCGTCAGGGTCGGGATCGAACCCACGAAGTCTGCTATACCATACTCTCAGGTTTTTTCGGTAAAGTCACGTAGGTAAAAAATAAATATTAATAAAAAGGTATACCAGGTGAAGTGGTTAACATCTCGCCACCGTGGCGCCCAAAATAATGTAAAAAGGTAAAGGTGCGGCCATCGTGCCACTATTTACAGTACGCGGAAGAAAACCTGCGGGCTTGAGAAAACGAAACGCAGGTCGAGAGGCTGCCTTGACCTCAAGCGACCCTGGAAATTGCTCGCACCGAACTGTGCCAGCACACACAGTCCCCGGACTCGACCTCCCCCAGCCCCCCCCCCGCTCCCTGTTTTTATCTCGCCCACCCTTTGAACGGGTTCACAGAGGCCGAGACAGCACCACGCATTCATCAAGTGCTTCCCCTAAAACAAGCCAACGATCGCAAAACAAAAGCGCCTCCAGCTAGCAGCTCGGAGCATGGTTGGCATGGACCCTGAATCTAGACATGAAATGCCCTCCACCGACCCCTCTTCGTAGTCCTGCGCCTGGCCCACCCTCCAGTCCACGAGTCCCAGGTGCAGTGGCACTGCCCGCAAATCTGGTAGCTGTGCCACGGACCAAACGGTACCACGGGGGAGTCTTAGTCCGGATCTACGAGCCTCTTGAATCATCAAGTTAGCACTCGGTCAGTCTTCTACGAGACGCAGCGACGATCAACGGTGGAACCAGTGGCAAGGGCCACTGGTGCAAGGAGCGAAAGAGGAGCTCACCTCCTCCTGTCCTCACCTGGGCCTCCACCTCTTCGTCGCCCAGAGCCTGGGCCTCCACCACAGCAGCTGCAGCACCTGTACACTCACTGCCCCCGTCCACATCCCATGAAAGTTGTCCGCTGACGGAGATCAGAAGACAAGGGTATTCAACTAAACTTCAAAAACTTTTATATTTTTTTTTACCAGGTAAGGCCCCGCTGAGCTACATAACTCTTTTTCCAGAAGTGACCTGGCCACAAGCTCAACGGAGTGGGTTATCATCGTGTGGAAATGTATAGCAGCCAAATACTCCAAACGCATGTTGATTCTAAATGTGCGGGTAAAAACCGGAGGACCCGGAGAAAAATGCACACAACCATGGGGGGAGAGAGACACGCAAACTCCAAATACACAGCAGACGTCAGGGTCAGGATTGCAACCACAACGTCCTACATACCAGGCAAGGTAGTTACCATCTCGGCACTGTGGCGTATTAAGAAAATATCTGACGACACGATAGGCTAAAGAACAAAACTACAGTGTAAATCAATTGACTCGGACTGTGGGAGGGTGACATTTTAATTGATTCGTGTTCAATGCTTGCTGCCAATTTTACATTAAAAAAAAGACAGAACAACTTTATTGATATTCGTGGATTGTCGGATTAAAATGCAAACTGAAAAGTGATAAAAAGGAATTAATTACATTCAACAACATCCTGACAAGCAGGTAGGAAAGTTGGTGATGCCTGTTTTTTGTTATCAAACATTACAAATCCGTAAGTACACGCCATTCTATCAATCCACTGCTAAACGAGGTACTTCTTTACAGAAAACAATTGCCGTTAAAATGTTTGCTGCCACTTTGAGTTCGATTCCCAGCCACGGCGAACATCAGTGGCGAGTGAACACTGAACCGGTCATGAACCTCCATGCCTTCACCAACGTGGTGAAGTATGGTCAAACAGCCCCCCACCACGATCGATGTGCCACAATGGGAGTCCTTCATTCAGCGGACTGACATAGGACCATTTCATACGTTTTCATTATTATAACGAGCTTTGTTGCCCGTCCAAGGACGGGTGAATATTGCAGTAAATCTGAAATATTCAAGAGAAAAACTGTTCAGCTCATGATTATTAATGAGGGGGGGTTGCCCCATGTGGAGTGACGTCACCCGCTAATGGTTATTGTGGAGGGGTGCGGCATGTGGAGTGACGTCACCCGCTCATGATTATTAATGAGGGGAGGGGTGCGGCATGTGGCGTGACATCACCCGCTCATGATTATTAATGAGGGGAGGGGTGTGGCATGTGGAGTGCGCGACCTTCTTGTGCGTTCGTGTAAATTTCCACGCGGGCATGAATATTAATGACGAGGGGGGGGGGGCTCTCTTTTTCAGTGACGTCACGCACGGACGTCGCAGTGTGCTGCGAAGATTTATTTTTTACCGTCACTTTCTGTAAAGAAACTTCATATTTGAAGCGACTTTGCGTAATAAATTATTCAATTCAGCGTTAGTGTAAATCCATCCACTCATGAATATTAATGAGGGGGGGGGTGGGCCTCATGTGGAGTGACGTCACACGCGGGACACACACACACACTCTAACCTGCAACGTTCAACGTACGCACGTTGAACTTCTTTCGCACCGTACGTAGCCAACCGTGCTAATCGCAGGTGCCGGGGTAAAGAACGCGCCGACGGATTCTCGAGTCTCGACTTTCCTCTCCACCGGGTAGACAACGAGGCATGGGGCATACGGCAACGCGAGAGGGACGGGCGAACGCCTCTCGCCTTCATTGGGGCTCCGTCAGCACTCCGCGCGACGATCCGCGGGCCAACTTTGGCATTCCGATAAAAACGGCACGCTGTCAAAAAAGAAGTAATATTTTAAAATACTTAAAAAAAAAAACACGCTTTAATGAAATGTACCGTACGAATAATGGCAGAACTCCACGACTCCAGGAAGTGGCCCCGAAGCTTGCCATAACGTAAGGGGCCATGGTGATTTACAGCCAACGTGAGTTGAGCGTAGACAATTAGACCCAAGGCGAAACAATAACATATAAAAAAGATGGTTTAAAAATATTTTTTTTAGTTTTAATGATAGAATATAGTATTGTCATCAGTATGACATAAGTATACCAAGTTTGCAGTCGATACCACATTGGGAAGTGGGTTAAAATTGAGTTACAAGATTTGAGGA
>CM025643.2:1879923-1899866 GCA_014621495.2 Entosphenus tridentatus | reverse complement strand
GGGGGGGGGGGGGGGGGCTGTCCGCTCGCTCCGTAATGAGGCTCTCGCGCAATATGGCCGGACGCTCGGAGAATCCATCGGGGTCCCACCCACGCAGATGGGTAGAAAAAAAAATCATTTAAAATTGTTGTAATATCCGAGAACACACAGAGTGATCGAGTCAGATAGAAATTCAATTCCTCGGTTGTTTTTTGGGGCGAGACATTGCCGCGTCGCCCGTTCTTGTTGTTGTCGTTGTTGTTATACCATTGCCCACCGGGCGATGCCCCACGTTTCAAAGGGTACACAGTCGGTAAAGGTGAAGGCGCAGAGCCCCTTGCAGTGACTTGCTCACACGCCACTGCTGGAGGATTTGTGCTCTGACGGAGAGAACCTCTTTTAGGGAACTTTAATAAACTTGCAGCGTCGCTTCAACCGTCGCGCCGCTGGGGGATCGAAGGGGCGACCTCCTCCGGATCGTCCGGTGCTGGACATCTGTGACAAACAAAGAGCTTCATACCTCATCGGATTTCTCCAGGGAACCCTGCCAAAGAGGGGATTTCGGCCATACTCTTTACACGCCGCCTTAAACGACTTTCGCAAAAGAGGTGGGCGAAACCCGCGCTTCACTCGTGCCACGCGCGCGACCTGCCAATCCACTCGTCGCAGCGCACCGCTTTCTATCACGGCCGGGTGGGCCTCGGCGATGGGCCTAGACGCGCACCGTTGTGTCAACCGCCTCACCGGGAGATCGGAACGAAACGGTGACCGCCGAAATGCCGAGGCCGGCGCGCCGCCCGTACGACCACGGCGGCGGAGCCTCTCGCAGGTTGTCGAAATCAATGGATAATAGTATTGAGACTAAACAAATGTCTGGCCGAATAAAAATAAACAGTCGTGCTCAAGGTACGCAGATACGAGGTGAGATTACCATAAGGTCAAACGGTGAAGTGCTCCGCATCAACGAGACACACGGAAGGTCGAGGTGACGTGCGCAGACATTGCCCAGTTGTGACCATCTGACAGCTCTCACAAGCAATGGTTCACCGTCACCGTTACGCTCGTAGATTACGTTATGCTACTGTGAAATTGCCGAGAGCGTGGACACATAATTTACAGGTTTTTGTCAATGCGGTGATGGATGAGGGCCTCCGAACGGCGTGTCAGTCAATGGGGCTTCGTTCGCCGATGCCTCGAAAACACCAGTCCGTGTGGATTGGCTCATGTCACTCGCTACTGACGTGTAGCTGTGGCCGGGAGTCTAACTCGGGTCACAGGGTTGATCATGCAGCGCCGGCTGACGACTCAGCAACCACTTCCTCCAAGGTGCTGTAATGTCAAAAAAATCCATTCTTAACCTACCAACAATTCGGTAATTATTGTTGGCGAACGATCATCATGCATGAAAAAAAAAGTGTCACAAATATTAAGTAACGAAAAATAACGAGCACTTAGCAAAAAAACATTCCGTGAAAATGCTTTCAGAAGTGAATAATTTAGCGCCATCGATGTGATAACAGCGTGGCGGAGAGAGTTTCTGAAATGTAACACGGAGGGAGAGTGGCTTTGATTTGGTTATAGCCAGAGCATAAAATCACTCACGCTGGCACCATACTTTATCTCAATTTGCTGCCAAATGTACGAACATGGGCAATTAGGGAGCCGATGGCCGGGGGGCTGGCGAGCGGGGGAGCTGGGGGGCTCGGGGGGCTGGGGGGCTGGGGGGACTGGGGGTTTGGGGGGACTGGGGGGTTGGGGGTCCAGTGGGGCGGGGTGCCAGGTGGAGGTGCTGCTCCATCAATAAGAATAACCCCCACGGCTTTGCATCCCAAGGCAACAACATTTATACCGACCGGAAAAGTAAACAACAATGAAAAGAGGTTCGTCAATAACGCTGCCCTAAAGAGAGAAAGACATTTATATAACGGGTGATGTTTAGGGCAATGGATCATCTTCTTCACAGAGAGGTATTCGATGAAGCGCTACTCCGCATAAATGACACATTGCCGATTTCAAGGCGCACTTTTTCCCCTCCACCGTGTTTGAAAGCAAAAAAATGTGGGCAACGCATCCTACAATCCGGCAAATGCATCGCCTTCGGGAGCACGTGCTTTAATCGAATTATTCACAATCATCTCCCCGAGGACATCTCATCCCGTGTTAGATTGGTGCGTTCGCAATCGTCTCGTGGACGAGGGCTCTCCGCTGAACCGTATTCTCCAGATCATGGGACCACTCCCGGTGTCCCATTCAAAAGTCAGGGCGCCCCCTTCGGGGTGACTCGGCCGTCGCTAACCTCCACCACGCCGCGACCTTGGGACCTTCTGAAGCAGTAAGTCCGGCACGTGTTCCTCCAGGCCACTGGCTTTAGCACGTGAATTAAAAAAAAAAATTCTAACTCGAAGGTTTGGGACGTGTCCTACCTTTCAGAAGCGTCTTATAATCTGGAGAACACGGAAGATGTTTCACTCTTTTGGGCCAGCGCCATCGAGTTGTTGTGCTTGTGGCACCACCGCCAATGCGGTATCACCAATTATGAAAGTTTCAAGTTGAGAACCTAGAAAAGCTCTTCTTTCCCGAAGCACGCCAACCTCTCCCCCCCCCAAGGTCAGAGACGAGCATCAATGTCAACAGCGGACCATCGCGGATAGAGGCGCTAATGGCGTTAAGAGATTTTGTGTCTCTCCGCACCAGCTACGAGTGAGAGGTTGCGTTGTGGGAGTCAACTGGATGCAGCAGGACACGCAAAGCACTCAGCCACCCACACACGCGGCGTGGGCGGCTGCAGACAAGGCAGACGTGCGGGGTTGGGCTGTGTCTCGTGGCCTTTTTGCTCATGAGATTCTAAGTTAATTGGCTAAAAATATGTACAGTTATAAAAAGAATTGAGCTTTTATTTTCAATAAATTTATTATTATTATTATTATAAAAATTTCTATTTTATTTTTAGATTTGTTGTTTTCTATTTACGTGCCTTTATCAAAAGAACCAAGAACATGAATTCCTGCAGTCACGAAAGTTTTAATTCAAAACATTATTTAAAATATATATCCCATACACGTATCGTCACGTTGGCAATCCGCTGCCGGACGAAGGTCCGACTGCACCGTGGCGCGGGTTTGCTTCAACCGGGTCCGTGCGTCGTGCCCCCATCACGGGGATGGAGGAGGTGGGAGATGGAGGAGGGAGTGAAGAGACGGATAGGAACAGAGAGGAGAAGGGTGGGGAGAGAGTGAAAGGGCTTGAAACGGAGAGGAAAGAGAGAGAGAGAGAGCAACATGGAAAGAGGAGAGCGAGGGAAAGCGGGCAAGCGGTGGGGAGGAGAATTAGGGAGAAGCAAGAGCGATTGAGAGCGGAAAGGGAAAGCTGGGAATGAGGAGAGTGAGGGTGAAAGAGAGAGAAAAATATGGAGAGAGATAAGGGGGGGGGGGGAGGATGGGGAAGTGGGAAAGATACAGTGGAGGGAGGAGAGGAATAGAGAGGAAGGGAGACGTGGAAGACGGGAGGGAGAGAGAGAGAGAGGCTTTGGCATCGCGCACTGGAGTTCTGCACAAAGGCCCCACCTTGTACCACACGCCGCAGAGAGTTTACCAGGAACGCGTGTGCTGCTCGTGTACTGGGCACTCCAGAGAGAAATTAATGCCGGGGGCTGGCGAGGCTCGGGCTGGTGCTGGGCTGGGCTGATTGAATAACCACATGAGCTAGTCAGCCTCTCTGCCCTCTTCGTTCTGGGGCTGGGAGCAAATTGCCCAGACTATCAGCATATTGGACAGGGCCTTTTTTCCCCTTCTCTGTGGCAAGGCAGGGCTGTTGATGAATGTGTCGAGTTTATGATCCAGTTAAAATGCCAGCGCATGAATGAGTCACGCCCGGAGAGCACGTATTTGTTTGTGTGCTTGGCTTAAGCGCTACTGCCAATGGAATCCAACATATTCTAGATTTGTAAAAAATAAAAAAAGGTCAACAAGCCCAACATAGAAATTAGTTAAGAAGCTGAAGGTGCATCCTGCCAGTGACTTGTTCACACCACCGCTGGTTGAAGGTCCACCACTGCTGCCAACTCTGACAAAGCCCCGTCTGGAGGGTATTTTGGCCTCCTCTTCCACACCGACCGGACATCAAGGAGGAGGTCGAAGGACCCACGTTTTGCCCAACCACAACACGTGACCTGCCCATCGACTAACTGCTGTGAACCCCTTTTTTTAAATCCTTTATATTAAGTTCACTTGCGCGCTTGCTTGCTTGCTCACGACCGTGCAAATATTTCGGTCGTTTTTTAACCCACTTCCCTTGATCCAATCGAGCTGACATTTTCCACACAGACTCGTTGTGCGTGACAATTAATTTTCGTGAACATTTTTTTCCAAACTTTTACACTTTTTAGGACAAAAATATTATATTTAATTATCAATTTATTAATGCTGGCATGCAATCATCTCACCCATAGGTGGCAGCCATCTCAAGTCAGAGGACTAGAGGACTCTAGCCGCCACGCATATAAAGAATTTATAGTGAAAAACTTTGTTTTTACGGGTTAATTTTTTTCTAACTCTGCTGGGTGGACAGGCGGCGGGGGGGGGGGTATGAAACCTGCACAACCTTTGTTTCGACTGCCGAGCGATCACAATAAAATAATAAAAACAAAGTGCCAGCGTAACATTTTATAAACAGGAATACAACTCGGGTCACCATGTTCGTCGCAGTGTAGTGGCGTCTACAACCACTACACCGCCGCTCCCAACAAATAACACAAACGCGGGCTTACCAGCCTCCCCGCTATTATGGACCATCCATCATCTGCCCGGCACACCACACCCGGAGCACCGTGGTCACACAATACCCACAATTCACGCCACTCGTGGAATTACCCATCACACACATTTTTTCCCTTATTTTTTTTTCTCTTCATATAACAGTATTTGGAGTGAGTCATTTTCCTTTGTAAAAATAAAAAAAACGTTGCGGGGCTTCCACCACCCCCCTCCGCTCCGTCCACCACCTCCGGACCACTGGATTTGATTGCCGCGCACATTTTACTGGAATTACTTTTTGGGCTATTTTTTGTTTGTAGAATGTTTCTTCCTGCGGGCGTGGGAGGACCGAGGTGGGGAGGGGGGGTCAATGGGTTAATGGAGGAGGAGGTGGAGGAGGAGGCGGCAGCTTCTACTATACCTCTTGAACAGTGGGAATGTGGCAATGCAAGTCACGTGGCCGTGCCCCCCCCCCCCCCCCCACAATTAATAACCGTCACCGGGGCATTATTATAAAAAAAACAATGTGGGATATTTCAACGTTACTACTAGTACACTACCGGTCTATGTATGGCAGGCATGCCGACGGGGCTCAGAAATAAGTTATATATAAGAGGATAAAGTCCAAGGAGATGAGGGGATGAAGGCATGAGCAAAAAAAACAAGTTTCTAGCAATGGTGTTGTCAATAACACTGCCCTAAACAGAAAATAGAAAATCTATATATGTACTAATGGGCCTTCTTCATAGCAGTGCTTATATGAGGCGTACTCATATCCAACTTCCACCGTCTTGTAATTTTTGTTACACTGCAAATGTGACAGTGAACGGCGCCAGCGCATCGCCACGCTCGGTCGCTCTGCTAGCCGACGGCGACTGGGCAGGAGACGGGGGGCAGAAAGTATCAACGTGAAGAACGACGGTTCGATTCGATCTCCCGGCGGCCGTGGTAGTTGAAACGACGGCGCGGATTTTCTTCAATCCGACTTCTACTATTTTTATTTTACCAGGGTAAGACCCCCGCTTAGCTGTACAGCTTTTTTTTTTCTTCCAGAAGTCACCTGGCTATCACAAATGATAGCCCAACAGAGTGCCTCTACACGTGGAACTGTTTAGCGGCCAAATACTCTAAACGCACGTTTCTAAAATGTGGAGGGAAAAACCGGAGGACCCGGAGAAAAATCCACGCGACCCCGGGGAGAGAGAGACATCGCAAACTCTCAATATGCACGCGTCAGGGTCGGGATCGAACCCACGACCTCTTGTATATCAGGCGAGGTGGTTAACATCTCGCCACCGCGGTGCCCAGCCCTGCTGCCTCCGTCCACGCAGCTGCGTAAAAGTGGGTACAGCCGTAGTGAAGTCAATAGTCGGGTCGCGTGCGGTGGGGTAGAAGTGTGGGTAAGCTCACCTCTTCTAAAGCGTCATCTGGTCGAACACCATATGAGACGGGGCTCCAAAGAAAGCTGTCTCTGGTGTGGACCAATCAGTTTCAAAGACAATGCATACATTACCAGAGTATTGTGTTTTTGTTTGCATTTGATTGCAAGTATTGCGGTTAATGTAGACATGATACCTTGCAAAAGGTGTCAGTTTTGTTGCCAGAAAAAAGGGGAAAAACCCTATTGGTACATCTGGCTGGCGTGGGAGAGTAACTCCTTCTAAAGGAGTTGCTGTGTGGAGATCCTTCCACCAGCAGAAAGGCCTCCTCCATCCACCTTCACTCTTAACGCGAACGGCCGCAGCCTCCGATTGTCAATACATCAACGACAACCGCTCTCGCTCGCGCACTTTGTTTTGTTATAAACAAATAAAATTTGTGACAAAGTGGAAATTGGCCACTTGCGACGCTCCCCCAAAGCCGCTATGGCAACACGTAAATCATCCAAACCGAATCTGAACGCTCGTGAACGCTGGGGGAGCGAGAACGGCCACGAACTGAAAGTGCATCGTCGCGTTGCTTGTGACAGGTTTACCGTATTAATGGAATCAAGCGAGAGCCGTATTCAATATTCCATCAGAAATGGGGTTGTAATGCTTTCCGGGGCAGAAAGTGCCGCTGTAATGAACGCCAGGCCCTGCTAGCACTTACGGAAGGTGTAACGCCGCCTTTTACCAAACCGCCTTTTAAAACGGCAGCATGGAGGGGGGAAGATGAAAAGGACGCGAGCGGGGAGAGAGAGAGATCATTTTCAATTTCATTTCTCGTCTCCAGCAGCACACGCCTCATCATCGCCCGACCGCGACCGAGCAAAGTGGGTCAATAGCAGCGCGGCTACGACCTCAACATTCATCGCCAACATCTGCCAGGATCAATCCACCACTGGGTGAAGGCCTCCTTCTTTCCTTCTGCCCGCCCCAAGCCATCGCCGTTTCTCGCGATCCCGCGACGCGGGGCCGTGACAACCCACCCCTGGCGCCTGAGCACGAGCGGTGGATCTCGTCGCTGTCCGTCGCTGTCCGTCACCCCGCCCACCCGCTCCGTGGACGCGTTGCGTTCCTCATCTCAAAAGTCGCGCGCTCCCCCCACAAGGACTTCGAAGCGGCTCAAAACGCGCGCGTGTGTGCGACGTCGCGTGACGTCGCCTTTGCAGCCGTGGCTTCACGCAACAGTGGAAAGGCTTGTTGCGTGTTGGATTGTTGTCCTTCCCCCGCGCCTCCCGATTGGCGCGGTTGGCACACGCGCCGTGCGAAAGAAGTTCAGCGTACACACGTGCGTTGCACCGCCGTGGCAGCGTCCACAACCGTTAGGTCGAGTAAACAAAGAAAGCATTGGTACAATATTCTTAGGTTTTTTCGGTAAAGTCACGTAGGTAAAAAAATCAAAATTAATGAAAGTAAAATAAAATACAAATCACGACGTTTCGGAGGCAACACAAGCTTCCGTCTTCAGGTGGAACCATCACAGCACGCTTGCTGTAATCAAGTAAATGAGAGATTCCAAGGGATACTACTCCGTATACATACTGGTTTATTAATTTAGATTTTTTACTTATGTGACTTTACCGAAAAAACCTAAGAATATGAATACTTGCAGTCACAAAATCTTCAAATCTAGAATCATTGGTACAATGTTGATCACCGGCAAAGGTAAAGTGGTGGGTGTCGCGCGCCCTTTAAGTTCAACGTTCATAAATGTGGAGGGAAAAACCAGAGGACCTGGAGAAAAATCCACGTGACCACGGGGAGAGAGACGTGAAACATATGCAGGCATCAGGGTCAGGATAAAACCCACGAACTCCTATATACCAGGCGAGGCAGATAACATCTCGCCACCGCGAGATGAGGCTGAGTCGACCTAGGGGAGGTTCAGCACCAGTTCAGGTAATCTTCACTCGTGTTGGCCATGAGTGGGAATTTTAATTCGGGTCGCCGGGTTCATAGCGCAGCGCACAAACCACTGCAACTTCCCACACACACGTACACACACGTGTACGCTCAGACACAAGCGGATGGCCTCGCTACTCGTCCCTGCTTCTCGTTTAACATTCGTTCAAAGTTTGATTAACATTGGCCACGAATCCCAAGTCATCCACCACGTCGTAAACCCTCCGCTGCTGCTGCTGTTGCAGTCTACACTCCTTTAAAGTAGGAATGGACGAGATCCGCTCCGATTCTAGAACAAACAATTGAGTGAATAACGAGTCAAAAATTACATCTTTCACCAGGGGCTAACCGCGCCCGTGAAATGCGGGTCAGGCCGAACGGTTCGTAATGCAGTGCGCTAACCATTGCGCCGCCACTCCTCCAAGCAGCGATGAACCAAGTGGACGAAGGACACCAGCGCTGGTTTTACGATACTTCACCACGCCGATCGATGTGGCTTTGGTGAAGAAGAAGTTCGTGTAGTGGCCCACCCCCCAAAGTTTTTAAACACTCGCCTACCCCCCCCCCCCCCGTTTAAACCAATGTCGCGCTTCTGCAGGGGTCACTCTGCACCAGCAAGGACACAACGCCGAGTCGGGAATACGTGCAGACGTGAGTGGGCAGGAGTTAAAGTGAGTCATGCTTTCGATCCATTTCTCATAGCGGCCAATATGCATTGACTGGAAACTTTCTACCGTGAGCTCAGTCGTATGACAATCCCTTTTGTTATCTTGATATTGGAAAAGAAAAATGCTCGATGCTGATTTCATGATAATAAAAAAAGAATATACAAATGTGCCTATAGATGAACGTTTTCCCATAATAGAGGTTTTTGGGTCAGATCGCGTAAGTAAAATATGTCGGTGAACCCGCCATCATCCGACACAGCGAATGAGCAAGATTTGTCACGTAATCAAAACGTGCCCAATTCGTTACGAGCCCAGCACACCGACCGGTGTGTTGGAGAGCAGAAGTCGCAACCGGGTACCCGATACCCGTACCCTACCCGATACCCGGCTACCTGTACCCGGCCGGGTACGGGTACGGGTACCCATTTGCGACCTTGGTGCGGCCGGGTACGGGTATGGGTAAGGAATCAAAACCCGTTTGCGACCTCTGTTGGAGAGTACACCCACAACATTTACAATTCGAATAGGCTGTCTCACCAAAAACCTCTATTATGGATACAATTGGTGGCGAAAGCCTCCTAGGTGTTCAAGTGCTAGTTTTAAATCGGGCGCATATTGCCCGCCATGACGTATCGGTGTGAAAGGCGGACGCTTGACAATGGAAGCTAACCGAAAACTGAGAAACACACAAAGAGGTGCGTGTTGAGAACTACGCTGAGAGACGGAGAGGGGGACACGGAGATCGGAGAACGGACGTCGCCGAGACACCACAACTATGCAACCACTTGCCAACCGCCGCCGGCAAATTCAAATCCCGTTTTAATTGCCGGAGGGACACATGCATTAGAAAACACAAGCAGGTCAAAGACCTCATTCGGGGGGTGAAGAGAAGCAAGTGGGCTTGAGTACGATACGTCGCTAGAAAGGACCACGGCCGACGGATGAGACTGATCACAGAATTGCAGTCGAAGGATGGAAGGGCGCGATGAGATGAAAAATGCGTTGTGGCATCTAGCAGTGGAGAGATCATGGCTATTGATGATGATGCAAATGTGAGGGTCATTCCCTTGAGCCGTGTAGAACTAGCACTCTGGACAGAACCCTCAATTCACCGTCGGAAGCATCCAGGTTCAAATCCTGGAGGAGGATAGAATAATTCGGCTCGTCACGGGTTAATTTGGTGAGAGCCATTGCAACAAACTCATTATGCGTTGCTGCAGAACACTGTGGGTAAAATGTTTATGATCAGAACTCTGTTCTGTGTCCTCACCGATAACTACAAATACATCTTAGTGCACCGGCCTCCTGGCTTTTCACACCAATATTATCCGGGCAGATCAACAGTGGTCAACGCATGGAGATACCAGCCTCTAGCCAGATAAATGTGGAATTCTCCCAATGACTCAGGGCTTTACATCTAGATCAGGATAATATTTCGTCTGCTTTTGACTTGACCTGTATTTCACGCGCAGCGCTGCTCAATTACAGCGACCGACATCGTCACAGAGCGTTTCTCAAAAGAATTCAGAAAAATCGGCCGCATTTTAAGACCCCCGGTAATCGTACGGTCCTCTGCGGTGTGCCAAGAGAGCAATGGGGAGAAGAACAAAGGGGGGTGGAGAAGACAGAAGGGATTTTTTTTTTTAAGTTGGAGATTGATGGCTGCTATTCCTTAATGATGACGCAGCGAGCGGTCGTCTACGAACATTGGACGTGCTCGCAGGACGCTCGCGCAAAGCGGAGCAGCGCCGCCGCCTCTCCGCACAGAGCGCTGCATTTGGTGCAGAAGAATATCGACTCGCACCCCTGGATTCAACGTCACCCACCTAGTCACACATCCGAAAACAAGTGTGTCAACTAATGATGGCCCAGGATGACGAGATGTTAACTCCCTCGCCTGGTATGCGGGTGGTCGTGGATTCGATCCCGATCCCCCAACGCCCGTGGTCACGCGGATTTTTCTCCGGGTCCGCGAGTTCTTCCCTCCACGTTTAGAATCAACGTGAGCATTTGACTGCCATAGATTTACGCGTGATAAGCCACTTCGTTGAGCTATCGTTTATGGTGACGTGGTCGCATCTGAAAAAGAGCTGTATAGCAGGTCAGTGAGCTTTAACTGGTCAATTGAAAAAAGTAGCTTTTTTTTTTTTGCGAATGTATAACGTGCACGAGGAGGTACGAGGCTGCCGTGGTGAAACGATGGTCTTGCGATCCGGAAGTCGTGGGTTTCCATCTCCGGACACGGCAGTTGAAACAACGGTGCCAGTTTTGTAAAATACCCACCCCGTTTCCGCCTGTCAACCCCGCGTTATCAATCTGCAGGTAGTGTGTGGTGGGGTAAAGAGCGGGTAATCCCACCACCTCTCCCAAGATGCCCGAGCAGCGTGGAAGGGCAGGCCATATATACCCTCTAAGGGCGGGTCTCGAAAGCTCCATCGAGTGGAAACCCTTCCACCAGCAGTGGTGTGAGCGATGAAGTTGCACGGCTGCGCCTTTTGCCCCTTTTACAAGGCACAGAAGAAATGTTGACCAAAATAAAAAATTTGCTTCGCTTGCACTAAACGCTCACCGCGAAGCACACGAGATAAGTTCTAGAATATTTATTTTCGCCGAGGGCTTATTTAAGATAGAGACACTTTAATTGACAGCCGAGTAATTGCGCACGTCATTGCATTTTGCCCGTGCCACAAGGCGTTTGTCGGCGCACAATTTCTTCTTCTTATTATTAAAAAAATATATATTTATAAATAAAATTACCAGCTGGGTTTCTCACCCGTTATATTTTATTGCCGAGCCCAGAAAAAACCTCATCTTGGCCAAAGTGCACGCCGGCTTCGCAGGAACGTTCCACGCTGTCGCTCACCGCTGCTCGCCGCTCCCCCCCCCCCCCTCCTATTCAAATCGTTACTTAATGGTTTTATTTTTGGGTACACAATGCCGAACGAAATTGCGCACGGCACGTTTAGCAATTAACACACGTGCAAAATTTACGCGGAACAAAGCGCTTCAACCGTTAATCAAATTCGCGCGCGGCGTTGCGGATTTTGGAAAACGCACCGAGCACTCATTTAAAGCGCACAGGGGAACACGTCATAAGGTCCGCGGGCCCACGGGATATCGCGTTTCGCCAACATGTTCGGTGCGCGGGGGTCACTGCGCGCCAAATTGGCCGTCAACGTTAATTTCTCCGGAAGGGAGCGCAGAGAGTTAAAGGTGTCAGAGTGCACACCTGCCTGCTATTGTCCTATGCTGCAGCCCGACTGACTAATCCAGTTCCAACCCACGCACTCGTTCTGGACACGCATGTGCCCGAGCTGCGGCAGAATCCGTCAATCCCGGATGCGGTCTCTTCGGCAATCTTCGGACCCACAGATAATCCAACTTTTCTATGGAAGACAATCATCCTTGATTGCGCGGGATAGCCTATGATGGTGATGATGATTGTCCTATGCACAGAATCGCACTGCTTCTCAACCGAGTCCAGTGTCACATCAACATCTCATACACCTCTGATGAGCAAGGTTGCGCCACCGATTAGCGGGGTCGGCTACGTACGGTGCGAAAGAAGTTAAACATACACATAGCAGACGTGTAAATAACAACACCATCCAGCAATCCACTGCTGGATGGTGGCCACGCCATGGCCGTGTTTCGTCACAAAAGCAAAGTTTGTGGGGAATAGCCATTTTCTATACTTTTTAGGCACAAGCAATAAAAAAATAACACTTAGTACCCAGGAACAAAAATTGTGTGACATATCGTTACTGGTCGTGAGCGGGAATCGAACTCGGGCCGCCGGGTTCATAGCGCTGCACACCAACCACTACACCACCGCACACACACACACACACGCACGCGTGTTTAGGACGGGTTTATATTGCAAGGTCTTCAACGTAAAAAAAAACCCCGTAAAAACCCAGCGCGCCTGAAAGAGCGAGCCTGTACGGAAAGAGGACGACGATGCTTCGTGCCACGTGCACACGGCTACTTCTGTTTGAAGTGTTACATCTGAAACTCAAGATTGCGAAAGCCCTTGGCTCGGGTTTTCTAACGGCGCCGATTTATCATTCGCGCACAAACGGCGCCACAGTCAGAAACGCTGGAACTCACCGTTCTGCGTTTTGTTGTTTTTGGTTCGACGCGGCCAGCAGCAATAAGTGTGCAAAATAGTATTTAGTGTGCTGCGCGCAGAGGGGCAATTGGCTACAAAGGTGGCGTGTTCCATATGTATTTTCTGTTCTTTGAAGGCAACAGTGTGAGACTGACAAATGTGTTGAGGGTTTTTTTTCTCGTTGTTAATTTTGCTTGTGCACCACTGCTGCCAACGCAGCGCCACTAAATCACTCGTTTAATGATCTATAATGTCACTCACTCAAGCGTCGAGGTTGAGCGGCAGCGCCGTGGTTGACGCATTGAACTATGAACCCAGCACCGAGTTCATTTCCAGGTTTGGCAAAAAACAAATTTTGTACGTGACCCTAATTTTTTCACGCATCATCAAGGCTCACTCGAACAGCAGCAAACACGTCGGTACGAAAACCTGTCGAGCAATTACAAAGCACCCTGGAGGCGGCCGTGACGCAGCAGTTAGCGCGCTACTCTACGAGACTGTAAACCTAGGTTTGATTCCCGGCCAGAGAAAACATTCGGAGGGAGCGGCACCTCAACCAGTCCTGGGCCCTCTCCCTTCCAGCCCAAACCACACTGTCCAGCGTGGTGAAATATGGTCGAACAACCACCACGTCTGACATGGCGCGGCGAGGCATTCATTCAGCAGCGGACTGAGATAGTGGCTGCAGATGATCATCATTGTTTATTTTTTCTCCCAGCCAACGTACGCCCGTGCAGATTTTTTTCACGTTATAATTCAAGACGGCACAGTGCTTTCTGTTTGCTGTGCACGCACATGACTCAACATCACTGGTAACTGGTACTGGCTCATCAGTTTACATTTAAATTGTGTGCAAATATCAGCCCGTGTGTGTGTGTGCGTGCACGTACACGTGTGTGTACGTGTGTGTGGGAAGTCGCAGTGGTTTGTGCTCTGCGCTATGAACCCGGCGACCCGAATTAAAATTCCCACTCATGGCCAACACCAGTGAAGATTACCTGAACTGGTGCTGAACCTCCCCTAGGTCGACTCAGCCTCATCTCGCGGTGGCGAGATGTTATCTGCCTCGCCTGGTATATAGGAGTTCGTGGGTTTTATCCTGACCCTGATGCCTGCATATGTTTCACGTCTCTCTCCCCGTGGTCACGTGGATTTTTCTCCAGGTCCTCTGGTTTTTCCATCCACATTTAGAATTAACATTTGTTTAGAGTATTTGGCTGCTATGAATTCGTACATGATTAGCAACTTCATTGAGCTATCATTTGTGGCCAGTTTATTTTTAAACACCAATGTGCGACCGATTTTGACGAGATGAACGAGTCTGTTTGCAACGTTATCAGAGACAGCAGAGGTCCCGAGGAAGACCATTCATGGTCATTGGTTGCATATGTTTAGCTATATAGCCAATGCAAAGTTCACCGATTGGCGGACCTGATAATATTGGGCTGGGGTGGAAAAAATTGCATGGCCCCCATACCGCCGTTTAATAACCAAGAGTGGACTAAACGTTTTGACTGCTTTCGTCGAACAAGCCAAAACAGCATATTCTTAGGTTTTTTTCGGTAAAGTCACGTAGGTAAAAGATTAAAATTAATAAAAGTAAAAAAATTATAAAGTAAAAATCACGACGTTTCGGAGGCAACACAAGCTTCCGTCTTCAGGTGGAACCGTCACAGCATCGTGCTGTGCAGCATCGTGCTGTAACGGTTCCACCTGAAGACAGAAGCTTGTGTTGCCTCCGAAACGTCGTGATTTTATTTTACTTTTATTAATTTTTTTTTTTTACCTATGTGACTTTACCGAAAAAACCTAAGAATATGAATCCTTGCAGTCACGAAAGCTTCAAATCTAAGCCAAGACAGCGTTGTTCATTGCAAGGCCTGTGGGCCACTGGCGGCCCCTGGCAGCCTTGAATGTGGCCCCTGATGCACGACCCTCGACAATACACAAATGTGAAATGACCCCATATTTCTGTCAAACCCCAATGATTTCAAATGTGTGACGGCCCTCACACTGATGTCTTATCGGCGAAAGTGTCCCACCCCTCTGCAAATTAGTGAAGAACGCCGAGCTAAGAGAATGGATAAAATCAAATAAAAACAGCTGACCAAATTAGCCGTTAAAGCCACGTGCGTCGTCCACCTGCTGCCGAGCTTGGACCAAAACACAGCGGCAAGATAAGCGGGGACAGAGACAGCGAGAGAGAGCGAGAGAGGGCGAGAGAGAGGTAGAGTGAGAACGAGAGACGGCGAGAGAATGAGCGAGCAAGAGAATGAGAGAGAGAGAGGGAGAAAGAGAGAGGGCGAGAGAGTGGGAGAGAGAGTCGCAACCTCCCCCCGTCGTCGCTGGACTCTTAACCTCATGCCAGCACATTTCGCCGATATTCTGACGGGCACAGCTGGTGCGGACGAATGTTTTTTTGGAAACCCGTCACGGACCACTCGACGGAGTGGGGGACGCGCGGTGACGGGGGGGCGGTGGACTGGCCGTTCCGTCGTGCGAGAGGCCCCTCTGCGCGTGTCTGCGCATCTGCGTTAATCACGCCAACCGGTGCCTGCTTTTGTTTCTCCAGGATAAATAAAAGATTCCCCATTCTGGTACTTGCGGAGCGACCTTCTTCTTCTTCGCATTATTCCGTGCGCTGGCTGGCGAGCGAGTCCATGGGGGGGGAGGGGACCGGTTTTCATGAGGAGTCTCGCTGGGAAAGGGTGAACATCTCAAGCGCTGCCCGCAACGGATGCTGGAATCTGGCAGTTCAATTGACGGGGGGGGGGGGCAGGAGGGGGGCAAGCAACTGGGGCCGAATAACAACGCTAAGTGGTGGAATTGTGAATGCTAAAGATATTAAATTCGCCTGCCGACCCTCGATAACAGGTGTTACAGACTTGCGAGGCTACGCTGCGGGTAGCAAAAGCCAGCGTAGCATCAGCCAGTGTTTGTACTGTTCTTCTACGCTCCCGCATGTATGACTCCCCCTCCCACCAGCATCACCAATCTGTACTGGCTGACGTGGTGAAGTATGGCCAAACGAATCCCGTCTCCACATGAGAGGCGGGGAGGGGGGGAGTTCCAGGATTGGTTTGGATATTACTCGCCACCGACGTTAGCCCTGGCCAGGAGCCGCACCCAGGTCACCGGGTTCACACCGAGGGGCATGAACCACTCCGCCACCGCTCGGCCGCGTGCGATTAATTAGATTCTTCTTCTAAAGCCAGTGCTGCAATTGCATTTGGGAGCTGCGTGCAAATAAAATTACGCGACGAGCATCATCAATTGGGAACAAAAATAACACAGATTGAGCGTGAACAGTGGTGGCAACCGGTGAAAGTGCCTGCGTGCGCCACAAGCGCGCGGGCAAGTGCTGCGCTGGCTGCACTTGTCCAGCGGTGGAAATCCCACAGTTGTTGACGGTGGTGGCTCAGCATATCAATGGGACGAGCAATTTCCACAAAGTGGGACTCGCGGTACAACTGCGGAGGTGTTCAAGGATGGGCCGTGTGGCTCTCCGGTATGAGTGTTTTTTTCAGAATCAGAATATTTATTTGTACTGGAGGAGGAATCCGATGAGCTAAAAAGCTGTTTTTCCCAGATGTCCAGTCTGAGGGGGGCAGGTAAGAACAGTACAACAACAACAGTACAAAAACACGATAGGAGTGCAAAGTACAAGAAAGGTAACCAAATCATCCAAACACGTACAAATAAAAGTAATCCATCACATCCTACCAGACAAAGTCCACTGAGGTATTAACTTATCGTTCAAAAGCGACGTGGCTTAAAGAAGCTGCCTGGCATGTGGACATTTATAGCAGTCAAATACTCGACACGCGCGTTTTTTTTTAATGTGAAAACTGGAGGACCCGGAGAAAAATCCACGCGACCATGCCAACTCCAACTATAGAAGCGTCAGGATCAAGATTGAACCCACGCACTCCTGTGTTTGTGGTATCCGACTGAAGAGAGTGTGAGATACATCCTAATTCCAAAAAAAAATCCCCAAATCTCTCCGCTCTAATCCTACCTAGTTCTGCACTGCCGGTCCGCTATCGTGCTCCACGCGTGCATTGCGATCTGGCAAAGTCGTCGTTTTTTTTCCCTTTCACAGATACATTTTTTTTCCCAGTGACTGATCACGGAAAGCTAAGCTGCGGTTGGGGCCTGGACAACGCTTGGATGGGTGGCCCAACAGGCGTAAAACGGTGGCTGTGCTTCGTTAGCAGAGAGCAGTCGACATCAACCCAATACTTTAATGTGCTATGCTCCAAGGTGTATCTTAAAGTGAACGATACCGCACTGACCGGCGTGAAGTATGTTCAAATAACCCCCCCACCCCCCGCCATGGCCTGCACATAGTGAGGCAGAAGCCCTCATCCAGCAGCGGATTGACAGTGGGACCCCGAGACTTACACACGAACATGCAGACGACCAGCTAAAGTCACATTAAGGCCAATGCATTTGAAAAAAACAACGGTTACATCAACCCGGAAAAGACATGCCGTGCAGCCAGGGCCGTATGATCCAACAGGCCGCAGTACGCACTGTGCCTAGGGCCTACGAAACACTAAAAGGGCCTCCAAAAACATGTGACCATGTTTTTTTTAATGTTGTATATGTATGATAAAACATTTCACCAAAATATCTTCTCGGATAAATACATTTATATAGCAACAAGGAGAGGCACACTGTACATACAAAGAAGGCAGAGCCATGTCAATGTGTAACATCTTCAAATTGTGTTTTTCGCTCAATCGAGCGAGTGACAGCGACGGTGGTAGTAGTAACATGGGGCAGCAGAACCGACTCTAGGAAGTTATCGCCGAAGGCCTACGAAACACAAGGTGCCTTGGGCCCACAAGAACATTAATAGGGGCCCTTCGTGCAGCCGAACCCAAGCAGCAAACACGAGTCCTGAGTGCGAGGAAGGAGGCGACAATGCCACAGGGATGTGGGGATGGCAAAGGGTTATCGACGAGAGGAAAACCGGGGAAAAAGCTGCTACACACTCGCACATTCCACAGAGTGGCGACTAAAGATTTCGTTTTAATTACGTTGCCCCGTCGTATTTTAATCTCGGGGGTCACCACGTTGGGCCAGCGGCCCCCACCCCCCCCGGCCCCGCTCCTCCGGCCCTTCTGACGTCTGCCGCGTTTGGGGTTTGGGGCAACAACGCACGGACAAAAATAAACCCACGCGCACATTTGTCGCGCAACATTAAACACCTCGCCTGCCTAATGGCACGCAATAATTACACCCGTGCCCCCCCCCCGACCCCCTTCAAGGTGACGCCAAAAAAATTGGCCCCAAGGCCTCCCTCGGCCCCCATTCATCGCCCTGACTCGGGAACTACGGTAGACGCCGGCGTGAAAATCTTCACGGAGCCCTTCGAAGAGCAATTAGCTCATTGAAAGCGGCGATTAATTTATTATGTTATATTTTTATTTAATTATTTCCCTTCTACGTGACTTTACCGAAAGAAGCAAGAAGATGAATCCCTGCAGTCACGAAAGCTTTAAATCGAAAGATTATTGTCTTGTTATTTTTCAGAAACAACATCAAATACACCCCGACAGACACGCATATTTCTGCCCCGATCCAATTGTGCGCCCTCTTCCACCCCAGCGCAGTATCTGTGTCCACGGGCGAAGCTGTCGCGAGGAGCCAGACGGGTCGTCGTTCCGCAGGACCACGTGGGATACGGTGACGCATTTGGGAGTGCATTCAGCGGTGGATAGATAACGGCCGACGATGTTAAATAACGTATCGATGTGTTCTGCTGTGATATTTCACATTTTCCAGAATTTAGAGAGATATATTTCGTACAAGTGATGCCGATCAAAGCGGACGCTGCACGATGGCCTATTGTGGCACTAACCGTACTACGCCTTAAACCCACCGCAGCTGATGTACTCGTGGATTGACATTTTTGTTCCAGTGGAAAATAATATATAACCTTTAGAGTCGTCAACAAACACGCTGCCTTGCGTTCAGTAATTACCTTTTCCGCGGGAAAAAAACAGGGAAGCAACAAGAAATACTTTTCTCTGTTCACCGTTCACATAATTGGGAGCATTTGTTGTGTGCCACATTTAGGAGCATTTACGTGCAATAATGAAAAGCGATTTGTTGTTTTCCTCCTCGCCATCAATTACCATGTTAGCACCGTCGCTACTGAAATCACGTAATTACGGTATCTCCATAATCATCACCACCCTAATGAGGGTAGCATCACCACCCTAACGAGGATAGCATCGTCATCCTAACGAGGGTAGCATCGCCATTCTAACGAGGCTAGCATCACCGTTCTAACGAGGGTGGCATCTCCATCCTAACGAGGCTAGCTGAAGCTGAAACACCGTGGTCTTAATCTGGATTTACTCCATTGGATTCGGTTAAAGCAGCAGCGTCGTCGTCATCATAATTGCACTTTCTCAACCCATTTTTTTTATGGAAAAGCAGATCCGCAAGAAAGTACATTTGCAACGTCGTGATCCATTATCATTCTTATCATCTTTACCAAAAGAACCAAAGAGTGTTAAGTACATTTGCACGTAAACCCTGAAACTGCCCACATTATTCCGG
The DNA here is from genome assembly GCA_014621495.2 of Entosphenus tridentatus. Taxonomy (NCBI): domain Eukaryota; kingdom Metazoa; phylum Chordata; class Hyperoartia; order Petromyzontiformes; family Petromyzontidae; genus Entosphenus; species Entosphenus tridentatus. The sequence continues at coordinate 1,880,455 of CM025643.2, read as the reverse complement.
AGCCTGACACCCCAGTGGGGTCGTTGTTTTGTTGCTGGCCTGAGCCGTCAGGTACAATTATAATTATCAGAGTTAATTGAATGATTTACAGTTCTCCCAAGCATATTTGCATAGAATCTATTAGCGGAGGCTGGCAAAGCGCCCTTTCGAAGCTAAGAGGATTATGCCAATCAGTTATCGAGACAAGCTGGCTAGACGCCAACAAGGGGGAGAGTTATTGGCTCCGAGTCGGGTTTGCCGCAGGGCAATATAAATTGGCTGGCGAGCTTTCGGCAATAGAAGTTTGAGATGAATCTGACAGCCCCCCTTGTCAAATCGAGCGCAGTGACTCAAAAGGCGATTAGTTACGCGACATCTTCCCGTGCGCTTTCTGGTTGTGCCGCGTGCAATTTACGCTTCGCTCCAAACCGCCGTGAGCTCCTCCGGCAACCGAATTTTTCGCGTAAGACAGCGACGGCCTACAGGAACTGAATTTCAGTTTTCCGGAGAAAACTCTCGGGGCACGCGGAGGGAAACATCAAGACGGGGCACG
>CM025643.2:1861756-1879913 GCA_014621495.2 Entosphenus tridentatus | reverse complement strand
AAACATCAAGACGGGGCACGCGGAGGGAAACATCAAGACGGGGCACGAGGAGGGAAACATGAAGACATTATTGCTGCGCGGCAGCACCACGGCACGGCCGGCACGCAGACCGAACGCACACATCGCAGAGACGTGCGATGCGAGTTTTTTTCATCGAGAAGAGCACGCCTATTCTTGGTTCTTTCGGTAAAGTCACGTAGAAGGGAAATAATAAAGTAATACAAATTTCTTCGTACTGTCGCACTCACGTGATTAACGGCTTCATGGATGTTGCACGGTTGTTTTAACTCAATCCTCCAATTTTCCCCTTGTGACATAGATTAACTGTTTCCCCAGGGGTGGCAGTGAACGGGGGGATGGTTTTGCCCCGATGTCCTGGAGGCACAGATAACTAAATTTGGCAGCGGCTTGCCTGCTCACCGTGCCGGACGCTTGTTTAGGAGCTGAAGAGTTACATTCCTCATCGGTTGACAATACTCCACGCAGAACAAATAGGCCGCTGTATCTTAATTATTGAGATTACCCAACCACGCGCCATATCGCAAGGACACACACTGGGCGAGATGCGTATAATATAACACAACCGCAAAAAAACTACGCAGCAGTGTCCTGTTATTTCTTTCGCCAAAAAGTTTCTCTACCCGAGGCTGATAAAACAACGGACAGTTGGTGAAGTTAACACGGTGGGGGGGGGGCAGAAATCACGCTAAGAAAAGACAAACAGCGTGGGTAGGTGGGCCGGAAGAGATGCGTACGAACTGACAACTACCACATACGGCAGCTTCGTGAACATCCATCCGGCAGGGAAGTCTCGAGCATTTAATAATAGGGCTTTTCCCCTTCTTCTTGGTTCTTTCGGTAAAGTCACGTAGAAGGACCTTCTACGTGACTTTACCGTAAGAACCAAGAAGATGAATCCCTGCAGTCACGAAAGCTTTAAATCGAAAAAGGGTTTTTCCCCTTTTTTCTGGCAACAAAACTGAAACCTTTTTACAAGGATTCATGTCTGCATTAACCACAATACTTGCAGTCAAAATGCAGACAAAAACACACTATGATAATAAATGCATTGTCCTTGAAACTGATTGGTCCACACCAGAGACAGCTTTCTTTTGAGCCTCGTCTCAAACGGTGTTAGACCAGATGACGCCAAAAGGCGTACAGCTCAAAGACAATGCCACTATCAAAGTAATGAGGGCTCGGGGTAAGCATCTACATCATTAGACCTCCTTTGCCAGTACCAAAAAATAATAATAGGGGTTTTCCCCCTTTTTTTCTGGCAACAAAACTGAAACCTATTATTATACAGGTTTCAGTTTATTATTGATTTATTATATTTTGGTACTGGCAAAGGAGGTCTCGAGCATTTGGCGACCATATCTCTCGGATGTGACTCACAGGGTTGTGGCACGTCTAGAAGAAACCTCCGAGAGAGTGGCAGCGAAACGTTGGACACCGCGCCGAACAACGCGCGCTACACGCCCGCGGTACAACCCAAACAACGCGCGGACAGAGCGATGCAGAGCGGCAGAACGGCGAAAACCCGCGCAGCAGATTTGAGCGGCTGGCTGGGGACAGCTCCGGCTGACTAACAAAATGCAACCTCAGACAGAGAATAAAAAAAAAGAAAATCCACGTTCGTAATGATACACAGGAGGGAATAGCTATCAGACGTTTTAGAATACGCTGTGACAATGTGCACGATACGAACTTCACCATCCCAAGTGTGGATACAAAAAAAAAAGGCCAGTGCGTCCGAGTACATCCGACAACGTGGCTACTTTACGAGCATTTTCTCCTTCATCAAGAAAGCAGGAAAACGTGATTTAGATGCAAATTATAGTCCTAAATGATTGACACGCTATGCCCAAGTAAAAAGGTACTGCATTATTACACTAATGATTGCACACAAGTGTGCAAAATGTACATCCGGAATTGCGGAATTTCCCTGGCGTATTAAACGTATAAATCTACTGGACTATTTTTGGCTTCTGAGTGCAGAGCCCGTAACATATATTACTGCCATTATTCTTTAACAAATAATGCCCAATGAGAGAAAAATAATACGTGTATATATAAGGAGTTAACATCGCAAGCAATGCTCCTTCATACTTGGAGTGGTGGTATACCCTGTAGCTCAAAGTTAAAGACGGCACCAAACTTTACCGCTCACAGTATCGCACATGGGCAAGTAAAAAATGTTGAAAACCGATTAAGAATAAATCGCGCACACGCCGTGGATTAAGTAATGATTCCCAACATGCTCTATTCAGTGTTCAGATACATTTAATTAGCAGACTAGAAGCTGGCGGCAGAGCCATCAGGGGGGAAAAAAAAACACGCTTTCATAATTGAAAATACGCAGAAGACATGGAACATGTTGGCAACGTTGGTCCAACGGATCCAACCAAACGCCAACATTAGCCGAATGTTGTTGCCATGTTTACTCGGTAGTCCTGTTTGGTCTGGTTTGTCTTCGGCAACCCTTCGATCAATTTGTGCAGTTTTTTCATACTACAGGGTAGTCCAAAATAGCAACACAACCTTATTTTTTTTTAACGAAAGTTTAACTCGTAATGGAATTGTCCTTTAGCGCTCGAGTCACCGAGGCCCCCTTCCGCTACAGGTGGACAGACGCATCGACGGACGAGCAAACGCATTCGCCGCCTTCAACCCTTCTTCGGAAGGCGTTCACGAAAACACGCTGCATGCCCAACGCGATCGATCTATAACCCCGTTAATTCTTAATCACCGGCGGCGGCGGCGGCGGCGGCGGCGGGTGGTGGCGCTGACGCCGGCAGCAAACGGGGCGCAGGTTAAATTGAAGCCTCACCTTCCTCAACGTCGTTGCGTGCGGCCGACTCCAGGAGGGTGACGCTGGGCGTGAAGCGCAAGCCGAGCTGCTGCCCTCCGTCCCTGCCCTTTCTGGTGCCCTTCTTGGCCTTCTTGGCCGAGCTGCCCGACTTCTTCCTGGTGCCCTTGCTCTGCTCCTCCTTGTCGTACTGCATCCAGCGTCGCACCTGGTGGACCCTCTCGCGCTGTGCGGCGCGCGCTCTCTCCTGCCCCGAGCCGCGTGGCATCGCAGCTGCAGCCTCCCCGACCTCGCTTGCCGAAATCATGGCTTTATACGAGGGGCGTTTTTTTTTCTCGTGCGTTCAAATCCCCGCCTCGAAATTCAACTCCGCCTCCCCCCGTGGAGTTTTTTTTTTCGAATTCTTCTTCTTTCGTCGCTCTTTACGTCACCCACTCCCCGGTTGTTGGTCGTTGCCACCGTCGCCGGTACGGTTCGTTAACCTTCGCGCGGTTTTTGTTGTCGCTGCTGTGATTATTTTACGCGTGCTTGTGCCAGGATTCTTGCTTTGGCTGTCATTGTTCGAACAGAGCTGGGCACTGCGCACACATCCCAGCGTCCATAATCACCCCCCCCCCCCCCACTCTTTGCGAACGTGCCAACCACAATGTAGCACTCAACTGCTGGAGTGCCCTATTCCCATCGGCCTCCCCACTGCACCAAGCCCATCCAATTCAATAGCGAGGAGGAGGAGAGAGAAAAAAAATCACTGCTAGCCAGCGGCGATTCAATTAACCATTTACTAGCACGATGGGCTTTTGAACGGAAGAACTATTTTTTTATTTTGATGGATGGCAAATTGTTAACGATCCCTGGAAACTGTGAGCGACACGTTGCGTAGCTCTCAAAACGGGGCCGTTGTAAAATCTTTCAGAGGTGTGATGAGCCGCTCATGCGGTGCGACGGGTCACCGCACCAAGACGCGTGACTGCAATCGTTTCTTAAATATATAAAGGTGCAGCCCTGCAATTCCCTGCTGTAAATCACATCCAATGCTAACTAAATGTGAGCATTAAATTGGCATGGGGGGTGCTTTGGTTGTCTTCTTCTTGTTTTTCTTGTGGTTATTCTAACGTTGCGTTTTCAAAGCGGCGTCGTTCGTCACATTCATCCTTTTTTTCCATTTGGGCGCGAAGAAAGCATTGATTAGCGCTCGCAGATAACGGTTCAAATTGCCACCTGTCTCTCCCGTGAGGAGACGCTTCAGCCTTCGTCCAGAGGCACTGCTCCAATCACATCTGCAATAAACAGAGGCAGGGGCATTAAACACAGACATGAGGCGAACTAAAGAAAAAAATTAACCGCATCACGTCCGCTGCGGGTCACCTATTCCAATGGTGCGTAAAAAAAAGTCAAAGGCGCAGCTCTGCAATTGCTTGCCCACACCACTGCTGGTGGAAGGCCCTCCAATTTACGATGCTCTAGCGAGCTCCTCTAGATCAGTGGTTCTTAACCTGGGGTGCACGCACCCCTTGAGGGGCGAGATGCCCTTTCCGGGGGTGTGGGACACGGCCAGATTGTTTTAGAAGGTAAATAACTGAAAACACAAATTGAGCGCGGGCACTCAAGTACAACTACTTTGTATCACAAAACCCCGATGTATTTATTCTAGATTTGAAGCTTTCGTGACTGCAAGGATTCATATTCTTCGTTTTTTTTCGGTAAAGTCACGTAGGTAAAAAATTAAAATTAATAAAAGTAAAATAAAAATAAAATAAAAATCACGACGTTCCGATGTATTTATTAACATCATACACTTTTTAACGATTGAGAACCAACGGCGTGCGAGGCTGCAGTAAAGGTCAAGGACCACTGCTCTCGAGGATATTTTGGACTCCTCTTCCACGCTGGCTTGGATTGCGAGCCACGTGAGCCCACCAACTATGACACCGTGCCAGCGGTCCTATTCCACGAGTGTTGAGAGTACACGCGCGCGCGTGTACACGCACGCGCACGGCACTTCGTCACCGCAGCTCATTGAGGACCTCCGCCAGTCATCGCGGGGGTGGGGGGGCTATCTGACCACACTCCACCACACCGGTCAACGCGGTACAGTACAATAACGGATCTTGCAAGCAATGTCCTCTGCTGTCCACCACGTTGCCCAGCAGTCTATAACACTTGTCGTCCATCGAAAGCACTGCCTCGGATCAACCCTGCTGAGGCCTGGCGAGATGAGGGCATTCATTCACTTGTGGCGGTGACATGGCCTAGTGGTGGAAGCGCATTCGTCACTTGTTGTTTGGGGCGTGCGATTAAAACCCCGCAGTCCACCCTTGTTAATAATCCATAATTTTAAAAATGTGGATTAGGTAACGTGAACATAAATGTGTCTTAAAACTGCCACCACCCGACACAGGCGATTAGTAAGGTTTGTCACGTTACCAAAACGTGCCAATTAGTGACTAGTTCAGCACACCGGTGTGTTGGAAAGTAAACCAACACATTTACAATGGGTGTCATGGATTTACCCTTCCTGCCAATAAAACAGTTGTTAAGATGTTCAAACACCAAATAAAATGTATTTTGATAACGTTGAAGTGTTATGCAGAACTAATTATGACTGGCCAAGGTTAGTGAAGAGAATCAATTGAAATTGAGAAGAATTAAAATAATTTTCATTGCACCTGTTAAGATTTTGAAACCCCAAATAAAATGTATTTTGATAACGTTGAAGTGTTATGCAAAACTAATTATGACTGGCCAAGATTAGTTAAGAGAATCAATTGAAATTGAGAAGAATTAAAATAATTTTAATCGCTGTGATAGTGATAAACGCAGCCTGGAAGCCTGTTATTAAGTAATACACAACGAATATTGCAATTCCTTACAGGTGAGTCACATGCTAAGTGGCTGATTACTGATATTTTACATAATTGCATACAAAGACAAAGATCCCCCGTATAGCCTTGACAGACTGTTGGGGCAAGTGCTGTTAGCGGGCACCTATGAAGGCCGGAACGGTACACGAGGGGGTGGGTGGCCAGCACCACGCCCGACCACCTTTGTTTCCCCCCCACCCCCACCTCCGCCTCTCATCTCGAATCCTGATTGGGTTCAACGGTGATGACGTCATCCTGCACTATTTAAGACCGGAAGCAGGTGGATGGCTTCACTATTCTGCCAAATCGTCCGAAGATGCTGGATGTAATGTTCAGCGAAACGTCGTACTACTCAAATTGTAAATGTTGTGGATCCACTCTTCAACACACAGGTGCGCTAAAGTAGTGAACTATTTGTCTTTTGTCAACGTGACACATTTTTTACCGATTGGCTGTGTCGGGTGGTGGAGGGTTGCGACACATTTATTAATAATGCGATCTAACCCAAACACCTTTATTTATTAACGAGGGGGTGGGCGACAGCACCACGCCCGACCGCTTTTGTCTCCCCAGTGGCGATGTTCACACACCACAGCAGTCACTCGTTTGAGGCTGAGTCGACCTAGGGGAGGCCCAGGAGAGGTTTGAAATAATCGTCACCGGTGGTGGCCATGAACGGGAATCGACCTCGGGTCCGCCAGGTTCGTAGCGCAGCGTGCTACCCACGACACTACAATGCGTTAGGCTTCCACGTGCGCGGGTCACGTGAGAGATGTGACGTCACAGCTCACTTGCCGTGCAAAAAATCTCTGCATTATTGAACTCCTCCCCCCCCCACCAAAAAAAACCACAAAAGTGTATTTTAATAATTTTTGCATGGTGTACAGTCTAGAAAGTACCCACATGGCATATTTCAAGTTTGTTGCATGTCGGGAAGTACGCTAAACATTTTGAACAGACACACATAATCACAACTTTGCCTTTTATATATATGGAGATAATACTGGTCGCGAAAGCCTACGTGTTAAACCAAATATAAACCTTCTGCAAGGAATCATGTCCGCATTAACCACATACTTGTGGTGAACATGCAAATAAATATGCTCTGATAATATCTGCATTGTCTTCGAGACTGATTGGCTTTGACACTTATCGTGTAAAGAAGGCTCTCTCTTCGTGTAGGCCAATCGGTTTCAACGACAATGCATATTTTATCAGAGCATGTTTTTTTGGCATGCTCACAGGTACGTGTGGTTAATGCAGACTTGATTCCTTGCAAAATGTTTCTATTTGGTGGATGAACATCTGAACACCTCCTGTTTCATGGGCAGAGAGGGTAAAAGCTGTTGTTATTTTTCATATTTACAATCCGAGTACGATGTGGCGTGTTAAGCTCGCCCTCGTTCATACCGCCGGATTGAATTGAGAACCATAAAATAAACACACGCCATCTGCTGCACGCTGGACCATTAAAGACCGCGTGATTTTGTTTGGGGAAGAGTTGGTTAATTGCGTGCCGGGATCGCGGTTCAAATTTTAAAAAAAAGTGTAATCGTGTATAACGGGAATGGGGAAAAACACGCAGCGATTGTCGCCCCGTAGCGCAATAACTTGGCAGGACGGCCCCTGGCAAGAAGTCTTGAGACTCGGCGAGAGCTTTCCTGGGGGGTAAGCAAGTGGCAATCGATAAATAACTCGTATTCTGGGTGATATGGTCACGGGGCATTCATAGTGTTGTACACCAACGAAACACCGAGGCATCGCTGCAATGCCCGAGTGTTAACCGCATCTCCATTGCTCCGGAGCTGTTTACGCCCGAGGTCTTTCTGTTCCTCCATTTGTTACTCACGTGCCCGCCCGAGCACGCTTGTCCGCAGCCGTTATTGCAACGCAGTCATAATCCTGCACTGCGCCGACTATAATACAAAAAGAACATAAAACAGCAATTGTCCGCAGTTGAACACGTCTAACAAGAGCTTCGGGGCTATGAGGCACTCAGCCTTCAAAGCCACAGCTGCGCACGATACAAACAACAACAACAACAACAACAACAACAAATCCGTCACAAGATAACAGGGGCGGAGTGGTGGCACAGCGGTTAGCGCTGCGCTGCAACTCAGTGAATTTAGTCGATCCAGTTTAAGCAGGCGAGAGCTCAAGGGGCAAGAGGATGGTCTCAATTGGATGCAAGAGCAGCCTGGGGCATTAGTCTGCCGCAGAGGTCGCAAACGGGTTTTCATTCCTTACCCGTACCCGTACCTGGCCGCACCAGGGTCGCAAACGGGTACCCGTACCCGGCCGTACCCGTACCCTACCCATACACGGCCGGGTACGGGTAGGGTACGGGTATCGGGTACTTGATTGCGACCTCTGGGATGAAGCCATGTTGCAGGCGCGGGTGGGTTGATTCTAGGAACTTGAATTGTGAGAAGAGACAAGACGTTGGGAAATGAGTGACAAACGGTGACTCACCAGTGACTCATGGCCTACCCGTATCCGTACCCGGCCGCACCAGGGTCGCAAACGGGTACTCGTACCCGGCCGGGTACGGGTAGCCGGGTATCGGGTAGGGTACGGGTATCGGGTACCCGGTTGCGACCTCTGGTCTGCCGCTGCTGTGTGTGTAATCCCAATTCGGTAAAAAATAATTTTATTTAGCAAATTTGTACCCCGACGCAGGCATACGATAGCTTCGTGCGATGGTCATCGCACGAAGCGGCGACGATCAATTGGGCGATGATCTTTGACCCCGGCGATGAACCGGCCCGCAGCTAACAAGAGGCGATGAGCCGTAACAACAATAGGTGACGGGAGACATCCGATCTCGTCCGGAGGATTCTTCCCGATTCACGAGTCCGCGTCTGCGCGATAGGCGTCGTATTAACCCTTAGGTTTTTTCGGTAAAGTCACGTAGGTAAAAAATTTAAAATTAAAATAATTATAGAAATAAAATAATAAATCACGACGTTTCGGAGGCAATACAAGTCTCCGTCTTCAGGTTGGACCGTCACAGCTAAATTTACTGTATCAAGTGAGGAAAAATCCAAGAGACAAGCTCTTAAATACAAGTTAAGGGGGAGGGGGGAGGGGCTTATCTGAATGTGGTAGCCAGGGAATGGAACGGTGGGGGGGGGCGGGGCTAAAAGGGAACAATTGGTGCACCTCAGCCCAGGATACGGCCGATGTTAGATGACAAATCCAAAATAGCAGTACTGTTAAACGCTGGGGACGTCAACACTCGGTAAAGTAGACTAGTACCTGTTAAATAAGATGGTACAAATGTGTAGTTAAATGTTTTTTACATGGTTAATAACATCTTTCCAATGATTGCTCAGTTTGTACCCATCATCACGGTTGAAGTTATGTCTGTGTTTGTATATCTGGATGGCCTCGTGTACAAACCTTTGATGGTAGCCAGAAGGTTTGCCAGAGCACCTTGGTCTCGGAAAAGACAATATCATGAGAGCCCAGAGCGTTGTAACAATGATCGGCAACAGCGGAAGACTCAATTTTGCTGTGTTTCAGATCTGACTTGTGCTCGCGGACACGATCGGAGACATGACGTTTCGTTTCCCCAATGTAACAATCACCACATATGCAACTCAGTCAGGAATGACATATTTTTATTTTATTTTTTTACCTACGTGACTTTGCCGAAAAAACCTAAGAGTATGAATCCTTGCAGTCACGAAAGCTTCAAATCTAGAATCGTATTAACCGCTCGTTGACTTTTTAATTTAATATTCGCCACAACGACACCAACGATTACACGTTGCCGATACTTTTGCACTGAACGAGGGCCAGTATCTTAAGGAGAGAGTCGTTGCCGATAAACATCTGGGCGTTCACCGCCATTGATTCAAGCAAGCCTGACTCTGCTGATGAGACACTACGTCAGATCCAGTCCAGAGTTTGTTTGTACCGTACCGAATCAATGCTGCCGAAATGATTTCACGCCCCCACAAGGCCTTTGGGGCAATGGGTTGTGCAAGAAATACCTCACATTCTACATGTAGAGACAGATTGTATGGAGGAGGCATTCTTGCCTGCTTGTGTTTTTTGCACTGACGAGCAGGCTGAACTATTTTCAAGCAACCTCCACGGCCAACAGTGAGGAGGGGGGGGGCGGGATTTCATCCAGCAGTGGACTGACAATCTGAAGTGTTTTGAAAATTAAGTGGGCTCGTCAGGACACGTCGCTCGAAGGGATGATGGCCATGGATGATGATTAACGACAGAGTGGCAGCAGCCAAGGAATGGAACGCGTCCGAGAGGAGGCCTATTGAAGAGATGGAGCGACTAAATCAGCTCATAAGCGGGTGCCAGATGGATTATTACATCGGCGGGAGATGTTGGCATCTTTGAAAGGCCTTTATTCAGCAGTGGATTGATCATGGCCGATGATGATGATGACGAACCATTATTTAAAATTTTTAAGTAGAGTAATTGGAAAGAACAGCATCAATGAGCCAACACTTATTTCCCAGGGGCCTATTATCCCCTCTGGATGACTTAGCAGGGTGTCAGGGGAGCTAAGGGAGGGGGGGGGGTCCACACACATGAGGCGTCATGGGGTGTGATAATGCAAGAGGGGACACACCTTTGATGAAGGGGGCCCTCAATCTAAACAAGCCTCCACGCTCTCAGTGGACCCCCGTCCAGCGTCAGCACCAAAATAGACGTGGTCACGAATCGACGCATTGAAAGCGCCAAACATCAGAGCAGCGCACGGCGCTGACGACGGAATGATTCGGCCCGGGCAAACGCTTTCCCCTAATTGGAGATTCGCGTAGCGCAACCGTCCACCACATTTATAATGAGAGAAGTTAACCCCCCACACCCCTCCCTCCCTCCCCTGGCCATAATCCCTTAAGATATCCAACACACAGTGCACAATGCTTAATAAGGGGAATGAATGTGCAGCCCAGCAATTGTTCGATCGGTGCCACTGCCGACGGAAGGGCTTCCGATAGAAGGGTAGCTTTAACCTCAACACACACGCAGAGAGTATTTTTGTCCGACGTTTCAATGCTGGCCAGATATCGTGGAAGAGGTGGGGGGGGTATCCCGACTTTATCTCACAACAGTCTCCGAAGAAGAGAAAGCTAAAGATGACGGAGAGTAAGACGCACCTCGGCCTTATTGGCTGGTGTCAATAAAGTCATGCATATATTGTCACGAGAACACACACACACACATTCATTGACTGGATTATATGATGCAACCCCAAAATTGTATTTAAAATACATGGGGGGGGAAAAGGTGCATCTCTCAAACGAGAGAATAGGGGAGCAATTTTTTCTTACAAGTGGTTGATATACGACATACAAAACGCTTACAATTTTGTCTTTCGCTCAACAATGCACTGGCAAATGCGTGAACATAACGAAACAGGAAAACAAGAAGTCGGGCCCTTCTTGTGTTCCTGTTTCGTTATGAGACACCACAACGGACCTTTCTCGTTGTATCACTTTGGTTCAATGTGCTGCGCCACTAAATGGGTGGAGTCTGCGTGGCAATCAATGAAGAATGAAAGCCATTTACCAAGATTGCATTCCCCCCGCCCCCGACTTTAAGGTGACTCAAGAAATAAAATGGGAAACTCTCATTTTTCATAGTCACCGGAAGGGCTAGAATAAACGTGCGCACATTAAGTTATTCCAAGGGCCAGCGTCACAGCGGCGGTGTTTATTTTTCGGGAAGATTTATGCAACTGCTTGTAAGGGTCTCTGAATTCAGGGTTTTGTTTACTCGAGGTTGCAAACGAATATCGAGCCTGGAGCGCCAACATCAACAGGGGATGTGGCCGCAACGTGATGTTTAGCATGCTGGACTTGCAATGTACAAGTCACCGGTTTAATCCAATCTCCCAGCATGGCAGGATAAACAACGTGCACGGTTTTTTTTCTTTAAATCTACCCCCCCCACCCACTCTGCCTCTGTCCATGCAGGAGTATAAACGAGTACAGTATATCAGTTGGTCGATTTATAGGTTTTGTGTGGTGGAGTCTGGATAGTCTTCCAAGACGTCTGGTCAACGTTGAAGAGAAGGCAATAATGCCCTCTGTAGGCGATAGTGGAGGCCCTTCACAACCATCAACGACACGAGCCAGAGGTCGCAACCGGGTACCCGATACCCGTACCCTACCTGATACCCATCTACCCGTACCCGGCCGGGTACGGGTAGCCGTTTGCGACCCTGGTGCGGCCGGGTACGGGTACGGGTAAGGAATCAAAACCCATTTGCGACCTCTGGCACGAGCTAGCAAATGCTGAAACTCACCTTTCAGCTTTTTTTTTTAAACCACATCCATATGCAACTTTCCATTTGAAAAAAAAACAAGTCGCTAACTAAAAACCACAAATACACAAATTCGCTTCGGATGATCTTTTTCAGGCGAGAGAATGAATCAAGGCAATATAATTATCGCGTAGACGTGCATTAACAACACTGGATGAGAAAAAAAAAACACCCCCGCCCCCCCCAGATAATCCATCTGATTCATGAAAAGGTCTCGGAGTGCGTCTGATAAAATGGAAATAACGAGCGCAATCTCTCATGCGGATTCATCAATCAAAAGAAAAGCCGCTCGCACCGAAGCAGCTGCTGCGGCTGCTGCCGTTACCGCCACCGTCAAGCGCTGCCACGACGGAGGGGAGCGGACGGATGAAAAGTTGAGCGGAGCGGCCGCCGGAATTGGGGGACTCGGAGAAATGACCGCACGCCACAAACGGACCGCTTGCTAATCTACGCTCCCCCCACGAGCAGACCGCCACCGCCGCTTCCTTACAGAGGAGGGCAATCCAGCGCACGAGGTTCCAAAGTGACGATGTGTGCCCGAGGCTAAAAACCTTATACGATTTATAGATATCGCTGTAAAGGTAGCAACAAGTTAAGGTGCGGCCCTGCACGACGCTGCACCTCCGATTGGCACGGTTGGCTACGTACGGTGCGAAAGGAGTTCAACATACGTACTTGTACATGCACGGCGAAAGGGGCCTGAGCTCTGGAGGGTAAATGATCCCACTGGCCACACGTCTTGGAAGAGGTGAGGGTACCCGCACTTTACCACACCATGCGCGACCTTCCGATCGACAGACTGCGCTGTACCCATTTATACTGCTGGGTGGACGGAGGCGGGGGGACATTTAAGGAAACTTGACCGCTGTTTTAGCTGCCGCATCGAGAGAACGAACCAGTGACCACCTCTGGATTGATAGCTCATTGTTACTAACCATTAAGTATACAATGGCAGCATTCCATATTCGGCAGGCATTAGGAGATTAAAAATTTGGAAACCAGCGTTATGGTGGGGGCATGAGACGTGCAGTTTGGGAAACAATGGAAATAAAAGGGTCACAACACAGGTGGTTCGAATCGATTTGGGATGACACCAAGCTCTAGAAAGTCGCGATTGAACAGAACCAAACTGCTGACGGTACCATTATACATCAGTCTAAAAGTTGTACGGATAAATCCACGGCGGTGCGTGAACACTGCCAGGAGTTTACACTGAGACCTCTTTTACCAGTGGCAAAATATACGACTTTTGGCGTAATCTGGTCCAATACGAATGGAGACTAGGCTCTAAGAAAAGCTGTATCAGAGTTGTTTATTTTTGTTTGCATTTTGACTGCTTGTGTTGTGTTTATTGCAAACATGATGCCTTGTATTAAGGTGTCAGTTGTTGTACCAGTTGAAAGGGTAAAAATCTATCACCGCCAGGAGTCTCGATCTTTTGTTGTGTAGCACTGGGCTGATCACATTCACGCATTTAGCGAGGACCCACAGGGAATTTGGGATAACCCCTCCAAGTGTTACCGGCAGTTCTCTCCGAATTAACAGCCGGTAATAAAACACGAGCGTGCGTGAATCGCAGTTATGCATGACGAAGAGTAACTCTGCCCGAGCCTTGGCCCAGAAATTCAGGAAAGCTATTCTCATCCGTGACCCTATTATCTGGGTGGGGAATATTTAATTTTTATTTTACCAGGTAAGGCCCACTGACCTATAAAGCTCTTTTTATAAGAGGCGATCCGACCACAAATGATGACTTCAATGAAGTGGCTTTTGATGGCTCACTAAAGTGGCAAATTTATAGCAGCAGCCAAATACAGTACTCTAAACGCACGTTGATTCTAAATGTGGAGAAAAAAAATCAGAGGACCTGGAGAAAAATCCACGCGACCACAGGGAGAACGTGCAAACTCCAAATATACAGCAGGCGTCAGGGGTGGGGGTCCAACCCACGACCTCCTGCACACCAGACGAGGTTGTTAACATCTCGCCAACATGGCGCCCCCACAGTTGGGAGTTATTCAATCTTCGCGCTACTTTTATTATCCACAGACCTTCTCGTCCTTTTTCCCATCCCCTAACAGCGTAGGCCAGTGGTGTGGAAACCTGTGGCCCATAGGCCAGACATCACTCACTGTGGCCAGGTGAGGCCTGCCACCTTTAAATGGCCACACAAAACGATGTTTATCCGTCACTGCAAGCGAGGATGTAATGTTAGCGTGTGCATTTTCGCAGCCAATATTATAATTCACGTGATGATCTCACCAGCTCTGTGCCATTGGGAATCCTCGACCACTCGACAAAACCTCACGACTTAATTTCCACGTGTATAAGTGTTTAATGCGCCAATGTAATTTTCTGTTAATAATCCGGGGAAGTCGGAATAACCTGATTCTGTATTGTTACTCTTGAGTTTATAGATCGGGACCAGATGATGTTTGACATACTGAAATTGTAGCTTAAACGTCATTCGTATGCTAAAGGTGGTTGTCAGGATTGCTCTTAGGCTGAAAGAATAATAACTGGCGCATCATTAAGCGCTTGGAAACGTGAAACTTAAATTGTTTAGCTCGGCCAAAGGGGGTCGAGGGTTCTAAATGGCACACATTTGGTCAGATCATTACGGGGCCCAACCCAAAAATAAGTTATGAATCATCTGATCGAGTGCTCGAGAGGATTATTGTTGACCTGACAACAACGCGTGTCTAATTTTAGCACGCTCGATCACCACCGTCGAAGTTAAAGGTGAGCCGTCATTATTTTTTGTGGCATTATTTTGATGACGATAAAGTTGCGTGCTCTTGCGTGGTCCGCCAATGGTGTCCTACATTCATATTTGGCTCTCAGTAGGTAAAACGTTTCCCCACCACCAGTGCTGGATTAAGCTAGGAGCGGGGCCTGTAGCATATGTTATAAAGGGGCCTTAAATAAAATTAAAAAAACACATTAAAAACATACATTTTAACTTGTAGGTGGCTGTGGTTCTGCGATCTCCCACTAACATGCTAATTTCTCTCACATTAACATAGCCACCTCCGCACGCTCGTTGTGGAGGTCGCTCTCCGATCTTACACCAACATGCTAATTTCTCACATTAACATCAATAGCCCCGCCCACTTCGTTTATGACCCTTGAGCTTCACACATTTCAAACCTTTAAAACAGTCTGCCTCAGCCGCTTTCCTCTCTTTTTTTCCTCCTGATGACGAGTGCTTGTGTTGCAATAGAAACATCGTAGTTATTTTTGTTATATTCTTTGAACACATCTATGTGAATTTACCGAAAGACCAAAACTAAGGCTATTTTTATGACTATGGTTACTTTTATAGGTGTGATTTTTTTAAACATACACAATGTTCGCTACAATACGTAGCGTAATCTCCCATTGTAACATATCCACCCAAAGCATGAACACCATCCACACCCAGTTGACTTTGTGTAAAGTGTAGTTCTCATTTTCTCGAGACGTTCACAAATTCCAAAAGAAAGCTGTCTCTGGTGTGGACCAATCAGTTTCAAGGACAATGCATATATTATCAGAGTATGTATTTTGTTTGCATTCTGACCACAAGTATTGTGGTTAATGCAGACATGATTCCTTGCAAAAGGTGTTTTTTTGTTGTCAGAAAAAAGGGAAAAAAATTAACCAAAGAATATGAATTCCTGCAGTCACGAAAGCTTTAAGTCAAGATTCATTGTCTATTTGTGTTTCTCTCCTTGTGATGGGACCTTGCAGGATGAACGCTGAGATTTATAAGAGGCACGGGGTGACCAAATCAGGTCTAAATTGGTCTTTAATAAGGTCGGGCACTGATAAGGGATTGACAGCTCTGCTGTAGGGACGGGCTCTGTCTCTGGCCTCTGGCGAAGCTCATGGGTCTAACAACCCGAACCCAAATCCAACACGACGCGTTTCCACGGAGGACTTAGTTGAACCTCGCGAGGCACCGGCGTTTCTGCACTAAATGTGTCATGATGCAATCTTGATTCAAAGCTTTCGTGACTGCAGGAATTCCATACTCTTTGGTTCTTTCGGTAAAGTCACGTGGGTAGAAAAATAAAATAAATCACGACGCTTCGATTGCAACACAAGCAATCATCATCAGGTGGGAAAGCGTGACGACGGACGCTTGTGTGTGCGCCCGAAACGTCGTGATTTATTTTATTTGATACCTACGTGACTTTACCGAAAAAACCAAAGATTATTATGATGCAATTGTTGTTGGGAGGTAAGACCCAGCGAACACCAACCCTGCCTGGCGGACAGGTCGTTCCGACTCCACTCTGGAGATCGCCCCCCGATCTGAAACGTCGCTACAGCACAGCGGCCAAGGGGCCGTCCATAAATGACGTCACGCGAACGATTTTTGACCCCCCCCTCCCCCCAGTCACGCGGCGTCACAAAAAGTCAGACTCCCACCCCCCCTCAGATATGACGTCACAAAGCTCTGCCCCCCCCCTCCCCCCAAAACCATATTTCCATTTTGAAAATAAAACACGCTTCAAATCGCTTTAAACTATTGTCATTGTAGTGCGTGTTTAATGTGGCGCTGCACTCTGATGTCGTAGGAGTGTTGTTATAACAATTAGTGTTGTTATAACAATTAGTGTTGTTTGAACAATTCAATATTTATTTAAAGTTGCGCATTTTGATGTGACGTCACGACTCGCGCAGTAACTCCCAAGAACGCCGGCAACTTCATCGTGATCGAAACGCGTGCCCTGGGCGGCAAGTCCCAAACAAAGTCTACTCGTGTCGCCAATTAAACGCAGCGTTGGGGGGGGGGGGGTTAAAAGTGCCGAAGGGCAGCGCTACGCCACGCCCAGCCGCCTTTGTCTCCCCTCTGCGAACATCCCCGGTTACGTCACTCATTTGAGGCCGAGTCGACCTAGGGGCTGCCCCCAGCCTCCCCATGGGCCAGTATCGGTCCGGGTATTCGCCCGTGAGCTGGAGCTTCGCCGGCTTCGTCAGCGCGATGCGTTCACCACAGCGCCACCACTCACTCACTCACTCACCCCCCACACACCAAAGACAAAGATCCCCCGTGTAGCCTTAACAGACTGTTGGGGCAAGTGCTGTTAGCGAGCAGCGCCTCTGAAGGTCGGCACGGTACGCGAGGGGGGTGGGGTGGCCAGCAACCACGCCCGGTCGCCTTTGTCTCCCCTAGTAGCGACGTTGACTAGACATCGTACCAGGTACTCATTTGAGGCTGAGTCGACCTAGGGGAGACCCAGGACCGGTTCAGATAATCGTCACCGGTGTTGGTCGTGAGCGGGAATCGAACTCGGGTTGCCGGGTTCGTAACGCAGCGTAGCGCTAACCACTGCGCCACCGCTCCCCCACCACCACCACCATCATTTACTGGTCGACCACCACTTCTTTCACCACCACCACCAACCACCACTTTCCCCAACCATCACTACCGCTTCCCCACCGCCATCACGACCACCGAAACTTCAATAGAAACACAAAAAGTTTCAGTTGGCAGGCGAGTCTTCAACAGAGCCAGCCAGGCAAGCCTTGGCTTGCTCAACAAACCACTGTCCATCAGTCTGCGATCTCACAACAGCACCGAAGCAATGCTCATACTACTGTACTGTATCGTTCACACACACACACGCGCGCTGTAGCAGCAGCAGCTCACCTTATTGTTTTCTGGTTAAGATCCAAGTTTCCAAATTGTTCTCCGTCACTGAACAGCTGAACGGGGACGCCCCAACACACAACGACACACCTTGAAGTTCACACACAAAGACACAAAGCACATCTACACACTCTCTCTCCTGTGCGGTGTGTGTAAAAGTGCGTTAAACAGTTGTAAGAATGAGATCACTCATTGCCACGCCTTCAGCACGGGCATGAGTGGGCCTGGCCTGCAGCCTCAAATGTCCGGAAAGGAACGCTCGAATGGGGTGGAGAATTGTGAATATTTACATAGTTGGGTTTTGAGTTTCCACCCAGTCACCACTCCCTCACCCACCCCTCACCCACCCACTCACCACTCATCCACCCACCCACTCACCACTCACCCCTCACCCACTCACCATTCATCCACCCGTCCACCCCATCTACTCATCCACCCACCCAACCCACTCACCACTCATCCACCCACTCACCAATCGTCCGCCCACCCACTCACCACTCATCCACCCACTCACCACTCATCCACCCACCACTCACCAATCG
>CM025643.2:1821553-1848259 GCA_014621495.2 Entosphenus tridentatus | reverse complement strand
CTTAAAGTTGTAGCCCTGCAAAGACTTGCCCACACCACTACTGGCAGACAATACTTCTCTAGAGGGTACTTAGACGTACTGTTTCACGTCTTGCAAAGTCCAGGAAGAGGCAAAGGGAGAGTAACCCGCACTCGACCGACCACACCACACGCGACCCTGCCCGTCGACTCACTGCCACTACAGCTTGGCCGCGGGCGAGTCCGGCAGCTCCACGACGACCTTGCCGAGGCTCCGGCGCGAGTACAGGTGCTCGACGGCGCGCTGGACGTCGCCCAGCCCGCGGAACGGCCCGCCGTCCGTGGACGCGCCGCCGTCAACTGCTGCCAGCAGCTCGCCGCGTCGCACCATCCCCGCCAGCCGCTCCACGCCGGCCCCGTGCTCCGCCACGAAGTGCGGCAGGAAGAACCCGCGCACGCTCGCCGACTTCACCAGCAGGTGCGCCTGGACGCTCGGCAGGACCCTGGCGGATTTCGTTTTTTTGTCGCCGCCGGCGCTGCCCGCTTCTGCCCGGTAGCCCTCGATGTAGCCGATGATTATGAGGCGGCCGCCCACCGCCAGGCTGTTGACGGCCGTCTCGAACGTGTCGCCGCCCACCGATTCGTACACCACGTTCACGCCCTTGGGGCACTCCTGGGGAGGGGAGAAACGGTAACACACGTCGCACTGAAGGTAACAAGCGACAGTCGGGTGCCACGGTGGCTAGGAGATGTTAACGACCTCGCCTGGTATGCAGGCGGTCATGGATTGGATCCCGACCCTGACGCCTGCTGCTGTATATTTGGAGTTTGTATGTCTCTCTCCCCGTGGTTGCGTGGATTTTTCTCCAGATCCTCCGTTTTTTTCCTGAAACATTTAGAATCAACGTGCGTATAAGAGTATTTGGCTCCGATAAATTCCCACATGATAAGCCACTTCATTTGGCAAATTTGTGGCCAGGTTGCTTCTGGAAAATAGCTGTATAGCTCAGCGGGCCTTACCTGGTAAAATAAACACGTTCCTTCGGGGTGGGCAGGTAGGAACTTGGTTGGACAGCGCATTCGTGCACGACAGAAAGCTCGCGGTCACGTGACGCACTTCAACCAATCCAGGAGCGCGCATGTTTGGGAGGGGCTATGCACGACAGACAAATAATCCCTGGTGGGCAGTGTGGTACTGTTGTTCCTACCTGTAAAAATTGTTTAGACAGCACCCCAAACGTCACTTATTTCGCCAATGGTGGTGGTGCACCGACGTGTGTGATTTGGCATGAGGGTTTTCGTGATTTGGCAACACTGATATAGAGCACGATGATAACACTGATCAACAAAAAAACCCTTTTTTTCTGGCCTGGACTTTTGCAGCTGTTTTAGACTAATTTCAGGGTGCTGATTCCAAATCTGATCTCAGATTTGCTCTATCACATCTCATTTTATGCTATCGGCATACCCCATTTTCATTGATTTTACCCGAAATTAACTCTGTCACTTATGATTGCAAGTTGTTGCGAGTCAGTGACTGCTTTAGTGTTAAAATATGGTGCTGTATTTTTAGGATAGTGCGTTTATAATATCATTTTATGTAGATATCCACATTTATTTAATATTGTTCTTCTGCAGTTTTTATTGAAAATGCAATATTTGATATCTCAAAAACCTGATGTGATAGACAAAAACTGATGCCAGATTTGGAATCAGCACCCCAAAATTACCTTAACAACGTTGAAATATCTTATGCCAGAAAAAGTGTGTTGACCAGTGTAATCGGATTGTCCGTTTTGCAAAATATCATATCTCGGCTTGTATTGTACATTACGAAATAGTTATTAACCATTAAATGAGTACTTTTACAAAAAGGTGTTTGTAGTAATTTATGGCGTGGTAGTTGTAAGACGAGATTATATTTGAGATGCACGTAATTATATAATTATTCGTGTAATAGAAAGCGTGTGCGTCGTGCACGTTACAGGCTGTAAAGTTGACATTATTGAAAGATTTATGCCACGTTGAGTATTCTGCTGTTAGAGAGCTTTTAAGTAACCATTATTCATACTGGAAGTATGGCAACGGGAAGAAAAAAATAATTACGTAAAAATGTCAAATACAATTAAAACAGTGCAGGGGAAAGTGATGCAGCAATGATTGTCTGCTAAACCAGGTCCCTGTGGGGTGGGCTGGTAGGAACGAACAAATGAATGGCTATAATAAAATGAAATGGCAAAAACTGGGCGCCAATAAGTGGACGGAAACGTAGACGTAGTGGAACATAGGAAACAATAAAGTAGTAGTAACCGTTGTGGAAAAAATACTAGTATTGCAAAGTATGTTCCTACGTGAGTGCAGTTTGGAGCAGACATAGTGAGTAGTAACAATCTGCACAATATGCAGATTGTTACTACTCATGCCGCGGTAGCCCCGCCCAGCCCCGCGTAGCCCCGCCCAATACACCCCTAGCGGGGGAGAAATTGCCAGGCCTGGCTCTAGGCTGGAGACCCGCCGACGACGGGGAGGTAGGGAGTGTATTTTAATGTAAAAGCTTAAAATTTAAATGTTTCTATTTAAAAACATGAGGGAATGTAACAGTGTTAAACATTAACTCCCTTTCACACACGCGGGGGTACGATACGAAGGGAGAGTGTGAGGCCTAGTTCTAGGCTTGAGGCCTAGTTCTAGGCTTTAGGCCTAGCTGTAGGCTTTAGGCTGCTGCGAGTTAATTTTTAATTTAAAAGTTTTAATTATTTATGTAAAAGCTTTCAATTTAAATTTTTCTATTTCAAAACATCAGGGAATGTAACATTGTTAAACATTAACTCCCTTGCACACACGCGGGGGTACGATACGAAGGGAGAGTTTGAGGCGTTGTTCGAGGCTTTAGGCCTAGCTGTAGGCTTTAGGCCGCTGCTAGTAAATTTTTAATTTAAAAGTTTAATTAAAAGCTATCTGTGGTAATTATAAGGGAATGTTATACACTTGTTTCGACAGGAAAGCCGAAAGCGTCACTGAGTGTAAAGGTTTTTGTAGGGTCATGCCAAGTGTTTGCAGTAGGGGGCGATGTTGATACACGGACGGACGGACAGACGGACGGACGATATAATCTATTGGTGGCTGGTCCACTTCGTTCCTACCAGTATAATTGCTTCGTATCCTGAAAAAAAACATCGTAGCAAAATGGAAACCACCTCAATCCGGGTCCTCCAGGAAAATGATAGTGAGACTATCCTGGGTAACAAAGAAAGGAGGCATGACATATATTTACATGTGCAGCCCTTTGTCAATTCACTGCTGGTTGAGGGCTTCTCCCTGCTGTGTGGGTCTTGGGGGTAGTTTGACCATACTTCACCACGCTGGTCAGTGCAAGTTGTGAAGGCAGGAAGCATAGACATGGTGGTACAGTACAGGGTAGTCCATGTCTTGTGACCCCCTCCAATTAATTTACTCCACATTTTTTTTCATTTACATATTTATTTACAACTTTATTTACATATTAGTTTACGATAATAGGGGGTTTCCACTTTTTTTCTGGCAACAAAACAAATGTAAAAAATATGATCATATTTTGGTATTGGAAAAGGATGTAGATATTCATTTATGTTTTAAATTAATCTTACTTAAGTAAAGTATATAAATGTTACAGAAATAAATTTGGGTCACAAGACATCTGGACTACCCTGAACAGTACAATTTTAGATTACGCTGCACTGTCATCTGTTGATGTGTTTTTTGTGAGCACTGCCCGAACATTCGCGTGGGATGCACGGCTGGGGTGGAGGGTGGCTGGAGGGGTGAGAGGCGTGACGTCAATATGCACGAACCCTTCTCAGCGTTGTGCAATGTGGGTGACGTCATCACACAGCTGGACGTTGATGATGTCACCCGCACGCACTTCCCTGCAGCGAGCCAAATTTGTTTTGAGTTTACCAATCGTGGAAAAAAACCTAAGAGAATATACCAATCGTGGTCGAGTGGTGGCACTGTAGTTAGTGTATTGCAATATGAGCCTGTTGACCTTAGTTCAATTTCCGGCCATGGCTAACATCAGCAGGAAGTGACATCAGAAACCTGTCGTGGCTACTTCCAAACTCGCCAATCCGCACTGACCATGGTTGGTGAAGTATGGTCAAAACTTTTCTTGGGGAAACCATCACCCATTGGTGTCTTGAGAATGGGTGATATGTATTTTAATTATACGAATTATGAGCAGAAATGCAATATAAATGTTCCCTTTGTTTGACCCCGAATCATCCTTTACAAATGAGATATTGATAACATCTCAGCTAACATTAACTAAATATTTTAAAATCGACATAATTTACAAAGGAAAGCAGTTCACCAAAAACATGAATGCCACACACCTACAGTGCATACATTGTTTTCAGATTCAGTGTTAGTAGTCAAGACATACATGAAATGCATACGGCGTCACCGTCTTTTAAACTGGGATAATTATCCATTTAAGATCTCACCTGCAAGGGCTTTGAAGAGCACACAGAATTCATTAAGTGAAGAGCTGTAATTGTACGTTCATTTTTAATGACGTGGGAATAGGCATACGCAATCGCTCAGATTCCTGGTGTTGTCACTAATGTACACCTTCTGCGGCTTAATGTCCGTGTGTGAAGCGGCGGTGTCGTAATCAGTGCGCTGCGCTACAAACCTGGCGACCCAAGTTCGATTGCTGCTCGTGGCCAACACCGGTGACGATTATTTAAACCGGTCCTGGGCCTCCCCTAGGCAGACTCAGCCTGAAATGTGTACCTCGCGCGAAGTGCCTAGCGCGACGTTTAAAACATCGCCACGTGGGAGACAAAGGCGGCCGAGCGTTCCAGACGGCCGCAGAAGCGTGTCTGAAGGGGCGTGCCTGAAGGCGCGTGTGACCACGCGGGGCGACCGTCTGTCGTTTTCGATGGTCAGCCGAAAGGCCAGAACGTCGAAAAATCTCTACACAGCCCAAGATGCGTCGGGACCCGTATCCCACGCCCCGTCGAAAACCCCTCGCACCTCCTTGAGCACTTTGGCGAGGCTCTCCTTGCGCACGTTGATGGGCCGGTGGCACCCGAGTGTGGCGAGGAAGGCGGCCTTCTCGTCGGACGAGCACGTGCCGAGCACGCGGCACCCGGCGCGCGCCGCCAGCTGCACGGCGAACTGGCCCGTGCCGCCGGCCGCGGCCGTCACCAGCACCGACTCGCCGGCGCGCAGCTCGGCGGAACGCTCCAGGCTGAGCAGCGCGGTGAGGGCGCTCACCGGCAGCGTCAGGTACTCGGCCTTCAGCTGGTGACAGGAGCCATTCAGAGAGTTGGGGGGGGGAGGGGGGGTTATGGGGACATGGTCTGGGTCGTGTTGAGATTTCTTGGCGGCGCCTTCAAGGTGAAACGCGACGCAAGTTGTGTTGACGTAGTGTCTGCATTTGTGGGCATTGGGACAGCGGTGCAGCAAGTATTAAAAATAATTATTTGACCACTTTGTTCCACGATAATTAACCTGTGGTATGCAATCCCCTTGAGTTCTACATGACAGGCGGTGAGACAAATGACAAAGGGATATTTATTATAATTTCATTCATTATTTGTAATGGTGATCGTGGCTTTTCTGCGTAATGGTTTGCCAAGCAGTTACAACCACAGGATTATGTAATTTGCGCAACTGATACGGGCCAGCTAATGTGCCAAGTGAAAAATATTCACCTCCAGTACCCGATTAGTGCGCCGTCGATACTGAGAGTGAAGGATACAAATCGCTTGCAGGCCATTTTGAAGTGGTAGGCCTCATGTGGCCATGTGTGCTGAATTATAGTCGCAGGCTGGATGTGGCCCATGGGCCATAAGTTCCCCACCACTGAATTATAATAACATAGTCGAGCACAACGCCGCATATCCAACATTCGGTGGACTAAGTTACAGGTGGATATGTGAAACGGCTGCGCACGTAAATATCTGTAGAAATGACAGCTGCACCACGCACAAGCACCGTACTGGGTGTTGGCAGTCAATCGGCCACTGCAGATAAGCGACGGTCGGATGTCGCGACGTCGCACTGCGCGCGCGATCGACGCACCTCCGGCAGCGGGAAGATGCTAGCGGCCGGGACGACCTTGTACTCGGCGAAGGCCCCTTCGGCGGCGTAGGCGACGGGCTGCCCCAGCGAGAAGCGCGCGCTCGCCGCCAGCCCTCGCGCCACCACCGTGCCCACCGCCTCCAGCCCCGCGTCGAACGGCGGGCGCACGCGCGGGTTGTAGCGCCCCGCCGAGAAGTTGATGTCCGACGCGTTGATGCCCACAAACCTGCGCGAAGGAGCGGTAACCGCACTGCCGCTACCAACCCGGCAACCAGGTTCTCGCATCCGTCCTTCCGTCAACCCGCACAGGCTGGCAAAAGCCATTGTTGAACTGTCTTATTGTGCTCCCACCTCTATGCTCGCCGCCTTCACAAGCCAGCACCATCGAAGTTTCAGGTTTAAAATGTGAGAATCCCAGCTGCTGCACTGTATTTGGAAACTGGATATGCATCATTGGTAGGGGTGCACATCTGTAATCCAGTGCCTTCAGATGTGCAGATTACACAGACTTCATCAACTACACCTGGTTCTCTGGGCAAATATTTAGGATTATGAACATGAGCCAATACCAGAAATAATTGGTACTGTATATAGGATGGGGTTGGAGCGGTGGTGCAGTGGTTACAGCATTGCTCTACAAACCCAACGCTATGAGTTTGATTCCTGGCCATGGTTAAAGTCAGTAGCGAGTGATATCTGAGCAGGTTACTGGGTCTCCCCTGACCTTTACCAACCCGCACAGACCAGTTTGGTGAAGTAAGGATGTTGACCTCCCACGCCAGGTCAGTCACGGCTGTTATATGACCATACTTCACCACGCTATCAGCGCTGCCTTGTGGAGGCGGCAAGCATAGAGGTGAGAGCCCAATAGGGCACTGCTGCGTATGTACGTATGTTGAATGTTTTTCGCACCGTACATAGCCAACCGTGCTAATCGGAGATGCGGGGAAGGACAACTTCAACTGCTTCTTGCGTTTAGTGTTGTTGTCCTTTCCCCGCACTTCCGAGTAGCACGGTTGGCTACGTACGGTGGTGCGAAAGAAGTTCAACGTGCACACGTACGTACGTACGTACAAAAAGAGGCGCTGGCGGTGACGTTGAGCCACCATTACCTGTTGCGCACCAGCACCTGGTCGCTCTCCGGGCTCGGCACGGGCGCCTCCTGCAGCTGAACGGCTTCGCGGAAGTCGGTGCTGAGCGCCGTCACCACGAGCTTGGAGTGCGAGCGCGGGAGCGGCCGTCCGCCCTCCACGAAGTGCTGCGTGTACGACATGTCGATGATGCCGCGGGATGGAAGGCGCAGGAGGCGTCGCGGCGGCAGCAGCAGCAGTGTCACCAGCCGGGGAGCGCAAGGTCCAAGCATCGCGCGCGGTCCGCTCTGGGGACCGAGGGCTCAAAGTCCCACACCACACGCTCTTCTCGTGTTTGCCTTTTGGCAAGTTGGGAAATCCTTCAGTGGTCCGGGGCTTGAACCTGTGGACTGTGGTACGCACAGAATCGCAATGGGTAACCAGTGTTCGCTCTGCTCATTTCATCAGTGCTGGAGATATTTGTCGTCAAGTGTTTTTATATGTTTATTTCAGTCGGCGATTGACTGTGCGCGGACGAATACCATAAAGCGTGGCAATGCCTACCACTAACACTGAACACAACAGCGTTGCTGACTTTGAGGAGTCAGAACGTACGAATGAGGATGTGGACTACTAATACAAATATATAATACAAATCAGTAACGTAATCAAGTAACATCATAAGAGGCTGCTGCAGTGGACTGCACGGCAATTGATACGATATGTACAGTGCATTAAATGATTTAATTGGCTGACCTGATAATATTGACATGATAAAAGAGTGGACTAATATTTGACTGCTTTAGTCGACTAGACTAGAAGTAACACTAAAACGGCATCCTCTTGACTTTAAAGACTTTACACTAAAATTCCACCAGAAGCGAGGGTTGGTGGAACACGCGCGTGTTTAACCATGTCAGCAGAGAAAACGGTAAATTGTTGAACCTTTGTGTCATCCACTTAAAGCAGTGGTCCTTCACCTGGGGTGCACTCACCCCCTGGGAGTGCGAGATGCCCTTTCTGGGGGGTGCGAGACATGGCCAGATTTTTTTAGAAGGTAAAATCATCGAAAACAAAAATTAAGCACGGGCACGTAAGGTACAACTTTGTTTGTTTCATCAAACCCTATCATGAGGTTTCCCTCTATAAATAAAGATCATTGATAGTAATGCTTGTGTACGGCAGTAGTCGTACTATACTCTGTGGGGAGCGGTGGGGTAGTGGTAGGGTAGCAGTTAGCGCGCTGCGCTACGAACCCGGCGACCCGAGTTCGATTCCCGCTCACGGCGAACACCAGTGACGATTAGCTGAACCTGTACTGGGCTTCCCCTAGGTCGACTCAGCCTCAAATGAGTACCTGTTGTGGTGTGTAAACATCGCCACTGGGGAGACAAAGCCGGCCGGGCGTGGTGTTGCTGGCCACACACCCCCTCGTGTGCCGTGCCGGCCTTCATAGGGGCTCGTTAACAGCACTTGTCCCTACAGTCTGTACAGGCTATACGGGGGATCTTTGCCTTTGATGACCTCACCCGATGACCTCGCCCGATGACCTCGCCCGATGACCTCGCCCGATGACCTCACCCCGATGACCTCACCCCGATGACCTCACCCGATGACCTCACCCGATGACCTCACCCGATGACCTCACCCGATGACCTCTCAATTTACAAACAGCAGTGGGGGTAGTACATTGCTTTTGGGCCGACGCCTCTCACGATGAATGTCAACCTCCTCTGTATTTGCACGAGGCGCGGCCCTCTGGCATCGAGAGACACGGGAAAGGCCTCGGCCAAGTAACGTGGAGTCGCAAAGGCAGACGACAAAGACAACAACAGGTTCCCCCCCGTGGCAGCCCCTTGTGAAGGCCGGCACGGCGCACAAGAGGGTTTGGGGGGGTGGCCAGCCACCACGTCCGGCCGCCTTTATCTCCCCAGTGGCGATGTTGACTCGGCATCGCAGCAGGTACTCAGTTGAGGCTGAGTCGACCGCACACACACGCACTACACACACACTACACACCAAACACAACCACCGCACACACACACACCCCACACACTACACTACACACTCCACACACACTACAGTACACACACATACACTACACACCGCACATACACTACACACCGCACACACTACACACACGCTACACACACGCTACACACTCCACACACCATACTACACACACCATACTCTACACATACACTACACTACACACACTACACTGCACACACGCTACACACTCCACACTACACACACACGCTACACACTCCACACTACACACACACTCTACACACACACTACACACAGCACACACTACACACACTGCACACACTACACACGCAGGCCTCGTGTTGTAGACAGTCGGTGGTTGTTCACTGTACCGCGTTGCTGCGACGTGGATCCCTCAAAGCCCTGGGCCGCGTGTCCCTGCCGCCCTCCCACACAGCTCACACGCGCCGCACGTGTCACATTTCTCCCCGCAGGTGGCAGTGTCGGGCTGATTGCGATCGTGGTGACTTGTGATGCCCCCCACACCCCTCCTGGGGTATGCGGCATGCAAGAGGAGCACCCCCACATCAACATCAAGTCCCCCTGGTGGCCAAAGCTACTGGGATTTTTGCACACAACGTTGGTGATTTTTTTTCTGCAATGTTTTGCCGTCTTTTCTTGGATTTTCTGTTTGCACTTAGTCACATATTCACTTGAAGATGTTTTTTGTTCATGTTTTTTTTTGTTGCGGTTGCACCCGATTCAAGAGCCGAATGGCTCACAGGGCTAAACCTAATAAACGAACTTGAACATGAAGTTGGGGGGGGCTTCCAACCCCCCCCTACCCCTTGACAAGCAACATCAGTGTAAAAGAACATCAGCTAATTTAAAACGCGGTTTACATTAGAAACATGTTTTAATGAAAATGCTTTCAATTATGTCGAGGCTGCGTTGTTTGCGAAGACGGATTGTGCCACCCCACGCCCCACACCTCCCTACAGCGTTAAATGTTCGAGACCGTGAGGACAATGCGATCCGGTGAAGAGAGGAGAATAGCCACGGGCGGGGTGGTGCGACGGGGCGGGGAGACAAATCACAAAGTTGGGGGGGGGGCCCACAAAGTTGGGGGGGGGGGCCCACGAAGTTGGGGGGGGCAACCGGGGCCTCACCCTGACTGATTGCCGCACCACCACCACCCAAACCCACCCAACTCTCTGAGCTGACAATGTAAAGTTCCTATGCCACTGGGGTATGCGCAGCGGTGCGCTGCGAACCTGGCCCCCCCGAGTTCGATTCCCGCTCGCCGGTGACGATCACTTCCGCACCGTTGTGCTGGGCCTCCCCTAGGTAGACTCAGCCTCAAATGGTTTACCTGGTGCGGTGTGGAGTAAACATCGGCCACCTGGGAGACGGTGGCGGCTAGGGCGTTAGACATTGATGATCAATGAAATATTGATCTGTACGCATTTTGAAATGTCAGCAAAAAAATTGCGTCGGTTAACAAAAAATGTGAGAAGCATTACGTCGGTCCGATTTACGACCCACATTTGCGACGCTTATAGAACGTTGCCGTGGTTCGATTTAAGACGCAGAAACTTCATTTGCGACGCATCTTCCCACTTGACTCCTCTAACACATTTGAACAGTGATGTTTCTAATGTGAAACGGAATCGAAAGTCAGTGAGTATTTTTTTTCTTCTTCTTAAAAAGGTCAAGTCACCTTAGCATCAGAATGTAATTAAAAATTTCCATTTTTTTAATTGCTTTGTGTAGATTTTCGTAAAAAATTGTATATTCAGTCCTGTGCTGTGCACTTAACACTCTTGCCCTCCGAGTTTATAGCACTGATGGACTGTTTTCTAACATATAGCCTGAATAGTGGTGAATATTTCATATATATATTTTACTATATCCCATATTTCTAACCTTTTTTGTGTGAAAATTTCGTTTTCTAGCCCGTGTTCGGCAACGTAGCCACCACGCTTTTGGAGTCACCGACAACACGAGCCAAGGACAAACATCGCAGCCACAATGGGAATCTTCCTCCCTTCTGGCGTGTTTAGTCAACGCACATTATTACACGTGACGGACCACGCGTGTTGTACCCAAGGGTGGCACAGTCGAGTTTTTTTTTACAATCGGGTTTAATTGTCTTTTTAGATTAAACCCGATCATCTGAGATTGGGAGAAATCCGGTTTAATTGGTTCTAATTGCAGAACCGCACTTCGCCAACTTCTCAACGATGGGCTTCATCCATTCCAAGCTAAGGAACTCACTGGCGCCCACGATTGTGGAGGAGAAGCTCGTGTTCATCAAGACCAACCTGCCCGCATTCTACGACTACCCCGTGCCCGACGGCCCCCCCGAGTACGACAGCAGCACCAACGAGGAAGCAGCCTAAGCCTATCAGAGTTTCGTATTCATTAAACCAGGTTTTAATTCCCCGAAATCGGGTTTAATTGTATTAAAGAAAAAACCCGATGCCTGCCGCTGGAAAAATCGGGTTTTTGCCACCCATGGTTGTACCCAGCAAAGCCATCAAGATTCTGGCTCAGGACAAAGGTGGCTAATGCTTGGATTAATGTGGTCTATCAAAAGATTTTGTACAATTATTACATTTTTGAAGTAACAAAAATAATCATCCTGAACGTTATTGTCGATTCATTTCTTGCTTAGAGTAGTTTAGATTTTACTATCGCATATAAATCCCTTAGATGAGGCTTCATAGGCTCTAATTGAGGCCCAAATGCCCCCAAGTCCTCTGCAGGACCGAAGAGATGTGGGCCCGAAATCTTCTAGTTAAACTAAGGATACATTTTATTGTATTTTCTGAGGGAAAATTCATTATTGTTCGATTTTAGATTCAATTTATTTCAGCAAGAAGGGCCAAAATGAGCTCGATTTCATAGGTGTTTTGCGACGGTACAGATCTTCTACAGTGCATATATTAGTGACACAAGCAATGAACAGCTGGACAAAGTTGAAGATTGTAAAAAAAAAACTGCAAAAGGACATTTTTCTGACTTTCACAATTGACTGAAGATTGGTCCTTAACACTCCTCAGTTCTCTGGTAATTTTATAATTGTTTTACTCCTTTGCACCTTCATGGCATTTCAGTTATGACAAGCCTTAGCTTATAACATTTTTAGCATAGGTCTATCTATGATCGAGTCTCTGTAATTGCAATTCATCCACAATACGTACAAATATAACCCTTTCCTCTGGCACGAACGTGAAAAATCCAACAGAGGGCAACTCCACCCAAGTCTGGCTTCCTAAATTCTTGGTGCAGTGAATCGTAATTCATTTGTGCCCAAAATAAAGGGGACCGTTGTTGCTACCTGGTTATTAATGCCATAGATAATTTTAGTTGCAAGACAAACACGCGCAGGTCCCGGGCAAGCATTCAAGGGTTTCTGTCGGTCTGCTTAGCTTTCTCCCACACCAAAAGTGAAACATTCATCTGACTTATTTGGTTGCGGCGTTGCAACAAGAGTGGGACTGATGCAATCTTTCGTGTTAAGCATTCGCCAAGTGTCTCGTTATCGCAGGTGAATTGAGAAAGCTGACGTGGAAAGATGGATTCGTGTGTGGACTGCGAGGTCTCACAATACAATACAATTTGTATTTACACAATATTTAAATGCAACCGCATCTCAATAGGCCTGCGTGCAAACATGAGCAGCATGGGTAAATTAAGTATGTAGGAGAACAGGAAAGCTCTGAGCTTGGAGTTGATTCAGCAATATGGATGGAGTCTCAGAGTGAGAAATCAGAATCCTGATTTAGACTGCGGGAGAAATACGATGAGCTATGAAGATCTTTTTCACAGCTGTCCGGCAGGAACGGGCAGAAAGTCACAACAACAATACAACAGCCGATAGTTGAATGCAAAGTAAGCTAGTCACTAAAACAAATCAAGTACAGGGACTGCTGTACTTACGAATGAATTCGGTTCCAGAGGTTTGTTCGTAAGTGGATTTGTTCGTAAGTCCAACTTTACTCCTGTCGATTCCAAAAATGTTGTACGGCATGTACACTAAACACGGGGGAATGGCTTTAAAAGTTGTATAATCTTTTGTAGATATAGATGCCACTGGTTCTTCACGTTTTTCAGGTGCAGATGCCACCACCGTCATCTATTGCAGGGGGGTTGAACTTACGACTCTCGATCGAAACGGGCAACTGGACATACGGACCAGGTTTGTTCGTATCTCTGTAAGTTCGTAAGTCAAGTGTTCGTAAGTAGAGGCGTCCCTGTATATAAGTACAAATTGCAAAACACGGTGGCAACAGGAGAGCAGGAACGACCTCCGGCATCGTGAACATTGAAAGGGGGGCTTCAACAGAACGTCCGTTGTATTGCTGAAGCATAGAGCGCCTGAATGTGGGAGGTGGAGTGGCAGTGGAGACACCAGGGCCTTGCGAGGATGATGCCCCATCTAGCAGGGCTGGGAAGCCAACGGCGGGGCCGTCTGAGAAGCTTGTCTCGGACTGCAAAGTTGTGGGCAAAACCCTCCAATCGAGTTGGTTGGTTTTCAATGCGGTGATACTCTAACAGCGACGAACTTTATAGTTCGATGTTGGTTCATATATATTGGATTATCGACACGAGAAACGGATAGAGCTAATCCAAAAACATTTTCAGCATTGTTTGGGAAGCATTAAAATAAAACAAAACTGTAACTACAACATAAATACAATAATAACTCGATATACAGAGTAAAATGCTTTCCTGGAGCTTCGGATGTTGAAACTTCGTGTCGTGAATAACTTATAACATTAGTACTATGAGGATGCCTTCCCAGCCTTCCTAACTTACCATTTCATACCATAAACACTTCATTGCTTACCATTCATTTTGTAAACAAAGACATTTAAACAATATAAATGAATAGTATACGTTATACTGTACAGTATTAAAATAAAAACAAACTGATCCAAGTATTCGAAAGATAGTGAAGAAACATAATTTACTTTTAATTTCCATAGTCCTGTCGATCGATTAATGTTTTATTGTTCTGTCCATTTCAGTATATGTATTTATTATTTACCGTTCTTTTTAGCTTTTTGTGTAAAAAAATGCAAAGTTTGTGATACCGAAACTTTGTTTATCGAATGTGCGCATGTACTGTATGTAGTTTTTATGGGATAGTGTATTGTTTCAGAGCTTTAAAAATGGGATTTTGTGAACTAATTGCTTTGATTTGATGATAGAGGTGTTAAGTTTGAGCTTCCTGTGAACAGCCAATGTAGTATTTCTGTAGACGAGCGAGCTGTTTAGTTTTTTTTTTATATAAGAAACCCCTATACTGGCTGCAGAACAGCAAGTGTATTGTGCGATAAATAGGCCTCTATTAGAAGAGTCTTTGAGAATAAGTGCTATTAATGCCTTGTGGAGCTGTACTGTACCACTATGTATCCCGTTAATAAATAACTAAGAAGCTAAATACATACATATCTGAAGAATTACTTAATTTTACAGAATGTCATGTATAATTCAAACATTGTCATGAAACATTATTTTCACCAGATCATTTAAGTCCCAGTAAATGCACATACGTTTTTTTGGGTAGGTTGCATAATTTCTCCAATTTACAAACGGCACTTTGTGTGAATTATATTTCTGCTTCTAGAGATTGCCATTGATTGTTTTCCTGATTATTTGTGTGTGTCTCTGGGCAATTATAAATTACTTTCAATGGAAATCGACCAGTAAGGTTTGTATGCATGCTCCAATGCCACGTATGCAGCTGACCTACAAGTTATACTTTAAATAACGGATTATCAGCCTTGAGAAATATATTGAAACTCTATACTGTAGTGTAAAAATAGTTCGGCTTTATATATGGTTGCCACCTGTCTGGTGTTTTTCCCCCCCAAGGTCATACTCGTTGAGGTAGTTGTCCTGGGCAATCTTCCCAGAATATTTAACATGACAAGTCCACCCTTCTTATCCCCCCCCCCCCCATGATATGCCCCCGTGCTTTGTACCACAGAGGTGACTACCTCTCAGCTGTGTCTCAGTTGGTAGAAGTCTTGGATCCTTGAGACCATGCATCAACCTCAAGGTCAACTTCAGGACGTTTTCTCAGCTTTCACTTCTTTTGGAACTCAGTCCGAGAACTTGGCTTATAGAGGCACCAGCTTTGACGAAGGTTACCACCCCTGACGTGGCAAAGAGAATATCTCAAAATACCGGAAGAGCGGAGAACCGCATGTAAATGTGTTGTCTTGATCAAGACGAACATGTGTCATCGAGTTCATAGCCGCTGATGGTTGAATTTACAAAACAACTGACTAACACCGGGACTTATGCGTGTCCTGGGAAGACTCACAGATTTATCTGGACAGCTACCTCAAACAGAGGACAATTCTGAGACAACCAGGACAGGTGGCAATCCTACCCTTGACACTGTCTTCAACTTAGAGGGCCCGGATTTGACAGGCCTTGATACACGCCTTCACATCAATGGCTGCTGGCCTTCGCCCCGGCTTGGCACGTGGGTTCTGATCTTGAATCCAAGATTGGTTGATAGAGCTCCCAAACAAGGGGATGTCCTCAAAATCCTGCCCTGCTTGGTAAACGTGGGGGTGGTGACAGTGGTTTGTTCACTGGAGTGAATTTGATCACTACAAATTGCCGCGGTGGCGAGATGTTAACTACCTCGTCTGGTATACAGGAGGCCGTGGGTTCGATCCCATCCTTGACACCTGCTGTATATTTGAAGTTTGTAGGTCTCCTCTCCACGTGGTCGTGTGGATTTTCGCCGGATTTTCCCTCCCCATTTAGAAACACGCGTTTAGAGTTATTTGGCTGTTTTTAATTTCCACATGACAAGCCATTTCGTTGAGCTATCATTCGTGGCCAGGTCGCTTCTGAAAAAGAGATATGCAGCTTTACCTGGTAAAATAAAAAAAATATGGTTTAGATTATTGTGCTGAGTAATCATACCCTGACCGTAGTGATAAGGTATGGTAAAATAAAAACTCCCATGACTGGATGTGGCACCGATAGGTCTCCAATGCGGTAGTGGATTGACAAAGAGATGACAATTATTTAGAATTCCTTGATTGTACTATTATGTCAAAGTCTACTCTATAATGTGGTAAGTTTTCCATGTTAATGGTTAAGGTAATTTACATTGTTCTGGCCTTGTCTACATTGAGGTGGGTAATAAAATACCCTTTTGTTGTTGAAGATCTCACAGACTCGTATGAGTGTGTGCAGACAAGCGCCTGGTTCACCGTGTGTGTTTTATATTTGTGTGTGCAGTCTTTTTAGAAGCATAAAAAAAAAGAGTTTTTCAAGAACCCAGAATACAGTGGGAACATCAAAAGGAGGGTTTTGTGTACGCAATATTTAATAAAAAATATAACAATAAAGGAACAAGACAATATCCGTACTCAAAAAGTTTCCAAATATGTATTTGTATGTATCTATTATAAACGGATATATTATGACTATTGAAATATATGTCATTTGCGAAGTATTGTATTGCCTAACCAGTCCTGGGCCTCCCCTAGATCGACTCAGCCTTAAATGAGCACCTGCTACGGTGTGTAAAACGTCAGCACTGGGGAGACAAAGGTGGCTGGGCGTAGTTGTGGGCACACTATCTCCTCGTGTGCAATGTCGGCCTTAATAGATGCTCATCCCACAGCACTTGCCCCCAAAAGTCTGTATGGCTACAGGGGGGATCTTTATCTTTTGTTTGTACCTCGGGGCGTGTCAGATTGAGATCCCACATGCTTTAGGTATTTCATGTCTTTGAAGGTTTGGAGGTGGTGCAAGTAATTCAGAAATTACTACGTCTATATAAACCCATACGTTTAATTATACACAATCTAATTAATGTCAGAGAGTCGAGTGACAAAGTCAACAAAACTTCGGTACACTCTACAGCGCGAATTTACAGGCAGTCTGGGTGGCAACTGCCTGGGTTTTAAATGTCAAGTTCTATTTTACACGGACTACCCGTAACCCTGAGCCTCAGACATGTGAGGTGATGTCGCTAAAATGTTTTTTGTTGTTGACAGTGAAATGTAAAGTGAAAGGTGAAGAGACCCGCACTAGATTGAGCTCTCGATGAAATTTAGTCTTCAACTTTCACGCCGGCCAAACGTCTCGTAGGAGGTCGGAGTACTCACACTTTACCCCACCACACACTGCCCGGCCAATCAACTAACCGTGGTTGTATCCAATTGCACTGCTGGGTGGACGCATGCGGAGTTAGGCGATTAAAACATTTACTTTACCCATTGCTTGAACTGCCGCGCCGGGAAATAGAACCGGTGGTTATGAATTGTAGCGGGTGCTGACCATTCCTACCACGGCACCATTATTTCAACTGCCATGCTGCCAGGAGATCGAACCGGCAAACCTCTGGGATTGCAAGTCCAGTGTGCTAACCATGACATTGTGGCAGTTTGTAGAGTGTTGGGCTTAAATTAGTGGAACCTGGGAGCAGTCTACACCGAGATGGGCCACGTTAATTTAGAAATCTCGATTGGGCTCCTATTGAGGCTCGTAAACAAAAGGCAGGGCCCTCTTGACTTCTGCCCAAGATTCTTGATTCATAATGCCCAGCCAATGCCTGTTGATATGGTGCATATGTATGTGTGTGTGTATGGTGTATATTCGTGGCATGTGCGTGTGTGTGTTTAGGCCATGTTATTTCTAACAAATCAAAGGACTCTGCCTTCTCAGCCTCGGGGTAAGAGAGCAACCGCTGTTGTAAAATGCGTAAGTACACAAAGCAAAGACGCACGCAGAAACGCATCTGCAGGGACACAAAGGAGCGCACTCGCTCATACACACACACGCGCGCGCGCGGTGCACCAAAACTACACACACGCACATGCAAAGCATTTTTTCTGCAATTTGCATACATTATGCAAATGTGTCTTATTAAACACACAAGCGCATAATTAACACCGAAGCTGGGCTCATAAATCATTTATTGTTAAGTGTGCCTATCTGATAATTCAAACGCTCATCTTTATCTTTGTTGGCATCGCAGCTGGCTCTGTTACATGGGTGACACATCTACTGGGCCATTTCATAAAAGTGGCAGATATAACGGTGGAAGTCAAGGAAACATGCAGGGCATGTACAGCCGATTTCTCTCGCTGCAAACAATGCATCGTAAATGTGTCCGCGACACACGAGCATACCTGGCGCGTGCAATATTGCACACGCAAGCGAGCATATGCTCGCTTGTACGTGCATTTAAGTGTGCGTGTACATTATCTTTGATTGTATGCATACATGTACTGCGTATATATAATTATATATATGCATAGACTAATATAAATTTTATATGCGATACGTACATGCACGCACACACACACAAACACGCGCGCGCGTGTACGTGTCGAGTCTTGGTAATTGCTTATTGACATGCTGTATTTTGCTGCAGCGTCATCATTTTCAAAATATTATTTATTTTTGCACATATTAAAAAAAATCCTTTATGTATGAATTCCATTGAAATTGGAAAATATAATTGTTAAAATACGGCTTATGTCTTAGTCATGTGGTTTCACCAGTGTGGTATAAATATTGTTTTTTTTTACAAACCTATAAAATATTTTGAATTAAAACGGCACGCACGCATGCACGCATTCGGACAGTCACCGCATAGCAAACGTAGAATTAAATTACAATACAGTACACAATAATAATGGTGACATTCGGTAACTCAAGGAGTCAAAATAAATGTTACACTTTATCGTGTTCGTGCTTTCTCTTTATAATTGTACGAAACGGCGCGTGCCGTCAATCTGCGAGTGGATTGGCGGAGTCAAAGAAGGACGTCATCTATCACCCATAAATTTATATAAGGTTACATAAAAGGTTAATGTAAAAATGTATATACGTGGCAGGAAAAAAACTAAAAAGTCAAAGACATAAAAATACCAATTGAGATTAGAAAACGAAAAACAGTAATAATATTAAAAGAAATCTTGCATATACAATGTGTGGCATTTTCCAAAGTGTTGGTTTATTGCAATATTATAAATGTCAAAACTGGCAGCAATATAGATTTGTATGTGAGAAATAATCTTAGCAATCCACATTCTGCGGCATTAATATTTAATCACAGCTTGCCTGCTCACAAAATACTTCTGAGCATAAACAATTCCTAGCTGCTGTAATGACGTTAACCTTTTTAACCCAAAGCATTAAAAAAAATTCAGACTCCACATGGGGTCCTCCGGTTGGGAGAATTTAAGAGCTTTGTTTATACAATACAGTTTACAGTTGTTGATATTATAATCTACGCATTTTTTTATTCTATCATTTTTCTTCCCGAGTGAAATAATATTAGCACAACCTACTCTGTCAGATTAAGGTAAAAAAAAAAATCCCTTTCACCCACATTTTTTTTCATATTCTCCATTAAACTATCTACATCATGTATTATTCCTCGCAGAAAAGGAGGAGGAGGGGGGGTGAGAGAGGAGGGATTGCCGTGTGTTTAATATTACAGCATTTCGTACAAATTTAGTCTACCGTAATTTCCCCGTAGCATATAGTTGAGGGGTTGGGGGTGTCAGGTCATCCGAGGGCAACAATATTAGCGCACGAGCTATCACATCCATATAACGGCAAAACATTCAAATTTAGTGCCCGTTTGATAGTTGTCGAAGCTCGAGAGAGAGCGAGAAAGAAAAGATTCGCTGTTACGTGCTCAAATTCATCCCAACCCAAATCCCCCCCCCCCCCCCCCCAAAAAAAAAACCCCACAGCTGAATTGCTGCAGAAACACGAAGACAATTGTGAGTACGCCGGCAGATGAAGGCATCGGGTTTTTTGTTTGTTTGTTTAAACAAGGGACGATTTCACAGCGCCTCGGACTCTGCTGTGGGGCCGTTCGGCCGCTTCGTATCCGCGTACCGGGGCAAAAAAAATTGCGTACAGTGTGAAAGTTCCATCACATTCCGCCCCCCCCCTCTTGCTTTGCGCCAGACCAATTTGCAACAACATAACTCGCTCCGGCCCATCGGCTGCGTGGCAGCCGTCAAACAGCCGAGAATGAATGTGGAGCTGGTTTACTTTGCGGCGTGATGATACGGCCGAGCTGCAGGGCGTTTGATTTTTGTTGCAAATAAATGCGCGGTTGGAGCCCAGTGGCAGCCCTGGCTAATAACTGTAAATATATTAAGCAACAAATAAAAAAAATCGGAGAGTCAAACTGATTGTTTTTTGGTATGGTTCGGATTAACTATGGTTTATTTCAAAGTGCTTTTACAGAAGGTTCGGTTCTGGACAACCGTTGTGCTAACAATGTGTCTCAACCAATTGAAATCTGTATTCATTCCCAAAATGTAAAGCTGTCTTTTTTTTACTATTTCAAAGCAGAGAGACATATTTGAATTGCTTCAAACACGCTTCTCTCTCTTTCTCTGTTGCAAGGAACACAGAGACAGAGCCACAGAGACAAATGTTCATACAGAGAGACAAACGCAGGCACGGATAAACATTGAAACAGCATTCATGAAGCCTTAATTTTATATCCCGCCAATTTTGCCGATTAGATTAAATCAATATATCAATATGTAAACGTGTATTAAGGGGCTGGCTGTAGCATTTCCAACAAAATGATCAATATAGTAGGGATTTAAAGAATATTTGATAAATGCTGCGGAGTGTTTCATGACATTATTTTTTGTTGCTTATGGTGTACGCATTATTGCAAGCGCTACAGTATAGCACAAATAAGAATGCGTACACCCATGAGCAATGAAATAAAGCAATAAACATTGCACTGAATTTATCAAATGTATTTTAATCTCTAATTTAAATATTACAGTTGTTGAACAGGATAGAATTAGCCACTTGAAATGTCAATCTCCTGTGAAATATGGAGAGAATATTGCAGAATTTGCACCTGTGATCTAGCCCTATCGCTGTCCATCTGCGTGTGCGGTAGTGTAGTGGTTAAGCTCACTACGCTACGAACCCCGACCACCCGAGTTCGATTCCCGCTCACGGCCACCACCGGTGACGATTTTCTGAACCGGTCTTGTGCCTTCCCAAAGTCGACTCAGCCTCAAACGATGTGTAAACATCGCCACTGGGGAGACAAAGGCGGCCGGGCGTGGTGCTGGCCACCCAACCTCATGGTGGGTCGTCGTTCCACCCTTCATAGGTGGTGCTCGCGAACAGCCCTTGCCCCAACAGCCTGTTCAGGCTATACGGGGGAATCTATGTATGTGTTGTGGGTTCACTTGAGAGACACACTTGACTTAGGAGGCAATACGTTAATCCCACGACCACAACGGGGTAACTACATAACCGGGTCAGGTCAGTCGGCACACTGCCTGACCCACGATGCCGAGCACGGAGACCGAGGAGAAGACGCAGCACGGCGGGTTCCATTCCAGCAGACAGCCCCGATGCAGCCCCGGAACCTCCCTTTTATGCCCCCCAGCGTGGCCTGGCTCCGGACACGCCCCCTTGTGGAACCTACTAGAAGGTTTTGGGTCACCTTCCACGTGTCCCCTGCCTGGCTCCGCCCTCGGCCACGCCCCCTTCTGGAACTCACTAGAAGGTTCTGGGCCCTACAACACGTGTCCCCTCTGTCACCTTTGGCCTACATCCTCACCTTGCCCTATCACGTGCCCTTGCCAGCCAATCGGGCTACTACGTCTTCAAATGCCCCCTACTCTGCCAGCCCCCAGAACCATGCTCCCCTAGAGACCTCTTCCATGACATCGTGTACTCTGCTGGCAGAGGGCTACTACACATGCAACTCCTCTCTCTGTCGGTAGATGGCGCTAGGCGCCGTAGTGACCCATTATATGTCACTACATATGTAACAAATATGTCGCTCTCTGAGCCTCGGTGAGTGTGCTCAGCTTTCACTTTGTGGTCTTGTACAGACTCACTGTCAAGTACTCTGTGCACGAGACGTCTCACCGAGTCATTGACGGACCACGACGCATGATCCCTCTAACATGATAGGTTTTAACCATGAAAAATTGCCCAGGGATCGCAGACTGTTCACACTTTAACACCCCCAGCTACTAAAGTACGATGTCGATTTATTTTTTAACCCGTTTAAACCGAATCGTTTTACTGGTTTCCAATCGATGTTTTATTTGTGTTCGGTTTTCCGTTTCGGTTCTAGAAAATGAAGGGTGAAAAAAAAATCGGTGTTCAGTTCCGTTTGCCTCTCTACAAAAACAAACACATGTGCTTCAGAGTTGAATGTTTTACGATCCAGCGATGATATTCCCAAATTGAGACATTTTCACAAATGTCCTCTTTTGGTAAAGCCAGATTGCAACATCGCCCTCTGCCATGAAACGACTACAGACTATACTGGGTCCGTGAAACTGCACGATATAGCCCTTGCATTATGAGAATTGCGCACATACCAAATGTACGAATACTTTAATTACGCAATATTGAGTTTCTTTTTATAGCTTCATTTGTGTAAATTCTGCACAATCAGCTCACACGGGGAGCGCATGGATTAAGACGTTTTCAGCAAACCGATGAGCGTGTATACGTATGGGAAGAAACCGGACGGAGCGCTTAGAGAAAAACCCAATCGTGCGAGGGAGCAACACTCTATCCCATACAGACAGGGACAGGTGACATCAGTCCACATTTGCCGCACCGCCTTCTCCTGGCGAGCCGCGGTATGGCATCGAGACGCCCACGGGGAAGGGAGTTTTGGGACATGTTGTGTGATCCGCAGAGGTCGCAAACGGGTTTTGATTCCTTACCCGTACCCGTACCCGGCCGTACCCGTAACCTACCCATACCCGGCCGGGTACGGGTAGGGTACGGGTATCGGTTACCTGATTGCGACCTCTGGGATGAAGCCATGTTGCAGGCGCGGGTGGGTTGATTCTAGGAACTTGAATTTTGAGAAGAGACAAGACGTTGGGAAATGAGTGACAAACGGTTACTCACCAGTGACTCACGGTCTACCCGTACCCGGCCGCACCAGGGTCGCAAACGGGTACCCGTACCCGTACCCGGCCGGGTACGGGTAGCCGGGTATCGGGTAGGGTACGGGTATCGGGTACCCGGTTGCGACCTCTGGGATGAAGCCATGTTGCAGGCGCGGGTGGGTTGATTCTAGCAACTTGAATTGTGAGAAGAGACAAGACGTTGGGAAATGAGTGACAAACGGTGACTCACCAGTGACTCACGGCCTACCCGTACCCGGCTGGGTACGAGTAGCCGGGTATCGGGTAGGGTACGGGTTTTCGGGTACCCGGTTGCGACCTCTGGTGATCCGCCAACCGTCGTCCCCCAACAGCGCTGGATTTCTGTCGTGCGTAGCCACCGCTGCCTGGCCGCATGCTCGCGATGTGCTCTACATTGCTTGTGATCCTGGCGCAGGCGCAGGTGGCATTCATTCATTCCTTTTCACCGCCGCTGCTGCTACCGTTGTCTATTACTTTGCACGCACCAACGGGCATGAGAATATTTAATGCTGACGATCAATATCATGCCTCGGGTGGTTTGATGATGATGGTGGTGGTGGTGGTGATAATGATCTTCAGATGTTTAGTTGTGGCTTATAAATAATGTGTCTATAATGATGACAGTGACGATGACGACGACGATGATGATGGCGGTAATGTGATTTTATTGACAGACGCTATTTTAGAAAAAAAAATAACCTTTAGATTGTTTTTTTCCATCTGCACAGAACTGGATCAAACACTCGCGCACAACATGTAATTTGTGGACATTTTGCATTAATTAGCCCAGCTGATAATGGCCTCGCGTATTTACCCGGCTTCAATGCGAATTAATTAAGCTTCCCAGCACATCGGGCGTGCACTCGGGGGGTTCGTACACGCTGTACGAATCCAGAATGTCGCGCACAGCACTGTGCACCTGTAAATCCAATATGATTCGTATTATTATTATTATTGTTCAATTCAGGATGTGCACTGCAATAATGCGTAATGTAGTGGTCGCACGGTGGATATAGCATGCTCCGTTACGAACCCAGTGGCCTGACTGATTGCACGGCCACGGTTAACGTCAGCGGTGAGTGACGTGAGAACCGGAGCCTGTGCTACCTACCCCTGCTGGCTGCTGTCACAAACCAAACGCTGACCGGCGTCGAAAAGTATCGCCCAACAAATCCTTGCGATCGACAGGGCAGGCGGAGACCTTTGTCCGGCTAATTAACTGACAAAAAAATGTACCCCCGAAATTGCGTTCACTTTTTTTCTGCGGTTTAGAACACATTTTTAATTATCGAAATACATTCCAAGTGCCCGCATTGTAACGCCGGGTACGTGGTGGCTACTATTCCGCCCGCCACTGTATCTCGCTTGAGTGAATCGATCTGGGGTAGTCCACCATGGTGGCAGTCCACCGTGGACAACGTAAAAACCACAACGGTCTCCATGCGGAGTCCACGTGGAGTTCATCCCCGCACGAACCTTTTTGCGATATCGGACAATGCACGATCATCGCCTTTCACTGCCTCCCCAACCCCAAAATCTCAATTCTCCGTCTCATTTCTCCCGCTCCCTGGATATTGACTCTGCTCCGCGTTTGGCACACAACAACAACAACAAAACCAACCGTATGGTGTGCAAATTGAAGCCTCCCTCCTTAATCCTGATGACAGCCCTTATTTGAGCCTATGCCACCTCCAGGACAGCACTGTAAATGAGATGCAGAATCTCGGTTGGATGTCCTTACAGATAAACAAAT
This sequence comes from Entosphenus tridentatus, assembly GCA_014621495.2. Taxonomy (NCBI): domain Eukaryota; kingdom Metazoa; phylum Chordata; class Hyperoartia; order Petromyzontiformes; family Petromyzontidae; genus Entosphenus; species Entosphenus tridentatus. The sequence continues at coordinate 1,823,466 of CM025643.2, read as the reverse complement.
TGAAGTGCGTGTACGCGCGCGTGTGTGTGGGGGGGAGCGGTTAGCGCTCCGCTTCGCTACGAACCCGGTGAACCGGAGTTCGATTCCCGCTCACGGCCAACACCAGTGACGATTATGTGAAGCGGTCGTGGGCCTCCCCTAGGTCGACTCAGCATCAATTTGGTACCTGGTGTGATGTATAAAAACATTGCCACGAGAGAGACAATGACAGCCGGGTGTGGTACTGGCCACCCACCCCCTCGTGTGCCGTTCCGGCCTTCACAGGTGCTCGCTAACAACACTTGTCCCCAACAGTCTGTTAAGGATATACGGGGGATCTTTGTTATTTTGCATTCGTGCGTAAGTGTGCATCGTGTATGTGTGTTGGCGTATCGGAGGGTGGGAGCGATGGCGCAGGGGTTAGCGCGCTGCTCTACGAACCCGACGGACCAAGTTCCATTCCCGGTGCGGGCTGGTATTGGTGACTAAAAAGTAATGGGACAGCTGGTTGTGCTCTTCGCGAACCTTCACCAATCTGCCTGCCACCAGCGTGGTGAAGTATGGTCGATCTAACCCCAGAAACACCGACGCGTTACAGGGGAGGCCCTCATCCAACGGTGGAATTGACAAAAGGCCAGAAACACGTAAGGAGGCTTTCGCGACCGATATTATTCACAATGAAGGTTTTTGGCTTAGATCGCGTAAGTGTAAATGTTGTGTGGTAACCCTCCACCACCCGACACAGCCAGTGAGGTTTGTCGCGTAAACGATGCGCCAATTAGTTACTAATCTTGATTTGAAGCTTTCGTGACTGCAGGAGTCCATACTCTTTGGCTCTTTCGGTAAAGTCACGTAGGTAACTAGGTAATTAGTTACTGCTTCAGCCCACCGGTGTGTTGGAGAGTAAATCCACAACATTTACGATTTAAGTAGCACGACGTTTGGCTGGTAATTACATCCAGCATCGTGTTGCCTTCTACCAGCTTGGCAATGGAGACTCAAAAACATTAGGGTGGGACATTTAGCACCCCGGAGCTATCTATAAATAGACAAATAACTATTGATTCGCTTTCATAATTAAACACGCGAATACGTACAGAGAGAGATGGAAGCGTATAGAAGTACAATGGTATGCCATTTGATTAAAGCCAAAAGACCGTACTCTTGTTAGATGTGTTACAACTCGTCAAGGTTTGTCGATTATTAAAGCGAAAGTCATAATTAAAAAAAATTAAACACAAAATAAATAAACAGTATAAAATGTTTTCAAATATGGGCGTGTGGATGGATACATGTACGGTAAGTAGTCCCGGCTTGACGCGTGACGTTCACAACGCTTTGCGCTACAACGCGGAACGCTTCGCACCGTTACAACGCAGCTTCTGTGCGGTCGATGACGAACTACTTTTGTTGAGCTGAGCACCCCGCGCCTTCGATTAGCACGCTTGGCTACGTACGGTGCGACAGAAGTTCAACACACACACGAAACGTGGCCGTGGACCCTCAGTTATTTGTCCCGACATCTCACTGCGCGCACGTGCATCGCATCTCGCCAACCTCTGCCGCTACACTATCAGCACATTGTCTCCACGTGAATGCGTTTCTGCGCTTCACGCGAAACTTTGCAGGAACGCATCTCCTGCCTCGTTCAACGAGGACACGCCCCGTGCGTTTGCGCCGAGGCCAAATCGGAGACCGGGGCACGCGGAGAAAATCCCAAACGCGCGAAGGGGGTCAAACCCAGCGCGTCGGTTTGTTTTGCCAAATAAAATCGACGACAAGAAAAAAAGGAAACACGGCGAAGATAACGCTTACTTGTGTAGCCGTTGTTCGGACGAGGGAACAGACAAGCAAGAAGATATTTTATCGCGTGGAAAGTTGTCGCAGCTGCTAGGCTAAGCGTTGCCCAATCCTGGCCAGCTTGGTAAAAAAAA
>CM025643.2:1800458-1816508 GCA_014621495.2 Entosphenus tridentatus | reverse complement strand
GGGTAGGGTTAGGTTTGGGTAGGGTTAGGTTTGGGTAGGGTTAGGTTAACAGCGACTGACAGGGCCACCTATTGAGGCTGTCATGGCGCACGAGAGGGCTGGGTGTGCCAACACCACGTCTAGCCGCCTTTGTATCCCCAGTACTGATGTTTAAAGACTGCATCAGGTACTCATTAACGGCTGAGTCGACCTAGGGGAGGCCCCGAGTCGGTTAAATATTCTCCACTGTGATTTGCCGTGAGCGGGTGGCCAGGATCGTGGGGCAGTGCGCCAACCACTGTGCCACTTATCCCCACTTTTGTTATATAGACACACACATATATATCACAGCAGAGTATATGAGGTCTGTGTATATGTGTCGCACGTATGCATATGCATGGAGGCACGCCTGCTTCTGTTGGCATATGTTCTTATTATTATACTGCATAAAATTTGATTCAATCCTTTATTTGAGATGAGAGCTCATTGAAATTCATTATTTCTTTTGCATAGACCCGCTCTGGAAAAAAATCAATATACAGTAATGTATATAACACACCTACAATACAGTATTCGTCAAGATATGCCTTTGGTCGATGCATTACACTTTATTCTGCCCACCTCGCAAGACACAAAAATATGAATTTTCATTTACAGCATCCATCCATTTGACAACTCTTCAAATATCGTACCTCTAATTATTTTACGTTAACACCGCTGGGTCTATAAAACTTTCATTTTTAACCACCATCCCCCCAACTCACACACAAGGGTCTTCACGCAAATCTGCGTACAATTCACGCTGGCATCATCAAGAAACGGGTCAAAAGGTGAATTCACAGTTTACTATTTTTATTTTACCAAGTAAAGCCCACTGGGCTATCTAGCTCGCTTCTTTATCAGAAGCGACACGGATATCACAAATGATAGCCCAACGAAGTGGCTTATCATCGTGTGGACATTTATAACAGCCAAATACTCTTCAATGCACGTTGATTCTAAACGTGGAGGGGGAAAAACCCGGAGGATCAGGGAGAAAATTCCACACGACCACGGGTGAAGAGACAAGCAAACTCCCAATTTACAGGAATTGCCGTGGTCGGGATCGAACCCACGACCACCTGCCTACCAGGACGAGGGAGATAACATCTCGTCGCTTTGGCGCATATATTTATCGGGAGTCAATTTGACGATTCAGTCGGCCCATTCCACATTACAGACACGGGATAGAAACGCGTGCTTGTCGTTGGCGGGCCACGTCTGATTGTGTAAAGCTGTGTGTGCCTGGTTCTGCGAGCCTGGGCTCATTTCGCGTGTGTATATTACAAACCACGAGACCTTACGCGAATATAAATTATGATTGAATTCCACGCTTTTATTTTCGTCTCTGCACAATAGGCGAATGTCATAAACAGGGCGGCGAAAACCAATCCACATAATAAGCAAGCTGATGCACAAATTCAAGAATTCAAACGTGTTTATAATTTCAAATGTTTTTGTAAACACATTTGCTGTACGATATGTAATATTGTAAATATATTTGCCGCATGATATGTAATATTTAGATGGTGCCATCTGGGTATAAACACAAGCACATAACATGTTTTAATTTGTCCTATACATATTGCCCCACATAATGGTACCGTATTTACATTTATGCATGCATTGCATCCCTATATATCTACACTGTATCTTCTTGTCCTGCAAATTATTTAACTTAAGTGCGTATGGATTTCCAGAAAGAGCACGGCCTGTCGAAGACCCAACGTCTCATTTAAATTAAACATTTGATTGATATTCATACTCGCTTGTCTTGTTTGTAAAAAGGACACTGTATAAACACGCAGACTTAACCAATCAGCGTCGGCGTGCACGACAATTTTTTTTTGGAATATATAATTTATGCCATCGTAAAGATATAAACATTGCATATTCGCCACCTATATTGTGTGTGCCTTTCACTGCGGTAAAACAAATGACATTGAAATTGTTACCGCATTAAGAGCATTCTCAGCTGCGCCCCAAACGCGGGGTCTATACTGTGTGAAGCTATCCTGGCTGCTCGTGCCTATTAATCTTCGTTAAAGCTGTCACACACGCAAGAGCCACTATAATTTTATTATTAATGCACAGCATTTCCCCTCCCCCCCCACCTTCTCTCTCGTGAGAGACAGTCACGTGCACGCGCGCACACACGGGCGCGCGCGCGCGCACGCGGGGCTCTTCCGAGCGAGCGAGGGGGCGGGCGCGCGCGCGCGCGCACCACGGGAACGGCGCGCGTGCTGGTTGACCTCCAGGGGTCACGATCGCCGGACATCGCGACGGGCGATGCGTTGCGTGCCATCGCCAATCGGACTCGATTTGCACGGATCAAGTGGCGGCGGTGGCGGTCGCGGTAGGTGTAAAGCAAACAGAGCAAAGGCGTGTGGTGGCCCAGGTGGCTCAAGGGGGTCCACCCTACAATAAATGCAGAATGGAGGGAGGCATCAAAAAAAATATCAGCTCAAATTCAGACCAACCCAACGGGCGTATTAACATTCCAACAAAATAGCCACCTTAATCAATATCTTGTCCACATCTCTCTATTATGGTCTACATTTATCTTACCTTGCTTCACCAATATTTCATGTCTATATCTCTCCTGTCATTTCACGAAGAGTTTACATATTTCAAGTGGGTGATGTGGGGGGCAAATATAATTTCTGTGTACGGCCCCCCTTTATCGGTCAGCATTCACTGCGTGTGGATCGACGCTCTCAGTGAATGGCTGAACGGCTTCGTTTTGAACGACTTCCAACACGATTGTGCGTCTCGTGAGAAATTGTCCGTCGTGAGTGCGGTGATTTTTTTTTCAATTGACAACATCCCACGACCCTGCAGATAGACATAGGGTACAAGGCACAAATGTGTGCCCGAAGACGCACAGGGAGACGCATGCTTGGACTGACATTGAGAGAGGAACACACTGGTTACAGACCATTCACAGGTTAAAAAACGTATCGGAAACTATTACTAAAAGTAAACTGCCTTGAGCAGGACACGTGATGGATAGAAGAGATGATGACCAATGGCCAAGGACAATAACGGAGTGGCAGCCAAGGAATGGAACTGATGGGGAGATGGAGCGATGAAATCAGTTCGTGTGCAGGCGTTACATCGCAGGATCGTGGGATGGCGATGCCCTGGGGCGGCCTTCATCCAGCAGTGGATTGACCACGGCCGATAATGATGTTTTTTGTATGCGACCCCAATGCACTTATCTGCGTACTGTTTAGCATGCAGTGACTGCCCAGCGTGTGAGCAAAGTATTCCCGTGGGAGTTTCCACGTCTCTTTATTATTATTATATATATTTTTGTCGAGCGGCCCTTTTTCTTGGGATAAAAAATTGTCGCAGGGAAGGCAATGATGCGAATGAAAATATGAATCATGAATGACTAAATGAATGAGTTTAAAAATGGACGGATGCCTATAACACATTGTTTGTATGAATAAATAAATGCCTGAATCGATGCTTGAATAACTGGCTTCAGGAAAGCAGGCGCACTGTATAAATTAATGAAAAAAAAACAGATGCGGCATGGATGGGTTACTTAGCAGAACGATGGTTCTTCTATAATAGAACATGAATAAATTAATAATGTAATATATTCATTTGCCCATTACTCTTAAACCGAAATGTTCCTCTCGGCAGTATAGCAATTATTGCACGACGAACTTCCTCCTCCTCCTCCTCCACTCCACGATTTCCTTCAGTGGTTAAGTACGCCGCTATATTATTGATGGAAACACCCCTGTAATCCGCACGCTCTGGTGGCGGGGGCCGGTGGATCAGACAAATTCACGAAGCTCGCTCTCCACCCGTGGGCACACAGGCGGACCATGTGCTGCCCGACTCGCACGCTGGTTTCCCTCCCACGTGGACAAACACTCAATGATGGAGTTGGGCTAGAACACCACCTACATACAGCATCACAGGACTTCCGTGATTGTTGACACCGTTTCTGGCGCCCTCCGTGCAGAAACTATGACCGTTAAAAAATAACAAATAAATCAGCGGCGACGCCTACGTACGAACACGAAAACATTATCACCAGTTGTAAGAATGATCACACGGTGTGAGCGACTTAATCATTTGGTGGACAGTGTCCGAGCCCGTCCGTCGATTTCCACCCGCATTTAAACGAGCGTCAGCGTTACCACATTGTCAGAGGCATAACGACAGATTGAATGTGAAAATTACAAAAATGCGTCGACAACACGAGGAAAGCAAAAGCGAAAAGTAAATATGCAATTAAAGCCTTTCGCGAACTTTAAATAAACATCCATATTAGCGGTTTGTGGTTTAGATCGCGTCAATACAGCCAATTAGTAGAGTTTGTCTCGTTAACACATATATGCCAATGCGTTACTAGTTGAGCACAGCGGTGTGTTGGAGAGCATGTTGTGTTTACGTGACAAACCTGACTAATTGGCTGTGTCTGGTGGTGGCGGGTTTAACGACACATATTTACGCGATTTAACCCCTTTCACCCCCCCCCCTACCAGGTGCTAATCTTTAAATAAACAAGCAACGCGTTTCCCTACCTCGCTTCCACAACCCAGCCACCCACCCATCTCCCGCAGTGGCGTCTCATTTTGTCGTCAAAAGTTGCAATCGCACTCGCGCTCTGCAAGTCAAACTTCCAGTCGCGGCAGAACAACAAACAAGAACCAACAACAACAACAACAACGGAGCCCTCTCGCGTTTCACCCTCAACGCGCGACCACACGTCGTGGCTACGGCTGTCATCGACCTTGAACTCTCCAGGGCCGTACAGACAATCGCTTGAACGGAGTTACACATATTACGTATGTTGATCTTCTTTCGCACCGTACGTAGCCAGCCGTGCTAATCGGAGGTGCGCGGGGGTGGGGGGGAAGGACAACAAACTGACCACAAAAAGCAATCTTAAAGAAATTTATTTTCAATCTACGAGATTCCAAAGTCCATAGCTCCAGTGGCTTCCTAATATTAGAAGGAAGAGCGTTCCAGACGGCCCTTGGTCCCAGTAGCAGTTTCCACCGCCTGCACGGTCCAAAGGCAGCCACATCACCGAATCTGTTGGCTCAACATCAGCTTAAGCTGGGCTGCATAATCGGATTATTTAAGTGATCGAATACTCTACACATTATCGATCCCGTTGCTCGACCGTTCGGAGAGCGTGGAGATCTCTGCGGGGGAGCTGGGGGAAGAAAAAAAAGAAGAACACTGACCTCTGTTCTCACCTCTGTGTCCACGTGTGCCGCTGGACGGGCGGTGATTGGCGACTCGTATCTGAAACGGGTCCAGGGCGCGGTGACCACTGTGTGGCGAAACAGTCTCAGAGAAGCCCCCACGACACCATGGGGAGGCCTTTATCCAGCAGTGGATTGACAACGGGCTGGACATTTTGGTTGTTTTTCGATTTAAAGCTTTCGTGACTGCAGGGATTCATCTTCTTGGTTCTTTACCGAAAGAACCAAGAAGATTTTGGTTGTTGTTGTAAATTGAGTAGTGGGTCTCCCTCGGCCTTCCACAGGAGCAGAGAATTTCTACCACTGCCATAAACGAGCACTTACCCAAAGCTCAGAGGAGCCACGAGACATTTGAAATATTTATTAGTGTATTTAATTTTGGGTATTTGCGATTTGGTATCAGCGCGTAATGTTCTACACTTGCAGTTGAAGGATGTCGTCGTTTTCTTCAGAGATTATGTTGCAGGCCTTTCGCTAATTCACTGCTGGATCAAGGCTTCCCCATGCTCGGTTTCTTTGACCATACTTCCCGAACTGCTCGGATCACCAGGTGCACAGTCCAGTCTGCTAACCACCACTCCACCCCTTCTCATGACAGTGAAACGCTGTACATGAGTGAGATGCTGCCGTGATGTATACGTTAGGGCACAGTCTAAACAACGGTGCAATGGTGCAAGTTTATTAAACCCTCCCCCTCCCTACCCCCGTCAACCCAGCACAGTTCTAACGACAGGTCGCGTGTGCGTGGTGGGGTCAAGTGTGGATACCTTCCCACCCCTGGAGCAAGCCAAAAATGTCCCTCTCGAGGAGCTCTCCAGAGCCACCCAACCCTCTAGTGGAGGCCCCTTCCGCAAGCGGTGAGGCGTGGGGAGGGCAATTGCAGGGCCGCGCCTTTACCTTCGAGCACTTTTGACGCTCTTGGCGAGCCGCGTGGCGGGGATCGAACCCCTTCGCTCTCCGGCGGCGGCGGTGGCGGTTCGAGCGACGAGCGACGCGCAGACGACGTTGCCCACGGAGACGCTGCAGCCGCAGGTGGAGCGGGCCGGGCAACGCGAATTCCCATGGCCCGAAACGTTGATTTAACGAACGTACGGTGCGAAAGAAGTTCAACATGGTACACAACCGTAGCTTTTTGAAATGGAATATCACCTCCACCCAAGCGGGGGGGGGGGGGGGGGTGTATAAAAACATTGTCCACTAAAATAAAATGCAAAGACAATGAAATGACGTTTATGTAAAAGCCATTAGAAAATAGTTGAGTTCTTGCACTCCCCTCCTAAACACACCGAGGCGCGTAGCTTGCCGGCTCGCCGCCTGCAAGGCATGCCCAGATGCTTGAGGCCACGCTTAAGAATGCCCAACACCCCAGCGTCGAGTGCAAGTGCCGAGGCTAGGAGAGTGGTGGTCGTAGGTACTGCTCTGAAGAGCGTAGTCGAGTATAAACCCCAGTCGTATGATAGATCAGTCGGGTCCGCGCTTAGTTCCATCGATCCCTGTCCGAAGCGTGGGCGTGCGAAGTTTTACACGGGGGAAGCAAACAAATCTTGAAACTGTTGAACTATTTCATTTTATTTTATAGGTTTAGGCCCACTGAGCAATGTCGCTCTTTTTCAGAAGCGACCTGGCCACACGAATGATAGCTCAACGAAGCGGGTTGTCACGTGGAAATTCATAGCAGCCAAATACTCAAAACGCGTGACGTTGATTCTAAATTTGGAAGGAAAAAACCGAAGGACCCGGAGAAAAATCCACGCGACCACGGGAAGAGAGGGAAAGAGAGAGACACGCGAACTCCAAATATACAGCAGCAGGCGTCAGGGTCGGGATCGAACCCACGATCTCCCGTATACCAGGCGAGGTAGTTAATATCTCATGGCCACTGCTGTGGTGGCTATGAGATGTTACTTATAATCATGATCACAGGGCGCCAGTGGGTAGGCGTTTTGGGCAGCGAGCGAGGTGCTAATCATACGCGCGTCGCTTTGACCTCAATTAAGTGCATGGGCTTCTGCGGCACTGGCCCAATTAGGCTTAATACAATCTGCCGGAAAGTATTTTTGTTACGTATTACGACTGTTTATCTACTGTTTGACTCCGAGAGGCAAACTGTTTCGTGAAGGTCAGGTTGAATGCCGATAAAAGTGGAAATATGCCTCTGTTGATAATTACTACGTGGTGGGGTTTTTTTTGTTACGCCTGTGGTGAAAAAAAAAATCCGTTGTGAGGAGTGTCAGGGGTTAAGTTTTACGTAGACGTGGGGTGGCACGGGTGTCGGTACATCCCCTCAAATCCCACCGACACCGCGAATATTCCACGTTGCAAACACTTCAACGATGCGAGTCACCATTTGCGCTGTTGCAAAGTGGCTTTTGTATCTGAACGACGAATTTAAAGTTGCCAATTCAGAAACAACGTCGCCGCCTTTTTGTTCTCGATGACGGAGGAAAAAACTTCTCTCGTAAAATCTGCCCACGTGTGGTCGGACCGACTTCAAAGACGACCCCGGCTTGTTTAATCCATCGCTTGGGGATTGTGGCGACTGGGCATTCGCATGTGTCTGTCACACCGTTATTAACCTTATCCATATTTGAATAATATTTTCTGAAACTATGTACAACGAGTTCGGTTCCAGAGGTCTGTTCGTAAGTCGATTTGCCCGCAAGTCCAACTTTACTCCCGTCGATTCCAAACATGTTGTACGGCGTGTATACTAAACAAGGGGAATGGCTTCAAAAGTTGTATAATCTTCTGTAGATGTAGATGCCACTGGTTCTTCGCGTTCTGCAGATGTAGATTGAACTTACGACTCTCGATCCGAACAGGCAACTGGACCTACGGACCAGGTTTGTTCGTATCTCTGAAAGTTTGTAAGTAGAATGTACCTTCAAAATGACACCCCATACGTATGGCACGGGTGATTAGAAAGTTTGACTGTGAGCTTGCCGAATTTCTAGGAGCGACGTTTGAACCGGGCTGGGTCCTCACGCACGTCAATAATATTAACACCAAAGCACAGCTAGATGGAGTCCTCCCCACGCCGTCGCGGTCATATTGAGGGTTAGTTGACCACAATTTCACCACGCCGGTTCGTAGCACAGCAGCGTTGTCTCGCCGTTGACATCCCCAAGCGGGGGGTTCAGCTCAACCTTGTGGCGTGAATATCAACAATGGGGCATTGTTCTGGCCGCCACACTGCATAGGTGCTCCCAGAGAGCACGTGCTCTCTAGACATCTTAGTTAAGGGACATGTGTCCCTCCTCTGTTTTTCGTCTTCTTCTGCGAACGTTTGCATTCGCTTACGCAAATCCTGTTGATGGATGGACAAACCGTCGTCCACGTTATTGCAGCGTTATATTTATATATGGATGGATATAAACCGTAATTAAATTACGCTGTTTTATTGCATTTCGACGCGGACTATGGAGAGTTCAGATCAAGCGTCGTCCTTCGGGCCTCATTGCCCAAGGGTTCAGTGGATGTGGGGGGGGTCAGGTTACATCACCACCTGAGAGAGTCGAATTTCTTCAGAGCTTTCATTTCAAAGGTGAGGGGGGGGGTCGAATTTGTTTGGGGGCAGGACCGAGACGGTGGCCGGCGAACGGAACGATCCGATGGGGGGGGGGTGTCTGCACAACGGGCGAGGGAGGTCCCCCCCCCCCACACAGCCGAGGGGGAGTTCCATCCAACCTGAGAGATGGAGCGACGAGATCGGCCCGCGTGCAGGAGCGAGACGAACCGTTCGTTGCATCGCGAGATTTGCGAGGACTTTGCGTTGGGATTTTTGCACACAGTGTTGGTGTACGGTGCTTTTTCTGCAATATTTTGCTGTCTTTTCTTGGATTTTCTGTTTTTTGTTTGTTGCGGTTGCACCCGATTCACGAGCCGAATGGCTCACAGGGCTATACCTAATAAATAAACTTGAAACTTGGTGTGGGGAGGCCTTAAATCCAGCTGTTGAGAGATCATGGCCAGTGAGGGTGATGGGTTGGGACCACACGGGCTCACATCACGAGGCCGGCCCATAATGTTGCTGCAAGCGAGAGGAGACGATGTCTCTTTACAGATATCCCACCCCCGCTTTGATTTTCGTTGCAGACGTATTTATTGCTTTGTTAAACAACACTTTTTTAGAAATTAATTTCCTCTATATTAATGCAAACAGAGATAGGGTGGAATAAAATTCGATTTTATGATTTGATTACATTAGCGCATGAGGTAGAAAAAATAATGTGTCCCCTTCATCCATTCACATATTGCATTGCGTGTCTGCCAGCAACGAGTAGAGGTTTTTATTGGCTTGTTTAAGTAATTAAATGTCCTTAAAGATAGCCAAATTTGACTATTGTTAGCCGTTATTGATTGTTGCAGGGCCCGTGGACGACACCTAATGAGTGATAACGCGTCTTAAAACTCGTTTAGTTATTACATTCATTTTTAATGTTCAGCAACGCTGCCAGATATGATGCATTTGAGAACTCATTTTTAATTGCAAATGCCACTAATGAATTATACACATTTGCTGAATTTCAAATTGGCCAGATGCCACTGACGCAGCCATTAACGCTAAAATAATAATAATGTAGCAACACAAAATAATTAGGTATCTGGGATAACGCTCGGATGTCTATGAGCTGGCTGCTTGATCAACTATAGCTGCCATCCATTCGGCAACAACGTGTCGAGTAATGATTGGAGGACAGATAATGGTGGGTTGTAAAATGTGTAAACATTGGCGAAAGTCAAACAAGACGACTGTTCGTGCCGGGGTGGTGTGGGCTGGATGAAGGCCTCCCCCCCAACACATTTTATTGGGCATTGGAGTTGTCTGACCATTCTAGATTTGAAGCTTTCGTGACTGCAAGGACTCATGCTCTTAGTTCTTTCGGTAAAGTCACGTAGGTAAAAAATTAAATTAAAATTAATAAAAAAAATAATAAAAATAAAAATAAAACAATTAAAATAATTATTAATTTGAATTTCATTTTTTACCTACGTGACTTTACCGAAAGAACTAAGAGTATTGTCTGACCATACTTCACCACGATGGGCGACTGCCTGTTCGGTGAGGTAGATGGCCGAGGACCATGTTCACATCGCACTCCCCCCACCGATGTCAGCCGTGGCCGGGAATCGAACTCAGTGACCCGGCGCGTCCACAGTATAGTGGCAAGCAAAAAAAAAAAACCCAATGCACCCAACTGCATATAAAGTCACCAGTATCCACGACAGGAGGCCGATCTGCACACCTTCCGAGAGACGTTGGCGTCAACACTCCACTGCAGGGACGTTACTCGGTTCACCGAATGTGTTCAAGCGCCAGACGTGAAGCGACGTGGAACTTTGGGGCTGACCCTGCCCTACGGGTGAAACCGAATTAACCTCCTCTACGTCGAAATTGTCGGTGGGCCAAGTTTCGTTGAGCGGCGCGGTAATTGCCGTGGTACCGCTGCCGCCCCAGCCCCACCGCCGCGGAGGATATATCCTCAAACCTGGATTTACTCATATTCTCTGGGTCTTTCGGTAAAAGTCACGTACGTTGATTCAAAGAAAAGAACAACAAAACTACGACGTTTCGATCTCAACACGAGCGTTCGTCATCAGGAAGAAAAAAAGAGCTTGTTGCGTTGCGATCGAAACGTCGTCGTTTTTTTGCTATTTTTTGTTATTTTCTTTGAAAGACCCAAAGAATATGAACCTGTATTTGCTTTTACGAAGCAAAATAGGCGTGCGTGTATCAAAATAACAGCATGTTATGGTGCTGGTTATTAGAGTAAAAAAGGCTTTGAGACCGTAGCCATGAAACATGTTAAATGGGGCAGTTTTTTTTGGAGGGGGGGGGTAAGATTGTATTTTTAGGAATGCCAGCCCCGAGGGACACTTTCCGCAAACACCCGTACAGAGCAAAGTGAGCCCCTCCACTTAACGGCAGTGACACTGTAATTGTGACAAATAATGGTTCGCTCCCATTAGCTGAGCAACGCACCATTTTTGCACGAAGGTGCTTGTAAAGTTCATCCTAGGTGGTAAAAGGCAAAGGTGCAGCCCTGCAATTGCGTAATAATGCCGCTGTAAAGACCCCCCCCCTCCCCTCCAATGGAGGGGATTTTGGCCTACTCTTCCACGCTGGCTAAATGTTGTTGACGAGGTGGGAGTATCCACACGTGACTCCACTCCACACGACCTGCCGACCATCAACTCTGGCCTACCCCCTTCCAACCCAGCTTATATACATGCTCCAAGCACGTGTGCTTTTTCATTCAGACGCTGTCGCCTCAACAGACCTGGTTTTCACCTGAGGACGACTACTTGCGTTGTGGCCGAAACGTCGTGAGAATTATTTTATTAGGTTTTATTTTTATTATTGTATTACTTCCCTTCTACGTGGACTTTACCGAAAGAACCAAGAAGATCTGGCCTACCCATTTATGCTGCTGGATGGGGGCTGATATAGTGCGGTGGGGGGGGTGTAAAAAACAATGTTTTAGCCGGGGAGGCTGAACTCCAGTGGCCTAACCGTTACAACCACCGCGGTTGCATCCATCCTGGGTGGTGTTAAAAAACGTTATTTAACGTGATTTTGTTTTACATTAAGGGACTGCACGCACGGAAAGCGGTGCACAAACACAGAAAAAAAAACCAATGAGGCTCACCACATTCATCAATAAGACTGCCGTCACCATCATCATCATAATCGTCAACATCAGCAGCCGTGATTTATTCACTGCTGGACGAATTCTTTCCTATGCCGATCGTCATCCCTCATGGCTTTGCAATGGCATAACCCAATGAATGGAACATTTTTGCCAAATTCGAATGGTGACTTCGGCACGAAAAAATGCCTGTAAGTTTTTTGCATGACGTCACGGGATTGTTTTAACGCCCACTGTGAACGTAACGGAATCTTTAACTTTTCCTGTGAAGCAGATGGCACGTACAGTTGTGTTCATTTACACTAACGGTATTGACCAGGGCGGCCGCTGTGCTCGAACCACGAACCTGAACTCAGAACACACGCATCCTGCTGTGCTGTCCAGCTGCGCCCCGCCAACATTGATTGTATTGCGTTTAGCAAAAGCTGTTGCGCTATGGCTCACCTTCATTTGTGTTACTGCCTTCTGATCGAAAAACCCCCCAATCTAATTGGCTACAATTTCAGACAACACCTCTTCTTTCAGAATAGAGAGAGAGAGAGAGAATAAACATCGCCCGACTTGTCGAATGAGATCGCTCTTACCGCTGCGGGCGCCTACAAAAAAACCGAATTTATTTTCTGTGTGTTGTTGTAAATGCCCCTGTAGGTTAGGAATGGCCGAAGATGGGTCATCGCATCCCCATCCCGTGGGTGCCTCGTGGTCCATCGCTCTCTCTCGAACGCTGGGGAGCCGGAAAGGCCCTCTGCACCAGCGTGGACGGCGCCCTCGTGTTCACCTTCTGAGGCGCTCGCTCGTCGCCGTGGCGTGCGCGATGACCACCACAACCACCACGTGACTTTTCTTTTGTATTGTGCGCGGTGCTTTCGGCGCCACAGCGCGTGGATTTGTAACGATTTGTAACGTTTGCTTTCTTTTGTTTGCTGGTGACTTTGTGTATTTCATGTTGAAATCGCCTCCAGTGCTTTTGCTGCTGGCGGCAATAAAAGTTGTTTAAAAGTCAAAAGTATTTCCGCCGCTTCTCAATAGGTTAAAGTGGCATTGCAGCGCAGCGTCCTAGCGGTCCACGTGGACGCGCCATCTGCGAATCTCTCCTGCAGGACCCCGTGGCGGCGAAAGCCTCGCGCGGTCAACATTGGCTCCTGCGCGTGCAATAAAATCGGACTGCCCGTGTCTTGCTCTCCCCCTAATCTACTCCTCTCCTGTGCTGAGATCGCACGCCTTGAGCCTCGCTGAAAGCTGAAATTGTGAATTTGGTTACGTAAATTTGATAAATAAACAATTGAGCAAGCTACATTCTCCCCGCCCCACCCCCCGAACAAGAAGCGTGATTGTCAAGCGTAGTGAGTTGATGGTCTCAGCCCACTCAGCGATTACGGAACGCCCTAACCATCACAATAACATTTGGTTCTGCACTTTGGTTTTGCAAAATTCCAACCGAGAATCAAATATATCGCTTTCATTATCACGCGATGTAGCGTCACTCCCTTTAGCAGGGCGCTGTGGAAAAGCACTACCTCTCAGACGGAAGTTCTGCGATATCATCTTCCGCGGGCCGTTCTTCCAACACACGTTGGTGCGATATTCCGGAAGTGTTCCGAATGGGGGGAATCTTCATCTCATCGGACGGTGACGTGGCCCAGTGCCACTCGTTGCAGAGACTTGATGTTTGAGCCTGGGTGGGCCCCCCTGGTTAATACTCTGTATCAGTGGTTCTTAACCTGGGTTGCACGCTGCACCCCGTGGGGGTGCGAGACATGGCCAGATTTTTTTCGAAGATAAATAATCGAAAATCAAAAATTAAGCACGGGCACGTGAGTAACAACTTACTTTGTTTAATCAAATCCTATGTACGTATTAACATCGCACGCGTTTAAGCGATTGAGAACCAAAGGGGTGCAAGGCTGCAGTGAAGGTAAAGAACCACTGCAATGTACTAACCATACAAATACACTCACGTCTGCTTCCCAGTGGACGTTTTATATATATAGAAAAACAAGAGGTGGTCACGTTGCGAGCTGGCATCACGGTTCAAATTAGTCAAATTTGATCACTTGCTCTCAATTCACTTCGAGTTAATCGTCGATTATCCGGCTGCTTCGGGGGTAGAGGAGGCGGCGCTGGAATTCCAAAACGCCGGATAATCACGACGTTATGGTTGTAGGTGTTGTCACGTCTTTTTGTGTTTTAAAATGTGTTTACTATGTGACATTCGCATCAGTAAACATACAAATAGACGAAAAAGTATCCGATTTTTAAAAGTTACTGTACCCTTTACTCGACAGTACTTACCACTCCAATCCCAAGTACTCTGCATGGGGTGATTTGTATACGCTCAGTGTTTTCATTATATAACTTGTACGTAGTGTATAATGTACTGAATATAATATTTGACACTGAAATCAAGCATAGCTACTTTTTTTTTTGCCACGCAAACGGTGCTGACCGCCGGACTGGGTTTCAGCCTCAGGAGCGGTTTCGCCGGATCGGATAACTTTGGAAGCAGCCGGATAATCGCGCGGTGTCGGATAATCGACGATCAAACCGCAATTGGGGGGAAAAGGCCACTTAAGCAACGTCATTTCCCGAGTGGCCGATGAATCTCCACGTGCATGCCGGTGGCACGTTCAACATTTGTGCCGGACTGGGAGGGGTTCCCTGCCACGGGGCATCTCAACGTGTGCTTCGATTAGCGCTCGTGGGCCGACGTACGGTGCGAAAGAAGTTCAACATAATGTTCATACATACGGTGCGGTATAAATATGAAGTGGTGATGATGGTGAACCGGGAATTGAATTGTTTGTGGTGGGAGGTGTGAGGGTGGGGAGGGGGATATAAATACACAATAGCTGAATTATTGTTTCAATGATTTTATTTATTTTAATAGTTATAGTTTCTTTACAAAATAACGCCCAATGGGCCAATAGCATATGGCCAACGGAGGCAGAGAAGAAAAGCCACATCATGAATGTATTGTTTAGACGTGAAGGCATTTACACCCAACTGAGTGGAGCAGTCATTTGAGTTACTTCTGATATATTTTTTAGCAAAAACAAACCTTAATTTGCATTAATTAGTCCAAATTACCATTCAGCGATGATTTAACTGCAACCAAGGACGTGTGCGCACGTGATGTGCACAATACCGCGCACTTAATAACCTTGAGCAAAGGCAATTGCAGATGAATTACATTTGTAAATAACTAAATAAATAACCCGTAATAACTATGGTCACTTAGGTAGTGGTAGCGTGGTTTACGGTTATTCCGTTCGCTTGCTATTTTTTTTAAAATATATATGTGAATATAACAACAAAAAATACGCTCATGGAGTAAATGTTTTCAATTGAAATATCTCAGAAAACACAAATCCCAGGGAGGGAGGCGAACGCTGAGAAGGGGGCCCAATTACGCTATTAGACGACATCAATCAGTCCGATAGCATCATTCAATTTGGCCCTGCGTAGCTGATCAGGCAAAGCAAAAGCGCGCGAGGCTGCAGCAACACACGCACGCACGAAAAAAAACCCACGCACGCACACAACAAGGCGCGTAATATTACACGATCGGATGGCCTAAATGGAAAACGAGCTGTGCATGAAATTTTTAACAGGTACAGTGCCTCTTCCCCCGCCCCACCCATCAAAAATAAATATAAATAACCGCAGCACCTGACATTTTAGTCTCAATGACACCTCCGCAGTTTGAAAGTTAAATATTTCCCCCCTCCGTCGCTGCTTCTGGGTTTAAACTACTCCAGTGATTGACCTTTCTGAAACACGTGGGCGACTTCTGGGTTTAAACGACTCCAGTAGTTGACCTTTCTGAAACACGTGGGGCGACTTCTGGGTTTAAACGACCCCAGTGAATGACCTTTCTGAAACACGTGGGCGACTTCTGGGTTTAAACGACTCCAGTAGTTGACCTTTATGAAACACGTGGGGCGACTTCTGGGTTTAAACGACTCCAGTAGTTGACCTTTCTGAAACACGTGGGACGACTCCTGGGTTTAAACGACTCCAGTGGTTGACCCTTTCTGATACACGTGGGGCGACTTCTGGATTTAAACTACTCCAGTGGTTGACCTTTATGAAACACGTGGGGCGACTTCTGGGTTTAAACGACTCCAGTAGTTGACCTTTATGAA
>CM025643.2:1779731-1791439 GCA_014621495.2 Entosphenus tridentatus | reverse complement strand
AGACAACGCACTACCAGAGTAATAAGGGCTCGGGGTAAGCAGCTACAAGGCGACTTCGTTGATTGTCCTGCGTATGCTCTCCAATCACAGCGTCATTATTTCTCTCTCCCCTTTGTAATCGACCCTGCCGTAAGTAACGCACCGTGGGGTGGGGGTGTCTCCCTATCCAGTCAATGATTCCGTGAAACCTCTGGCCCATAGAACCACTGTGCAGTTGCACCGCCTGTACTCTCGGAGAGTTTTCGCCTCCCTGGTCGGGATGCAGTGATCCGTCCTGGTTTTTTTTTTGGTGAACGGCTGGGGGAATCCTTGGGAGGGAGGAGACCGACATGTTTCAACGGAGCGCCATTTCTGCGACTGACATCAATCCGAACCGAGCGTGAATTACAAAACGGCGCATCGTGCATCAACCCACATTATTTGCTCAACAATGCACTCCCTCGCAAAACGCAAAGATATTTTCCCCTCTCGCTCTCTCTCTCTCTCTGTCCCCCCCCCAAACCCCCCGTGCTTTTTGAATAATAGAGGTCACACTTTTCTTATTCAGGCAGAATGTCTGTTTAACAAAGTTTTGTTGTTGTTGTTGCAACCATTTAAATTCATACGCATCTAATAATACTTGCGGTTCGGAGTCCACACGCATATTTCAAAATACATCTGACCGTTTTCGCTGTTGTTTGCGAATACTGCTAGTTCATTAACAATACTATTCATAATTATGCTTGTTTTTCAGAAACATTTAAAGCGATGGCGTTTTTGTGTGTGTGTGCAGTCGTTAATGATTGTGCTGAGAGCAGCCACTGATAAGAACGAGGTTTAATCCCTGGTGGCTGATGCATGGATTTGAACTCAGGATTTAAGCTGGGGGGGCCATGAGCCTGCTACAGCACTCCGATCCCTTCCCTGAGCCACCCAGCCAACTCAGAATAAACCTTTCTAATAACAAACTGCGATAATCGTAGAGATGGAACGTGAGTATGTTGAACTTGTTTCGCACCATACGTAGGCAACCGTGCTCATCGATGGTGCGGAATAAGAACAAAAAACAAAAACACAAAACGCAGTTCTAAGGAAATTAGTTTTCAATCTAGATTTTAAAGTGCATAGCTCTGGTGGCTTCAGAATATTGGACGGAAGAGCGTTCCAGACGGCCGAGCCAAAAGCCGCCGTTGTTAGCATTATCGGAGTTCGCATGATGATGGTTTATGCTCCTTGACAAGGTCAGCGAGGTATTTTTGCTCGTTTGTTGCAAGCACTTCGTGTGTAACGAGTATGACCTTGGTCGATGTAGCAAATCAATCGACTAAGTATTCTAATCCACTTATACTTTTTTCGTGGTCGATTATTCTGACCCCTTTAAAAATGGTGGCAGCCCCTAACCAGCTATGGCAATCGTTGAGTGGCTCACGCAGCTGATGACGTCATCAAGCCTATCACCTCCCGTCCAGCGGCACTCTGACCTCTGAACCACTCATCCACCGCTCTTCAGGGAAATTTAGTGGTTATTCTGTCGAGGCACGCTAGTCACGGCCATGAGAATGTGGAATTTCCAGCACTGGCTCAACCCCACCCCTATTGGACATGAGAAGGGGTGGAGCGGTGGCGGAGTGGTTAGCACACTGCATTGTGAACCCAATGGTCTGAATTTGATTCCTTGCCACGGCTAACATCGATGATTTCTGAACTGGTTCTGAGCACCTCACCCTGTATCACCCGGCACTGACCAGCACGGTGAAGTATGGTCAAACAATCTCCATGACCCAAACGGGATCGGGAGGCCTTCGTCGAGCAGTGGACTGAAAAACGGCCGATGTCATCATTAATTGTTTTAATCGATGAGCAGAGTTGGGATTTTAATGAATGAACCTCTGTAACCTGACACCTCCGTGGTACGTGTACTGAGCCCCGTGAAAGCCACGCGTACACACGTACAGCAACCACAACAACACATCAGACATGGATAATACACACCAGGTGGAGCGGTGGCGCAGCGGTTAGCGCACGCCAGCGGCGACCATCAGTGCGGGTGAAATTTCAACCGGTCCTGGGGTTCTCCGCACAACATTGGCCCTCTCAATTCGCAAAGGGGCCTTCATCCAGCAGTGGATTGACAACGTTGGTTTCACATTACGCTGATGGTCTCTTGACCACCGCCACCGCCACCATCATCATCATCGTATAACGTCGCTTGAGCTAACACCTGGTTAAATAAATAAACTTGACGATTAAATATTCTGATAAACCCACAACCACACACACGCACACACAATGGGCAAGCCAACCATATTTGAGAACCGGATATTTAAAAAGCCACACAGAATCCACCACGCGTTAGAATAATAATGACAATAAAAACAAACATTTGAATGTAGTAATCGCTCGCTAACATCGAGGGCGATTTCACGTCACAGCGTACGATCGTGTTTTTTCTGCAATATTTTGCTGTCTTTTCTTGGATTTTCTGTTTGCACTCAGTCACATATTCACTTTAAGATATTTTTTTGTTCATGTTTTTTTGTTTGTTGCGGTTGCACCCGATTCAAGAGCCGAATGGCTCACAGGGCTCTACCTAATAAATTAACTTGAACTTGAACCGAGGTGACGCTCCGAAACGTTATCGGGATTGGGCTGACTTTCTCTCTCTTTCTCTTCTCTCTCTCTTTTAAGACATCACATGCGTCTAACACAGAAACAAGAGGGCGTTTGAAAAAGACCCAAAGACATATCCACGCACGCAGAGCAAGACGCGCGCGCGCACGCTCGCTCTGCGTGCGCGCTCGGGACGTACTGCGCTAAATTACTGGAGAGGGTTACACTTTCCTAATATTGTTAGCAACTGTATCGTACTCGGGGACCCCTTGTGCGCGCGACGCGTCGCATGAATGGCGCGTGTGTTTATGCGAATCGCGAGTAAATATATACAGCAAGCTGACATTTTAATGTCGGAAAAGTGGATTTAATTTTTTTGGCACGCCTCGCCGCATTTTTTCTTTTCTGTGTCGTTGCTGTAAGGGATTTGTTTGTTTCAGAAACCCAAGGCGGGCTAATGTGTATCAGCTGCCACCAGTTACGCTCGGACTGGTTTGTAAAAGAAAACTTTATATTTTTTCTCTCTCTCTCACACACACACACACACAAGGTTTGGAAAATGTTAGCGAGCGGAGTGTTTGGAATTATAAAGTGATTCATGTAAACATTATTTTGTTTAAATTTTTGGTGTTTCCGAAAAACAAGCGCATTATTAAAGTTACTCGCGGGGGATTGCATTGTAAGTCGTTCCATATTGTGGCCAAACATTCTACCCCAGTGCTATAGAAAATAAAATCTCAGTTGCAACACTGCCTCGGCCATTCACTGCGCAGCCGGTTATTGTTGTTGGGTCCTTGCTTAAATATAATTGAATTATTATCACACGAAGGAAGCGCAATAATTTAATCTTGAGTCCCCGAGATTTTCTGGAAATTGTGTATTTGTACGAGTTATTAAAATAAAGATTCGTAGGGGTAGCGTACTTATATTTAATATTCATTCATTTGTAACATGCCTCCGTAGCAAAATGATCACGGCACTATACGGAAGTCGTGTGTTCGATCAGTTGAAACGATGGTGAAAACTTCTTAAATTCTACCCCCTCCCACCCCAACAACCTCCCCCATCCAGTAGCGTGGAAAAGTAGACCAAGGTATTCTCCATCGGGACTCTCTCGAGCTGTCCGTTGTGGAGGCTCTTCCGGCAGCAGTCACGTGAGGAAGCAATTGCAGGGCTGCGCCTTTTCCTTCGATTAATTGGTCCTGTTTAGCTGCATGTGTATAGAGTGGTAGTCGCATTGCTGTTGCGCAACAATCGATTACGAGTACCAGGTGAAACGGCCGTTACCTGCAGCATCAGTAAACGCCACGTGCTAAAACAGATGCCTGTGCATATCGAATGCTGCCTTACCGTACTGCGTTTACGATACAGAACGCAGGTCACCAGTGATGAGAGCAGCAGAGCTTCTGTCAGGTTGTGGGTTCAATCTCTGCCCAGGTTCGTCCCAGCTCCACCACCGTCGTCATCATCATCATCGCCATAATCATCATCTGTCTGCGGTGGGTAAAATAAGTTATCACCTGGTGAGGATTTGCCAATTGGCAAAAATGTTACAGTAGGTCGACGGTAGAATATGGTTCGAGCCACAAAAACAACTAATCAATAAGTCACGGCCATTAATCAATCCGCCGTTGGATGAAGGCCTCTCCAGGGCGTTTCATGTATTATGTAGAACTTCTTTCGCACCATACGTAGCCAACCGTGTTGATCGGAGGTGCAGGATGGATGTTGTTTGACCGTACAACACCACGCTGGTGATCGCAGGTTGGCCATTAGCCATCGCCTGGAACCGAACTCATACTTACAGGTTCATAGCACAGTTAGCGAACTACCACCGTTCTCGCCGTAAGGAATGTGTCATTTACACATCTGGCTTAAACAAAAACTGCCCCAACGTTCCTTTAAGCATGGCGCATACTGTAAGCATTACTAAAGTATAATTATTTTAGCTTGGCTGAATAACTTCCATCGTCTTCGCGATCGTCGCAACCGATTATTGTTGTTACAACGATATTTGACGTCAATGTTGTTGTTGTTGTTGGTCTGGCCCAAAAATCTGTTGAAGTGCTATGCCCCTGCTGCACTGCTCGTGGTATAGAGATGACGGGAATGACTCCATTAGTATTATTGCTCCTACCACTACTAAAATAATGTGCTGATGTTGCATTCGCAGATATTACGCATGAATTCTCCCCAGTGTCTGGTAGAGTAGAACCCGCGCACATGCGCACACACACACATTCGTGTTCTCGGTAGGTCGGTCTTGTTTAAAAAAAAATAAAAAATCTCTTTATACATATAAAGCGCAAAGGCGGAACATTTTGCTCTGTCGTGCATCGGTGTAGCATTGTTTGAACAGGTTATGTATTTAGCAAAGCCGGAAGAAAAAAAACCGCACGGCTACATTGTGCGGTGATGTAATGCATTATTTATGTTGTTGTCCTTGGAGGAGGAAATGGATATGACGGTTTTTCGAGTGTGTGCATTTTACTTATACGTGTGCGTACGTCCATGTGTGTGTGTGTGTGTGTCTTTGTTATGCGCTACATCGATGACGACTATCTGAACCAGTCCTGGGCCTCGTTTAGGTCGACTCAGCCTCAAATGAGGTACCTGGTTCGGTATGTAAACATCAACAATGGGGAGACAAAGGCGGTCGGGTAAGGTGCTGGCTACTCACCCCCTCGTGTACCGTGCCGGCTTTCATAGGGTGCTTGCTAACAGCACTTGCCCCCAAAAGTATGTTAAGGCTATACGGGGGATCTTTGTCTTTGTTACAAAAAATATAAATACATGGGCGCACATGCTTCTGAACACACGCAAAGGCGTGTGTATGGAACATGCCATTCTATTGATTCATAAGCAGATGACATCATATTTAAATTCATCATCATCATGGAGCTACAGTCAATCCACTGCTGGATGAGGGCGTGCTCAGTTTCAGCGCGGTTCGTTTGAGAGCGGATTAAGCAAGTGAGCTCGTGTTGAACGTCTGTGAAATGTGCACTCTCGTACGCGTGTCTGGGTAACACAAACCCACAGCTCTACGCATCCGTCATTGCGTGCGCGAGTTAGCCAAGGTCACGCCGAGGTCAACAGCTTCATCACAATTGCCGGTAAGGGCGATTGTCAGAAACGGGCACCGAAGCCGTTCCTCCGTACAATCCCACCAGCAGTGAGGATGAACCGCGAAGGCGATGCTCAGGACCTGTGTAAAGCGGAACGGAGTGATGGCAACGTCAGAAGGAAACTCGCGCCCTGGGTGATTACGCGAAAGGGATCTGCGTGCATCGGTCAGGGACCTCCTTGCTGTGCTGCCCTCCGATGGCTCCACCGTCAGCCCTGCCTGTTGGGCGGCACAGCGGGCGCTGTGGTAACATTCTAGGTTTGAAGCTTTCGTGACTGCAAGGATTCATATTCTTAGGCTTTTTCGGTAAAGTCACGTAGGTAAAAAATTTAAATTAATAAAAGTCAAATAAAAATAAAATAAAAATCACGACGTTTCGGAGGCAACACAAGCACGATAGCTGTTCATACAGCTATTGTGCTGTGACGGTTCCACCTGAAGACGGATGCTGTGGTACCACTTTGTGTGTCTCATAGCAAGAAGGGCCTGGGTTCGCATCCTGATTCGGTCATCTGTCTGTCTGGTCTCCCCCCTGTTCTGCATGGGTTCTCTGCGGGCGACTCTGGTTTCCTCCCAGAGCTAATAAAAACAGCGTCAAGAGCGTTAGTCAGACATCCCAATCCTGAAAGAATTACCTGCAAATTACTCAATTGGATTTACGCACAGCAGTAGCAACATCACCCCCAACTACGAAAACTTGGCAGGACCCTCCTGAAACAGATATCTTGGGTCGCAGGGAGGCTCTCCTGAGTAAACCAGCATAACAATAGCGATAATAATGTTGTGACATGTATAACTAAGAGGTTTTGCGTATTGTTTAAAGTTTGTGTTACGGCGTATATAATAATTTGGCTGAGAATAATTTGTTTTCTCATCGCAATTTTTTCCGGACTTTTTTTATATTGCTTTATTGTAACAGTTAGCAACACTGAACATTCAATCCAGAAGTCACCAGTTCGATTTTATCTCCCCAAGAGGCAGTAAATACAATGGGGGAAACTTCTTAAACCTCCCTTCAACGCCTCTGTCCACCCTGCAGCAGTGTGAATGGGTTCACCTCGGCGAGATGTTAACTACCTCGCCTGGTATACAGGAGGTAGTGGGTTCGATCACGACCCTTACGCCTGTATATTGCATGTCTCTCTCTCTCTCCTCGTGGTCGCGTGGATTTTCTCCGGCTCCTTCGGTTTATTCCCTCCACATTTAGAAGTCAACACGCGTTCAGAGTATTTGTCTGCTAAACATTTCCACGTGAACAGCCTCTGCATTGGGCTATCACTTGCGCCAGGTGGTTTCTGAAAGAAAAAAAAAGCTACATAGCTCAGTGGGGCCTTAGTTGGTAAAATAGGAAAATGATTTAGTTTAGTTTAAATAGTTTAGAGTAAATCCAGCGGGTCGCGACTGGTGGGTCAAGTGCGAGGGCCGTTTACACCACGGCAGCAATCCGGTGGGTTAGCGTCGTGCGGTCAAAAAACCTCTCCAGCTCTCAACGCTGCTAAAAGTAAAAAAAAAACATGAGCGGTGTGCGTTTAACGTTTGCGAAGTGGCACAGTCTGGGTCGGAGTGTTGCCTGAAAAGGAAATTTTGACGTGCGTTCATTTAAGGGGGAGTGGGAATAGCGGGTCAGTGGAGCATTTTAACGCACAAAAAACCCATTCATCTGGAAATTATTTTGAACTTTATTTGAAAAGGAAGGGGGGAATATATATTTATATATAACAAGAAAAGACCCCGATTCTGCCGGAGGGCAAGGAATAAAAAAAAACAGGTTTAGCGAACATTTTGGCGACGAGATATAACGAGCGCGACGGAATGCTGATAAGTAAAAATTTTACGCGTGCAGGGGCACACTTGCGTAGAGTATGCGTCGCCCGGATTTATTATTATTCTAATTATTCTTCGTAAAATTTAACCGATGTAATCCCGATTGTGCTGTCAGCGTCATGTTGTGAGATGACGAATCCATTCTGACGGCTCGCAGGGCAGCGCAGCCCTCCCTGCTAGAGAACGACCCCAACGGAAGCGGATATCACAGAGCTACCTCGGAGATCCGTTCTGCAGGTCACCTCTGGTCCACACAGCAGAGAGCAGCGCTCTCCAATCGACTCTCTATAAGAGAGCAATGTTCGTCGCATTACAATCAATCCGATATATATAAAAAAAAATCTATCCAGGTTAACTGCAGAACCCAATTAATGTGAAAAGTTGTTTTTGGCATTAGTGACCGGAATGAGACCATAATCTCACTGCAGTGGAGTACATGGCTTCACCAACCCAGGAACCCAGGATTTCCCCTACGGCACCAGCTCAGCGCTTCTGACCTTCGAGTCACGTGGGCACCGCTCGAGTTTATTTTATTCTAGAAATCATCTCATTCCCTAGACGGGAATAGTCAGCTAAAGAGGATACCCACGTAGTTAATGACGAAGAAGAAATGTTCATCCGCTCACGGGTTTCACACAGCGATGCTGGGGGGTGCAAAATGGCATTGTCATAACCTTGGGAGTTTGTTCATTTCAAGCATCTGACGTTATTGTTCTGACTTTTTGTGTTGGTTCACAGTGCCAGGTGGACAAACCAACTTACGAGGGCGGTTCTAGCCATTCCCTACACTTTTTCTCGCACGCAAACAACCCCCCCCCGCTCCGTTTAATCCCAACATCGTTGCAGGTCATCTATATCTCAAGATGATCTCCACTAGGGGTGGGCCAACGATGCCAATCAATGACATGATGAAATGTACAGACCGCGTCTCCTGCAACGGTTCAGCAGAGAGACGCGTCCCTCTGCGTGCCGCTGGGGGCATTCCGGTTTTTGTGCATGGGTTGGGGGTAACTGATACGCTGTGGATGGGGACGGCGTTGGGAAATCAATGATCTGGCGATGATTCTACTGATGCTTCTGTTGCTGCTTCTGCTGTTGTATTGGCAGTGGTGCACAAGCACAAATAACAACAAAGCAATTCGACGCACTTGTCAATAACGACGTGTCGCCTTACAAAAAGGACAAAATGCATGATATGGGCACCGTCTCGGGCAATGTGCAATGTGTGAAGAACGACCGTTGCAATAAACCTGGACGATTGTATATTCTTCCCTCCATTGGCAGTATTATTGACAAACGTATTTACTTTTGTTTTGTTATTTTGTGTTGAGCAATAGGTCAGCTACGATGATCCTGGAACTACAACTCGCTGCTATGCGAGCAGAAGTCTGGGAATGACAGGGAGGCATCCTCGCTGTCGTCCTCTAGACTGCCTGGTGGTCACCTTCATTTTCCGAATGAGGCTCCATCCCGAAGTGATCCCTCCTCTCTCGGAGCAGATGCTTGCAAACGAACACGGGACGAGCACAGCCGAGACAGGAGCATGTTGGACGGGTGGTGTGATGATATTCACGTACACCTCTTTGTCAAGCCACTGCCGGATAGCGGCCTTCCCACCCCCGTGCAATGTCGATCGTGCCAGTTGTTTGACCATAATTCACCGTGGTTAGTGAGGGGTCAGGGTACAAGGCGGGAGGTGTGGGCAGGGCCGGATTAAGATGTTGTAGGCCGCTGGGCTACAGGTACTGTGAGGCCCCCGGTAATATTTCAAAAGGAAAACAAAGTTAATGATAAATAAATTATTTTTACAAGGCTAACAACAAATACAATTCAGCATTCACAAGTGAAACAACGTTTCACTTCATCTCTGGAGGCCCTCCAGCCGGCGCAGGCCTCTGGGTTGCAGCCCCTAAAGCCCCCACGTGCCTTGATCCGGCCCCGGGTGTGGGCAGGACCGGTTCTTCAGCCATCGTGATGTCAGCCGTAGGCACGAATCGAACGTGTCTTCATAGATATGCGCGCTCGTTGAAACTGCTGTGTCATGGATATTTTACTCGCGGTTTCACAGCCAACATTACGATTCGCAATTGTTTTTGGCTTAGATCATCGTGGAGGTATAATTCCTTTGTCAAGGCGCCCTTCCTTCTCGAATCCAGCTTAAATATACGCTGCCAAGCATGGTGGTGTTCATTCAGACGCTGTCTTTCCGACAGACCTGTTCTTCACCTGAGGACGGCTGCTTGCGTTGTGGCCGACACATCGTGAGAATTGTATTTTATTATGTTTACTTTGTATTATTTTATTATTTCCCTTATACGTGACTTTACCGAAAGAACCAAGAAGATGAATCCCTGCAGTCACGAAAGCTTTAAATCGACAAAATGGCAATTTGTTTTTTTCTTTCACTAGAAGCCTCCACCCACCCAGTGACAGAGCCAGACGAATGAAGTGGTCACGTCGTGGGGCGAACGTGATGATGAATTTGTGGAGTTGTTTTAAAATCAGCAACACCGGAGCAAGGCTGCAAAGCAAAAAGCGAAGTGTTGACAATTGTGTGCGACGATTCGCTGGGGGTTACATCCAGCATCATCAGTGGCGAACAAAAGCTCAACTCTCGAGTGCCGTGTAATTATTACTCTCCAACATTGAAGCGGCAGATGGTAAAGAATAACGATGGAGAGGGATGGAGTTACACCGTCCGTGACGACGTCCACGACGGCGATGACGACTCGTTGATGAAATCAGCCCCTGTGCAGGCTCCTGGGTAGACGGGTCGCCACGGTGGCTATGAGATGTTGACTACCTCGCCTGGTATACAGGAGGTCGTGGGTTCGATTCTGACACTGACGCCTGCTGCTGTATATTTCGAGTTTGCATCTCCCCCTCCCCACCCCCCTCGTGGTCGCGTGGATTTTTTTTTGCCGGGTCCTGCGGGGTTTCCCTCCAAGTGATAAGCCACTTCGTTGAGCTATCATTTGTGGCCAGGTCGCTTCTTCAAAAGAGCTGCATTGCTCAAGTAGGCCTTGCCTGGTGAAAAAAATCTAATAGTAAATAGATTATGACATCACAGGGGCATGAGATGTGAGGACGACAGCGAGAGGAGGTTCCTTCATCCAGAAATGGATTGACCAAGGCCGATGATGATGATGAATAATGGATGATACCTTCACAGACTACCCTGTAATTTTTGAACAAGTGCTTGGAACCGGCATGAATTGAAAACGATAAGCCGTGAGAGTGAATGGAACACGTGAGTGTGTGTGTCTATTAATTCTTCATATATCATCGCGGCTCTTAAGCGCTCGCCAACTCCACACATTGTACCATTCGGAATCACTATCGTGCGTGTGTCGTCCATAATAGAGGTATTCTTTGGGGGTTACATCGCGTGAATATATACACGTGTCGTTAAAACCCGCCACCACCCGACACAGCCAACTAGTCAGGGTTGTCACGTAAACAGAACGTGGCCAATTCGTCACTAGTACAGCACTAGTATGTAGTGTAGTGTATAGTGTAGTGTGTAGTGTAGTGTGTAGTGTGTAGTGTAGTGTATAGTGTAGTGTATAGTATAGTGTATAGTGTAGTGTGTAGTGTAGTGTATGGTGTAGTGTGTAGTGTAGTGTGTAGTGTATAGTGTAGTGTATAGTGTAGTGTATAGTAGTGTGTAGTGTATAGTGTATAGTAGTGTAGTGTGTAGTGTAGTATACTAGTACACCACTAGTGTATAGTGTATAGTAGTGTAGTGTGTAGTGTAGTATACTAGTACAGCACTAACCGGTGTGTTGGAGGGCCAAGCCACAAGATTTGCAATCTGAGTACGACGTGTCAAACTCATAGTGTATCGTGTGCGTGTGTGAGTGCGTGCATAAGTGTGTAGTGGGGAGCGGTGGTGTAGCGGTTAGCGCGCTATGAAACGAACAAGGCGACCCGGGTTCGATTCCCGCTCACGGCCAACACCGGTGACGATTATCTGAACCGGTCCTGGGCCTCCCCTAGGTTGACTCAGCCTCAAATGAGTACCTGGGTAAAAACATCGCCACTGGGGAGACAAAAGCGGTCGGTCGTGGTGTTGGCCACCCACCCCCTCGTGTGCCGTTACGGCTTTCATAGCTGCTCGCTAACAGCACTTGCCCCAGCAGTCTGTTAAAGGCTGTCTATACGGGGG
>CM025643.2:1731757-1771925 GCA_014621495.2 Entosphenus tridentatus | reverse complement strand
CCCCCGGTCCACGTGATCGTGACAGAACAATAGCACAGACCCACAACATAAAAACCAAACAAACAAACAAAAACCCAGAAGTTTCAAACAACACGCAGAAATGTGTCAAGAACGCACGGCCGTTTTGTGCGTTATGCAAACGCAATCATCGTGAAGTGAAGTGCATTGTGGCCATCTTGTCTCAGGTCACCGTCAAGATAATTGTGAGTAGATGTGACCGGCTGACTGACTGCAGCAGAGATGCAGTCATAGATTCGTCGCCACGTGGTTTCATCAACACAGTACTGCTGCAAAGTCTGCCTCTGGAAACAATATAAATCGCCGTGCAAATGCATACGCCAGTGGCGATATGAAATCGGAACCTGGATTGGGCATCCACTAGGTCAACTTTGCATAAAATTTGACTTGGTATGGCTGGCTAGGAGGGCTAGGAGCAGTGGTCAATGCAGCATAACAATGCAGGCATGCAAATGAAAGAAAATAGTGGATATTTTGGAAATTCTGAAAATATGATTACTAATAGTATTGAGTGGTTAATATCAATGTTGGAGAGGCAAAGGTGGCTGGGCAGAGCAGTGACCACATTTTCACGCCATGTGCAGTGCTTGCGCTGAATAGGTGCTCATTGACAGCACTTGCCTTAACTGGATATCTGTCAAAAAAAGCTTTATAGCTCATCGGATTCCTCCAGTATAAATAAATATTCTGATTCTGAGTCTATGCAGCAAAACAGCCAGAGAACAGAATGTTTGGTCTTTATTCTGTACTCAATGTGCATGCATGTATGTATGTTGATGTAAGAATGTAGTCATAACACACGTGTGTAATCAAAGGCTTGTGTATTTTATGGAATCCTAAGAGAGCCTAGGTCTGACTCTGCGAACCATTAGAATCCTAATGGAGCATTTATTTGGGTCCATGAATCCTAAGAACCTCAAGGGAACACTAATCTGGCTTTCTGAGTCTTAAGATAGCCTTAGTCTGCCGTTGTGAACATTGCGAACTTTAAAGAAGCCTTTGTCTGGATCTTTTAGCCTTAAGGGAGCCTTGATCTGCCTTTGTGAAGCCTGCAAACTTTAAGACAGCCCTATGCTAGTTCTACGAAATCATTTTACAGATTTAAAGGCTCATTATTATGGTTATATGAAGCCTAAGAACCTTAGGGCAGCCTTGAACTCAGCCTGTAAAGCAACAGAGCATCGTGCAACACACTCGTCTTGACAGGGGCACGTAATCTCCTTTTCCACTTTAACACATTTTCATTATATCTTTTTATTTTACCAGGTAAAGCCCCACTGAGCGATATGGCTCTTTGTCAGAATCGACCTGGCCACAAATGAAAGGTCAACGAAGTGGCTTATCACGTGGAAATGTATAGCTGCCAAAAACTCTAAACGCACGTTGTTTCTACACAACCACTGGGAGAAAGAAACACGCAGACTCCAAATACACAGGCGTCAGGGTCGGGATCGAACCCACGAAATCCTGTACATCAGGCCAGGCAGTTAACGCCTCACCACCGTGGCGCCCCAGATACAAGAGGCCCATGATGCGTTGTCTATTGCTGTATGTACGTGTAACGTCTTTCGCACCGCCGGTGTACCTTACACCTTCAGTAGAACCACACTGACACACCTTTGATGTCGACGATGCGTCACTCAGACGTCGTCACAATCGTACCGCGTGCGCCCCCGAAAGTGACGCACTTCGTTGTGAATTAAGCAGGAGAGAGTAAATGTAATTTCAAGTTAATGAATTAATCCTTACGTATATTATGCACCAGACTGATGACATATATCCCCCCCTCCCCCCAAAATCATTATTGAATTTAATGAGTTTTGATAAGGTCGGACACAAAAATTGACGGTAAATTGCCACTCTCGCCAGAAGGCATGGCTTTCCATTATGCTGGGCTCAACTTCTTAGTCCATTGTATTGACAATAAAAGCACTTTAGAAGGAATCATTTTTTGGAGGGGAGACATTGGCTGGTTTATAAATGTTTATCAATGTCGCTTCATTCACTCGTATCCAGACACGGTAAGGGAAAAAAATCCCTTTTTTACGTTTTAATAACACAGACCCACGTTATGTTACGTGCCCTTAATTTAACTCAGGCATTTACCAAAGCTTGGCGATTTTTTTTTATACTTTGTTATTAATAGACATGTGCATGTAGTTAAATACACAGCCTTTGGCAATGTGCTTTGATTTGTAAAGGAAAATAGCTACACAATTTCAGAAGAATAGACTTTATTTTATTATAATTTTCCGTCTGTTGTCAATCCACAATTGGATGAAGGCCTCCCCCATGGGGCTGTTTGACGATACTTCGACCCTTCACGTGGCCTCAAAGTGCACCTAGCCTGGCACAAGTGCCGCGGTGACGTCACCGCAACTTCGTGACAAACGGCGGTTATTGTTGCTGACCATACTTCACCACGCTGGTCAGTGTAGGATGGTGTGAAGGTGAGATACAGGAACGGTTCAGATTTCATCCGCCAAAGATGTTTGACATGGCCCGTGATCGAAATAGTATCTCCACGTTCATCGTGCGAAGCCCGAACCACTGCCCACAACCAGGTAATAAATGAGTAATTTCCACAGTAATGGGCCACTCACATATTCTTCTCTTTGGATTTTATCACCAGTTATCTCACCATTGTCCAATCGATCATGCCAAGAGAGAGAAAGAGAGCAGGCAATTAGTTCTGGAACTTCTGCAGTAAACTCTAAGCTGTATTTTTTTATTTGAGCAGGTAAGGCCCACTGAGCTATATAGCTCTTTTTCAGAAGCGACCTGGCCACAAATGATAGCTCAACGAAGTGGCTTATCACGTGGAAATTCATAGCAGCCACATACTCTCAATGCATGTTTACAAATGTGGAGGGAAAAACCGGAGGACCCGCAGACATATTTACACGACCACGGGGAGAACATGCGAACTCCAAATATACAGCAGGCGTCGGAGTCGGGATCAAAGCCACGACCTCCTGTATACTGGGCGAGGTAGTTAACATCTTCTAGCCACCGCGGCGCCCAACGGAGCAACTTGTCTGCACTTGGGTGAGCCCACTTCAGTCAGCCATTGCTACACAGCACGAGACGCAATCCTCACAATCTGTAGAGAATGGACCACCAAGTTACGTATCATTGCGGGGGTGCGGGGGGGGCAAGTGGCAGATCCAAGAAAACGGCCAATCGCCACCCCCCTTCATACGCAATGCTTTGGTATCATTGCCGTTTATCAGAAAAAAAAGTACATTGCATTTTCAAAAGTGGATTATTAATCCAGGACCATATTTGAAAAACTTGAAATTCACAACTTACAGCCTTTAGTAAGATTATAGATCAGCCTCCATCTGGGGAGGGGGGGGGACTAAGCCCGCAGGAGGGGGGGGGGGTGAGAGCTCGATCAGAATGCACGACGATGGACAAAAGCAGATTCTATCGTCACTCTGTTAGGGTTTAGCATTTTTCTGTAATGTTGTTCAACACTGATGATATCGTGCTCCCCTCTCTCCCCTAAGTTGTTCATTGCCCCCCCACCCCACCCCCTTTAAAACAAAGTCATGCTATAGGACTGGTACAAGCACGTGTCAATCAGTCAATGCATTCATAACATAGAGTGCCTGTCTAAAAGTGTTATTTTTACGGATTCTATGGTGACCGGTCTGAGACCACTTGCTCTCTGCTGGTGAAATCATAGTTTAATCATGGGTGGCTAACAATCAAACTCGGGATCTCAGCTGTGTTGGCTCAATGCTTCGACACGGCCATTTCGAGCCCACCTGAACCACCCAGCCAAATCGGACCTCGTGGCTTTTGGCCACAGAGTAGCTATCGAATCAACAATAGTTATTTTTTATTTGTATTGTGACTTTACCGAAAGAATCAAAGAATAAGAGATAACAGGCAAGGGTGCAGCCCTGCGATTGCTCTCTCAAGCCACTGGTCGTGGAAGGGCCTCCGTTACAAAGCGCACTGGAGGGCCCCCCCACCAGAAAGCATTTGGCCTACTCTTCCACGATGACCAGACCTTCCACGATGACCAGACGTTTTACCCCACCATACGCGAGGAACCGTTGCGTAGCCATTTACTTATACGCTCGCGAACAAATTTACGGCGTCAAGAGTTCGAATTGTTATAAACACAGGCGAGCATTGTGCGAAAATTTCATCGTTTAAACATTGGCTTAATGGTACAAACACGGGCAAATATTTGCTTTTATAATAAGCTATAGAGCAGACCTTTATACACACCGTTTTGTTTTATGCAATGTGCTCTCAGGCACTGTCAGATATAAGATGTTATTACGCTGCATAAAAACATGGCAGATTTGCAAGGTTTTTAATTGTTGAAAAAAAGTTCCATTGTTATATAAAAAAAACAACAGTTATGCTGCAAAATATAAATAATTACTCTTATTTTTGTAGAGTACTTTAAACAATTTAGACTAAGGACAGTGTGCGGAAATTCTAAAAATAACGGCATTGCGTGGGGGGGGGGTGTCTTCACAGCAATCTGAGTGTTCGCATGCCGGACTTGCGATCCAGAGGTCGCTGGTTCGACTCCATCTCCTGCCGCGTCCAGTTGAAACAATGGGACGAGTCTCTTAACCAGTTCCTCCACCTCCATCCACCCAGCGGCATTCCATGGGTTCACTACAGTTAGTCGATCGGCAGGTCACGCGCGGTGGGTTAAAGTGTGGGTACTCCCACTTCTTCCAAAACGTTTGGCCAGTGTGGAAGAGTAGGCCAAAACACCCTCCCTAGAGTGGCACTCTGGGGATCTCTCGAGTGGAGGACCTTCTCCCAGCGGTGGCGTGAGCAGGGCATTGTAGGGCTGCGCCTTTTTGCCTCTTTTTGCAGCGATGTTTGAGTTGTTTTGGGGTATTTTTTTACGTAAAAAAAAATCATTACAAAATATCTGAGGCTCAGTGAATCAAGCCGATGCACTAATGGAACCAGTTAAAATCTACGCACAAGAGTTCACGGACTATGTACACACAACCAGTCTCGTGCAGATTTTCCTATTTTTCGGTTATAAAATCTCGGTTTTGCAATTACCGCAACTGCATGTTCAATTAACTTTAACTATATGTAATTAACGCCGAATATTCATTTCAAAATTATTAAATTCAGCAATTTCGCTGCTATTATCGTCAGCATCCAGTACAGGG
Organism: Entosphenus tridentatus; assembly: GCA_014621495.2. Lineage (NCBI taxonomy): Eukaryota > Metazoa > Chordata > Hyperoartia > Petromyzontiformes > Petromyzontidae > Entosphenus > Entosphenus tridentatus. Next base: position 1,766,742 of record CM025643.2, on the reverse strand, counting down.
CTTGCGAACCTCCCCGTGACCCATCAGAGCGCACACTTGTCCACGTTTGCAACAATCTCATCCACTCAAATACTAAGGAAGCAAAATAGACGTTGTGACGATCCACCTCGGGAGACATTAACTCGCTTGCAGTGTGGTGGGCTCATGATGATTGGAGAATGAAAAGTCCTAAATCAGCCGTGGTGGTGGTGGCTGGAGTGATGGCGCAGTGGATAGAGCCCTGACAATATGATCCCCGGTGACTTTGGTTACAACCCGTATTGACCACCGTGGTGAAGTATGGTCAAACTGGGATATAGTTGCTATCAATGAGGTCAGAAGCAAAATGGGACACCTCCGCATTTACAGAGGGCTGCACATTTTTCCGAACAATAAATTTGTATTTGTTATGACAAATTATTTGGTGACTGTGCTGCGTTTACAGTTGCTGAAAAGGCATAAAGAATAACAAAATCCAGAACATTCGTCAGTGACACTGTGGCCTTGAAAAGAAAAGTGTACAATATGCGACGACGATTCAGGCAATGGCTCTTCTTTCACGGCTCTTGCAGAGAGAAAGAGAGAGAGACAGAGAGGCCACGACCTCTCGTTGACGCATCTGTTGAGTTGTATCGTTTACTGTTACCGCTGAAGTGGATTGGGTTGGGAATGAGATGAAGTAGCAAGGCATGAGCTGAGCACGGGATGGGGAGTCGCGCTGTGAGTCAACGTGGCACGGAGGGAGGGATGGTAGGAAGAATGGGTTGAGTGTAGGCTGTGTTCTAATAACAATATACATTTCATATTTAACAGTTACCAGGTACGCCCTAGATTTTTTTTTGTTCCACGTTAAACCACCGGCTGACAAAGGGAGCCTGTCTTGACAGTCCGTGCGACGGGGGGATTGTCCCTTGAGCGTTTGTGTTTCCGCATCCACGGTGATGTTGAGGAAGAATGAAGAGATGCTGAGAGATGGTGGCTACAGTTGGCAGTACCTGAGAGGTCTCACGATGAGCACAAAGGTGGCGCATTGCGAGACGTATCCTAAGAGGGCTGAAGATATTGATGAAGATAATTCCGCAAGGAAAAATGGAACGGATGGGAAGATGAAGGAAATGGATCAGTTCGTGGAACATAATGAGACGGTGCGAGGCAGTTGGTGAGACAGTGTGAGGCAGTTGGTGAGACAGTGCGAGGCAGTTGGTGAGACAGTGTGAGGCAGTTGGTGAGACAGTGTGAGGCAGTTGGTGAGACAGTGCGAGGCAGTTGCTGAGACAGTGTGAGGCAGTTGGTGAGAGTTGAGGCACTTGGTGAGACAGTGTGAGGCAGTTGGTGAGGCAGTGTGAGGCACTTTGCGAGAGAGTGTGAGGCAGTTGGTGAGACAGTGCGAGGCAGTTGGTGAGACAGTGTGAGGCAGTTGGTGAGACAGTGTGAGGCACTTGGTGAGACAGTGTGAGGCACTTTGTGAGACAGTGTGAGGCAGTTGGTGAGACAGTGTGAGGCAGTTGATGAGACAGTGTGATGCATTTGGTGAGACTGTGAGGCAGTTGGTGAGACAGTGTGAGGCAGTTGGTGAGACAGTGTGAGGCAGTTGGTGAGACAGTGTGAGGCAGTTGGTGAGGCAGTTGGTGAGACAGTGTGAGGCAGTTAGTGAGACAGTGTGAGGCAGTTGATGAGACAATGTAAGGCAGTTGGTGAGACAATGTGAGGCAGTTGGTGAGACAGTGTGAGGCAGTTTGTGAGATAGTGTGAGGCAGTTGGTGAGACAGTGTGAGGCAGTTGGTGAGACAGTGTGAGGCGTTTGGTGAGAAAGTGTGAGGCACTTGATGGTGTGAGACGGTTGGACAGGACCTGCCACGAGAGACGTTAAAGATCACAAAAGATGAAATCCCAATGTCATGGATGAGTTTCAGATTAATTTTTTTTGGATATCCGAATTTTTTTGCGCAGTGTAAGATTTTATTTCACATGTATGGGGTTTTAATAACTCTCGTTGTTTATCCGTGAAATTTAATCGTTTTAATATGTATTTTTTCATTCATAATTGAATTTTAATTTATTGCATACATTGCCGTGAGTAAAACAATATTTAAATGTTAAATGTTTTACATGAAAATGTTTTACATTTTAATATTTTTATTCCAAAAGTTGCGTAACGTGATATCATTGCCCTGGAAGTGACACGATTGACGTGAAGACATTTCCTGTGATAGTACATTTTGAGATCAATCCGAAATAAAAACCAAATTTTCAGATAAATCGTAAATGCTGCAGGCCTGATTTTCAGAATTTTTCTAAATAATCTGAAAATTGGGAACACATCCCTAAAGAATGTAACGGGATCGATCCAGTGACTGCGTTCGTGTGTGACGGTGGGTAGCGGTGGTGTAGCGGCTAGTGCGCTGCACTATGAGCTCGACGACCCGAGTTCAATTCCCGCTCACGGCCACCAACACCAGTGACGATTATCTAAACCTGTCCTGGGTTTCCCCTAGGTCGACTCAGCCTCCAATGAGCATCTGGGGCGGTGTGTAAAACATCACCACGAGGGAGACAAAGGCAGCCGGGCGTGGTGCTGGCCACCCACCCCCTCGTGTGCCGTGCCGGCCTTCATAGGTGGTGCTCGCGAACAGCATTCGCCCCACCAGTCTGTTAAGGCTGTACCGGGGGAAATCTTTGTCTCTGTGTGTTGACGGTGTGTGGTCTGTAAGACGCACAGCTTTTCGCGCTGTTAACCCCGACGTTTGGCAACGTGCACTACGAGTTTATTGCAACAACTGGCAGAGTCTTTGCTTCTCCTTTCGTATGGACTAATAGCAGATTAAAGACGCAATTTTAGATGTTGTTATCCAACCGAATTGTCTGTTCACAAGCAGAGTGGACCTCGTCCATTCCTCCATTAAAGGCGTGAAGACGGCAGGAGTGGAGTGTTTCACGTCGCGGTCGATGGTTTGGAATTCGTGGCCACGCACATCCATGGCCGCCGAATCCTCGATGGCGTGCCATTTGTGGCGTGGGCCATGCTCGCTCCTCATTCGGTTGATGGTCGACCATTGGCAGCGTGGCCGATACCTGAAACCGGTGGAGGTTTCAGTGCCGGATGAAGCTAGTATGGGGCCTGTAGCATATGTTGTTATAAAGGGGCACTAAATAAAAAAACACGTAAATATTAAAACACTAATTTTTAACTTGTAAAGTAATTGTATGTTTTCATTTGCTATACAGCCAGATAACACGACAAATCGCTAACCTTAAACACCCAGTCGTTCGTAAAAGTTGAAGGCGGTATAGTACTATAGTAATAGAGCAAGTGCAGAATCACCGAACCGGAATTGGTAGCTTGAAAGCATTTAGGGCGGGGCCCGTAGCATATGTAACCACTTTTGCTACGAGGATAATCCGGCACTGGGAGGTTGGATGGGTCTGATCCTCCTGGTACGAGATGTGTGTATGGGGAGTCTTCGCATCGCACGCAACATCGCTGTGGCCGTCCGCTGGACACCAACGCTCGGTAAACTTTCACTGAAATCCGCTTTTCTCAAACTTAAGTTGATTCACCTGCCGTTGCACTTTTTTGTGCGTATATATTTATAATCTTTTATTTTATGCGCGCTCGTTGATGCCTGCCGGCGAGACAGCCACTGCACACGATCTGCCCTCCCCCCTCCACCTCCTTTCCAAACCCCCCGTTAGTTCTGTCGCCAATAAACAAACGCGAAAGGCCGATGGCTACAAAACGTCTCCCGTTTAGTAATCAACACAATGCCCGCTCGCGTGGGTTTTGAGCAAAAACGACAGCAACGAACACAAAAAACCGACCCCATGCCGCGGGGCACCCACCAGCCGACAACACTCGCCCACAATCGCGGTAAAAGAGAGCCGCATAGCCCCAGGGTGCTGGAGGTGGGGATGGGGGTAACCGAGACAACCCCACACACTTCCACCGCCACCTTCCAAAGGCTCAGCGTACCCCCCCACCCTCACTTAGCTCCCCTTCTTGATTGAGCGTTGCAGCGTTTCTTCATACGCGCAGGGGACGCTGAGAACCGAGATGCTGAATGAACGGGCGGGTGAAATGCGCGTGTCGTCGTGTTGTTGTTGTTGTTGCTGCTGTTGTTGTTGGTGTTGCTGCTCAATCTGGTCGGTGTTTTATTCGCGCTTGTTTAACATTGACTGTCGTGTCCCGGGACTCTCCCCCCACCCCCCCCATCTCTCTCTCTCTCTCTCGACGTCCTCCCCTTTAAAACCAAGGTCACGGCCACAGGGCTGCAGTGGAAGGTTCACATGCGGTTATTATTATTATGATTGCCATTCTGCCAAACGACCGTTTGGGACTTTAACGATGTAAATTAATATGTACAGTAATATCGGGTAAATGTCGCCACGGTGGTTTATCCACAGCTCGATTCCAAGCAAATGATTACGGGTGGGTGAGTTTGGGTTGCCACCTCTCCTGGTTTATAGCAGCAGCGTTTTGTTTTTGAAGGAGGCAGCTGTCATGTGGAATCTGTAAGTATTCTCACGGCATAAACAATCCTCAGGGTTTTATCGGTTGTGTAACAATGCGCACACTCAAGACGATGCGGGTATTCTTTGGGTCTTTCGGTAAAGTCACGTAGCTAGGTTCAAAGAAAATTACCAAAAACTATGACGTTTTGATCGCAACACAAGCGGTCGTCATATACATATGTTCTTGGGATGAGTTCCATCACTAAACATTTTTGTTTTGGATTTTTTGGATATGTAAAGACTTTCAGATTCTCAGATGATGTACATCATGCAATAATTCAACGTGTCTTTGTGCTACCAAGAGTGCTGTTACTCTCCGGATTTTGTATTTGGCCCAATTTTCAGATTGCATTCCCCTCGGATTTCTCTCAAAATCAGAAACACATTCGTAATATAAATACGAAATAGAATAGAAAATAGAAGAAGACCTGATGATGCAGGCAGTGACGAGAAGGGAACTGGCGCTATTTGGACACACGTGTAAGATGGAAAACAACACAAAAATGAAAAGCGTGGTTTTGTTCCGAAATAAATGTAAGGGAATGGAGAGAAAGCCCTCGCAGAGAATGGCTTCACGGCGACATAAGAGATTGGTGCCAGAAAGACGTTGCCCTACTTGACGCATATTGGCACAAGAGAGAGGAAAGTGAAAACAAATGACGAAATGAGCAGTGGGCACCAACGGGCTAGCTGCCCATGGATCGTGGCGAGGATGATGATGGCTTCATCTTCTGATATCCGAGTGTTTTACCCCGGGTCTCCTTTGTCAGAACAAGTCTCGGTGTCCTCATGCATGGGCTGTCATCTGGTCAAATAAATGGACTTGCTCGATGGTGACTCGTGCGTGTGCTTGTGTCGGTGCGGTGAGAGAGTGGAGATTTTCACATTGTATTCAGGCGCTCCTTTCAAGGGCTAGCCTCGCCGTGTCGTGAAGGCCCTTTCATAATAATCGCTGTTTTTCCCGTGACCTCAATCAGTGCTCTTTGTTCATTAAATGCAACGGAAATTAACAACGAATTGGGGCACATTCATCCAGTGTCAACCCTTGCGTGGCACGGTGCCAGCATTCCCTAAGACACCATCGCCAGGTAGTGTGGGTCAGCGTATCATAATGGTTAGCCCTTTGCTCAATCCACTGCTTCATGACGCACATATATACCCCAGATTAATGTTACAGTCTTGAAAAACGGAAACTATTTGACCAAGTGCTGTTGAAAATAATATGACGACCACTACGTATATTTTTCTGTGTAGCTCTATGATGCGTTTTCAGGAACTGATATTCCACTGCTGGATGAGGGCCTCATGCCGTGTTGGTTATGGGTAGATGTTTGACCACACTGCTCAGGACTGGTTTGGATATTGCTCGCCACTCATGTTAGTTGAGGCTGGACATCGAACTAAGATCGCCGGGTTCCTAGCGCAGTGTGTAAACCACTATGCCACTACTCCGCTCGGTATCGATGGTGCACACCTGTTATTCAGCTGTTCGGATGTGGGGTTGGTGCATCACAGAGAGATGGAGCCACACATTCCGAACAGTTATATAGTGTCTCTGCGACGTAGCAAGTTGGTTTCTAAGCTTTTTTTCCTTTGGTGAGGAGTTGATCAGTGGAGTTTATACGTTCATGTCCAGGTTGGTGAGTTACTGAGTGAGCGTTTAGGAGTAAACTAAAAACTAAACTTTTAATTTTATTTTACCAGATAAGTCCCACTGAACTATATGGGTCTTTTTCAGAAGCGACATGGCCACGAATGATAGCCCAATGAAGTGGTTTATGTGGAAACTTATATCGGCCAAATACTCTAAACACATGTTTGTTCTAAATGTGGAGGGAATGCACCGAAGGACCTGGAGAAAAATCCACGCGACCACGGGGAAAACATGCAAACTCCAAATAGACAGCAGGCATCAGGGTCGAGATCGAATTCATGACCTCCTGCATGCCAGGCGAGGTAGTTAACATCTTGCCATCGCGGCGCCCCTGGTGAATATCTGAGATGCTGCCGGAGAACGACAGAGGCGGGGAGTTGCGTAAACCAGGCGATCCACGGATTGAGATTGGTGGCCGCGGTCCCACTCTGGGATATTCTTCATCGTCGCTTTTGCGCTCCTCGTCAACGCAACGTGCGCATCACCGACAGTCCACGCGTTTTCTCGGCTGTCACCCTCCCACAGAGCGACGTTCGTTGCACGAGAGTCACACTGCACGTTTTAATTCTCGAAATGGAGCTATATTAAGTGCAAAAACAAAATGTTATCGTGTTTTGTTGTTGAGGTTGTTGTTGTTGCATAGTCCTCGGTGACCCGGCTGACATCATCGACGCGATGCGTTCGAGCATCCAGTTTAATCACAAGCGGGCTGCCCGGATTCGAACCCAGCATCTCAGCGGTAGCCAACTCTGCACTCTGACCTCTGGGTCACCCGGCCGACCATTTTTGTTTTCCTGATTATCAACTGCTGTCAATTAATATCGACGCCACCACTGTCAACAGGTGGGCACTTCGAGACTTGTACTCGAGGGCTTAATCTTAGCCGGGTATGTCCAGATCAGTTGGCCAGAAACTAAATTTTTCTCACACATCTCCACCACATCCAGTAGATCTCTCGCTGTGACTGTGGCAAACCTGCCACCTACCCCAGTTATTACCAGCCGCGCAGAAAACAGTGAGAAATGAAGCTCCGCTGAGGCTTCACTACCGCCATAGGAATGTGGAATTATCACCACTGGCTCAGAGGTGGGTATAGGAGATGAGTGCAGTACTGCCCCACGCTTATTTGAATGGGAACCCACTCTCCCGATGCCTTTCATTGACTGCCAATGAATTTACCTTGAACATGAGTCATAGGTACAAATTCGAAGAATGACGGTCAGCGTATCGCATGGCACTTTCAGATTCTATATGCACGACACTATCTACACTATACACTACATTATATATTACACAATACACTACACTATACCCTGCTATACACTACACTACACCCTGCTATACACTACACTATTGTACAGTACACTATTATACACTACACTATAATTTTGGCTAGCCATCGAACAAAGACGGTCACCACAACGCGCGCTTTCAAATGCGCTTCTGCGGCCGTCTGGAACGCTCTTCCGATATTCGGAAGCCACTGAGCGATATCTAGATTGAAAACGAATTTCTTTAAAATGTCTTTTTATGTTCAGTTTCTTGTCCTTGCCCACGCACCTCCAAATCCCCACGGTTGGCCACGTACCGTGCGAAAGAAGTTCGGCGTGCATACAAAAGTAGTAAAGGTTCAGCCCCTGCAATTCCTTGCTAGTGCCGCCGCCGGAAAGGAGTCCACGAGATGGAACTCTGACAGGGGTGGGGGAGGAGGACGAGGGGGGGATTCAATAAACTTTCACCATCGTTCCAACTGCTGCGAGGGGGGGGGGGGGGTGAACCGGTGACCCTGGTCACCTGAAACCGGTGACCGTCTGGATCGCAAGGCCACAGTGCACGAACCGTGACATCGCAGCAGCAGCAGCTTCGCCAAACATCGTGGAGCATGCGACGTGAAGGCGGTGTGTACACACACACACAAACAACACACTTCATTGCGGCATCATGCTGTACAAGGGGCCGTATTTAGGAGGTGCGCGAGTGAATGGATGATGCTAATCCAATTTATTTTTGGCGGAGTGGCCTGAATTAGATCTCCTATCAAGGCATGGGCCGTAATCGCCAAATAAGGAGAACGAGTGGAGTATGTACACAGGCGTACATCTTCCTTAATACATATCTCCCCTCGCCGCTCTCTTTTAAACAATTGCTGGCGACCCAAATTAAATTAAACATCAGGCTGCGCTCTGCGCTGCGAGATGGAGCCCCCAGTTACACGCAACGAGCTCATGTTTATTCATGGGCAATTAACATATGCAAATCGATGGCGTTAATTTCGCTAACCAAACTATAAACGCGCGGGGCGTGCAATTATTTATTATTATTATGACCGCGGAAAATTATTATTTTATTAAATTATTTTATGTTAAAACACATTTTGTATGTTATTTTATTCCACCCTCCACCCTCTCCCCGTCCCCTCCCCCCTATTGGCACCCAGCAGCCACCTCTTTCTCCCCCCCACAACCACCACCTCCTCCCCCCACTTTATTTTCCGTTTTAATTTGCACGAAGCTCTCTGCTCAATGCCCTCTGATTTATAGCCGGGTTTAGGACGATGCTATCGGATTTTTGTTGCGTGTGCACGTGTCTTTTGCACGCGCTCGCACACACACACACCCCGCGTGCAAGCGTCCGCTCTGAATGTTTTTTTTTTGACAGGGCAGAATTGACCACAACCACCAACAACAACAACGACCACAGAATCGACAGCAGCAACAACAAGAACGTTTAAAAAATATATATTATTATGTCTCGATTTCCGAAACCCATCCGTGGACATTTAAAGCGGCAGCCAAATTGTCGAAACGCGTGTTTCTGCAGACGCAGAGACCCATAGAGACCCATAGAGACCCACAGAGACCCCTATAGACCCGCACCTCCGATGAGCAGGATTAGCTACGTACGGTGCGAAGGAAGTTCAACATACATACATCCGTTGCGACACATTCATACTTACGAGATCTAACCCAAAATCCCTTATTATGAATACATACATCCCTGCTGTTGGAATTCAACGATCAGATGGCCAATAGGCAACGGTTCAAAACATCTCGACCTTGCACCATCCCTTGTGTGTGTTTATTTATTTTTTAAACATGCCCAGGTGACGGCCAACAGGCGGAGCCACTCAGAGGAATGCCGATCTGGGCCGAGGTCAGGGCAAGAGGTCGGGGCGGGTGACCTCTGGATCGCAGGTTTAAGGTGCGCCGCATCTCTCTTCCTCGCGAAGTTGACCCTCGCTGGGAGTCGGGGGGGGGGGCGGCGGTGACCCATCGGCGCGCACCCTTCCCTCTCTTAACCTGTTCAAGCGAGACGGAAATTGTTTTAACGCTGACCTCGCCGATGATCCCTCGTGTTCCCCGTTCGCATCCGCGGATTAGCTTAAACGATAACTCCGTGCGCACGACGTCCGCTCGATCCCAGCGTGCGCTCGCGTCTTCCACCGCGCGACGGACCGAATCAACTCAGGATCTCTCTGGTGCGATGTCCGACGTTTCTCCCCCCCCCTCCTTCTCCTCCCCCACCCCCCTCCCCACGTGTACCGAGGAGCTTCTTCGGGAAATTAAATTCATAATGGCGAACACACCATGCCGAGGTTACCCGCGCAGACACGCACACTCCAGAGGGTTGCACAGCCAAAACACACGCAGTGGCATATTGCATTTATTTACAATTTCTCCCCGACATAAATGCGTCTGTGTATTCTGCGAATGGTTTTCGTCAAAGAGTAACAGGCTTTTAACCAGGAGTGATTCTCTTAATACATTTGCTGAGTAGAGGGATGGAGTGCTTTTTTTTTTCCTGCGCAGAGATTATTGCTAAATGCTGAACTGCATAATATATAAAACACATGCAGAGCTTAGCGTGCCCATATACAAACACACGTACAGTACATACATGCGTGCGCAGATTCATGTAACCACGTGTGTGTGTGTTCCATGTCAGGACATGTTTGCTATGTGCGCGTCACTTAGTTCCCTGGTCGGGGCCTTGCAAACGCGATGTTCCATTTCAAGGGATTATCTCCAGGTGATATGATCTTCCAATCAGTAAATTATTTAAATAGTTCATTATGCAGATAACACTGCAAACATACGTTATGCATTATATGAGAATACAACAAGAAAGTACGTATGCACAGATTCGAGAGCATGCATCGGAATAAACATCCTAACACGTTTGTCAATAGCACTCTGGCCTAAAAGGTGACGTTTCGGGCAATGAGCCTTTTTGATATATATTATTTTCCTTTTTAGGGCAGTGCCACTGAGGAGTGTGATGTTGTTCAACGTGATTGCGAAACACTGACAACGCAGCAGCATCACCACCAGAACTAGTTCAAGTTCATTTATCAAGTTCATTTATTAGGTGTAGCCCTGTGAGCCATTCGGCTCTTGAATCGGGTGCAACCGCAACAAACAAAAAACATGAACAAAAAACATCTTAAAGTGAATATGTGACCGAGTGCAAACAGAAAATCCAAGAAAAGACAGCAAAATATTGCAGAAAAAGCACCGTACACAAAAATGTGCAAAAATCCCAGTGGGATGCAAGTCAAACAACCAGTGGGCTTTATTACCTGAGAAAATACAAATCGTTTAGTTTATTTTTAGTGATGTGCTTACCTTTCCTATACTTGTAACTTTCTGACCCAGCCCAACTGGACGTCTGTGAACAAAAATTGCTTCATAGCTCATCGGATTTCTCAAGTATAAATATTCTGATTCTGGAAAATAAAACCTCGGGTAGCTGGGTTTGTAGCCAAGTGCGCTAACCGCTGCACCACCGCTCCATTGCACAAGAACACATACACACACTGACACACACACGCTCGTACGGTCGTAATACATATATTCGGATATTGTACTAAGTTGTATTACATTTTTTTTCAGATTTCACTTGCTGATGCCTTTGCTAGAGTGGAGCGCGTTGCGTAACACGCGCAAGAGATGGTGCTAAGAGGCATGATGGAGTGGTGTTGACTTTGCGGGGCGCTAATAAAAATGCATGACCGTTTGCTAACCTTCTTGTGATTATATAAATGCTATTTCTCACGAATAACTCAATCGCCGAAGACCGATCTGGGAGCCGGCGTTTCTCTCTCTCTCTAAAAGTGTTAAACCGAGCCGATTATTAATAACAATGACTCAATGACCAAATCATCTTGTGACTGCTATAAGCATAGTGGTGTGAATAGTCATATATATACACAGGCGCATGTGCGTGAGCTATGTGTACACTGCTCACTCAAAAGAGTTCTGAACTGGATGTTTAAAAGTGTTCACAGGCGGGTGCTCATAGTTTTACGTTTCAAATTGTCACCTTTTATATAAGTTCACACCAATCATGTGTTATTTAAAGAAATGGGACTCAAATAAGTGAAACATATCGGCGTGACTTGATATGATGTGCCCATTTACAGTGTTGCACTACTGCATACGCTGCAGCTTGACATCGGGAGGCAGAGAAACAGAGTAGAGCACATTTGCAAGTTAGACACGTCATATTAACGTCTCTAACTTGTCAGAATGGATGATGGCCTATCGTCTATATGTACACATACACGGTGGCGCGTTTGTGGCGAGATGTTAACTACCTCGCCTGGTATGCAGGAGGTCACGGGTTCGTTCCCGACCCTGACGATACCCGTATATTTGGAGTTTGCATTTTCTATTCCCGTGGCAGCGTGGATTTTTCTCGGGGTTTCCCTCCACATTTAGAAACAATTTGCGTTGAGAACATTTGACTGCGATAAATATCCACGTGATAAGCCACTTCATTGGGCTATCATTTGTGGCCCGGTCGCTTCTGAAAATGAGCTACATAGAGCCCTGTGGGCCTTACCTGGTGAAAAAAAACCAAGTAGTTTTTAGTATGTTGAACTTCTTTCGCACCGTACGCTATCCAAGCGTGATAATCGAAGGTGGAGTGGCATCGCAGGATCTGTGAGCGATGGCGACCACACGGGGAGGCCTTTCTGGAGGAATCCAATGAGCTATAAAGCTCTTTCTCACAGAGGGCCTTCATCCAGCGGTGCGTGGATCGCGGCTGACGAGGAGGATGCTGCTGCTGATGTTACAGGAGCCCTTGCGACCTGCTTTACCTCGATAAGCCATCGTGTGTGCCATGATGTCAACAATGTAACCCATTGCCAATGTACGTAGCTTCTAAATGCAACAGCATCTGACGATACCGTACAGAACAGTGCGATGTGGGCATCCTCGGTAGAAAGGGGGCAGTCGGGCATGAACAGACGGAGTAGAGGAGAGTTGAGTCAGGACTTGGGGTAGGGAGCCGAGAACACGGACTGCTCGGGGAAGGGAGTTTCCAGACTGTGGGGGCAGCAGAGGAGAATGAGCGACCTCCCACTAGAGCGAAGGGTCAATGACATTGTTTTTTTATTGCTTCTATCCTTTTGGTGAGTGGCGCTTTCCTGGCCTCTCTTGAGATCTGAGCAGGTTCATTCAACCGAAGTAACTTGAAACTCTCGCCCCCCCCCTCACCCAATGACTTTTTTCTTCCCCGATTTATTCGAGTAATCCCACCGCTAATCGATCGCGAGTCATAAATGATCGGGATAAAGAGGATATCCCAGCGCGAGTTTATTTTTAACGCAGAGTCACCCCGAGCGCCTTGGTCTGTCTCGACGTGCCGCGATTAAATTGCGAAGGGGGCGTGAAGAATCCAGTGACAAAAAAATGCGTTCCCTTCGCATGCGCAATGAGCATTATCCGCCGGGCCGGTTTTTGTCTACGGATGCAAGCGAGTGCATCCGAGGTGTCGTTCGCATTCGGATCGATACCGAGCGTGCAGGCCCTGTTAACACGAGCCACTGAAATAAATAACGGCGCCCGCTCACGCTTTGCATGCATGAGAATGCGCAAAACACACACACACGCCATACGACTCTCTGCTACCACCCCACCCACTTACGTGTGTCACGTATGTCTGTGGTAATATATGAATGCAAATATATTGAGAAATAATATACGCACACACTGAAGACGAAAGATCCCCCTCCCCTCCACCGCCTCCACTCCCGTGTAGCCTTAGCAGACTGATGGGGCAAGTGCTGTTAGCGAGCACCTCTGAAGGCCGGCACAGCAGCACACGAGGGGGTGGGTGGGCAGCACCACGCCCGGCCGCATTTGTCTCCCCAGTGGCGATGTTTACACACAGCGCACCAGGTACTCATTTTAAGGCTGAGTCGACCGAGGGGAGGCCCAGTATCGGTGCAAAAAAAATCACCACCGTTATTGGTCGCGAGCGGGAATCGAACTCCAGGCTCATAACTCAACGCGCTAACCACTGCAACTACCGCTCCCCACCCAACACACGCGCACTAATTTAATCGATGTGAGTGTACGTTCATATATATTGCGCACGCACGCACACACGTTTGTACTTGGCGGCGTGTCTGTGCCACGATTGCATTAAACGGGGGAGCCGCTCACATCATTCCAAGCACAACAATAGGCGCGGCGTATTTTTCTTTCAATTAAAAAAAAAATTTCTTAATATTTTTCTTTCTCTCTCTATCTTCATCCTCCTTCCAAAAGGCGCTCTCGACCCGAGACTCCACACGTCGGCATAACGGGCACAATGTCTTCCTATTTGGACGAGCGTTTTACGCCGGCGCGCGAGTTCGCACGGGTACGCGCACGGGCACGCGCGCCTACACTCGGGGCCGTTCCGGAATTCGCCGGAAGATCTCACAGCCTCCCTACGTCCTGTACGCGATGCGCACCCGATGTTGATATCGCAGTCGACGAGAGGTAGCAGTAGTAGTAGTAATAACAATCGTGTGTGGGGGACGAGAGAGAGAGGGGAGAGAGAGGAGAGAGAGGGGGGAGAGAAGAGAGAGATAATGGCGGAGGCAATTTTTGAAGTGCTGCAATATTATTAAAAGGCGCGCCAGAAGACACACTGCATACATACACAATACGAATGCAATCAAGATTTTAGGGGGGGGGGGGGGGAAGAGGGGCGGGTGGAACCAGGGGGGGGGGGGGGTCGGCAGGGGAATTGACAAAGTGGGTTGTGTTGCTGGCTCGCTGTTATGCGAATTTCAGCTGGAAAACGATACGATGAGAACAAGACGTGATCTGTAAAGCGCACGCGTGTTAATGTCATCCAGAATGGCATGTGTAAGCAACAGCGCACACATGCTTATCGTTACGATTTCATGTTGCATTTTTGCTTATTTTGCTCGCGACTTATTTGAATGACATTGACGTAGCGCCATCAGCAGCCATTGTCTCTATTCACTGCTGGATGCCGTTGCCAATCCCTCACCGTCACGCAATTCCACAGTTCAAACCAATTCCTGGAAACGTAATCGATTTCATCGCTCCGTATCTGCACGGGTCGACTTCTCCGGAGTGTTCGCTCCGTTGGCTGTCGTTCTGTTGCTAGTCTCGTCCACCGCCCGTCATCACTACGAGCCACGATGCCCTTGCCCAAGCCCACTTGCATTGCTTAATGGGCGGTATGATGTCTCCGATTTGTAAACGGGACCGCCCTATCCCCTGTGTTCTTCATTCTGTCTGGATTTGGGCTCTCTGATCATTGAGGCGATTGATTACTCTACCGAAGATCGATTCGAGAACTGTACTCGACGACTTGGTTAACACGGAAATAGAAATAAAAGGTCTCACATGTGCCGCTGGACGGGAGGCGATGGGCGGGGCTTGGTGATGTAATAGTCGGCATCGTCACGCTGGGAGTGGCTTGTAGGGATTTCCCGCATTCATTTTTAAAGGTGGCCTTGAGTAATGGACCACAACAAACGTAGCCTATTAGACATTTTAAACGATTTTTCAACTCGATTGATTAATCGTCCCAGCTTGCATATTTGTTCAATGCATCATACGTGTATGCATGCAAATCTAAACAAATTACATTTATAGCCAAGTGGGAGCCCATTGAGACAAACGTGTCCATTGCAAGGGAGATCTGCAGTGGACGGAAAAAGCACAGTGCAGACATTGATACCCCTACTCCAGCAGAAGCTGGATATACGCATACCGAATATAATCACAATTCTAAAAGTAAGCAACACAACATCACGTTTTACTGGGGGGGGGGGGGGGGGGTCAAAGGGCAGGTTCTGATATAAGCACAGATGACCATGCTTCCAAAGGGGTGTGCCTTTATCCGGATTCTACTGACTAAAAAGCAATATGAGACAGAAAGCGAGTCTTCCCAGCCAAAAGAATATAACACCTCTAACATGGGTTACAATAAACTTAAGAATACCTTAAAACAGTTCACGTGAAATTACATTACAGGCAGGGTTGGGAATGATTTTGGTGGGCTGCAGTACAGCAAGCAGGCTGTTGGAACTCTGCTGTCATTCCATTCTGCTTACAATGGTCTTGAGCCTGGAATTGAATTGGACACCACGGATCGCTGGGGGTGGGAAGGCAGTTCTAGAGATGAATGAGCGACTTCCCACTCAGCGAAAGTTGACCGGGGGGTTTGACAAAAAAAAATTAACCCGTAAAAACAAAGTGTTTCACTATAAATCCTTTATATGCGTGGCGGCTAGAGTCCTCTCGTCCTCTGGCTTGAGATGGCTGCCACCTATGGGTCAGATGATTGCCTGCCACCATTAAGCAATTGGTAATTAAATATAAAAAAAAATTGCCTAAAAAGTGTAAAATTTTGGAAAAAAATTTTCACGAACATTAATTGTCACGCACAACGAGTCTGTGTGGGAAATGTCAGCTCGATTGGATCACGGGAAGTGGGTTAAAAAACGACCGAAAGATTTGCACGGTCGTAAGCAAGCAAGCGCGCAAGTGAACTTAATATAAAGGATTTAAAAAACCTTAGTAGATGGAGCGCGCGGGGGTAGGCAGTTGAGTAGAGTGAGGGGAGAGGTGGGCGGGCAGAGGTAGGAGAGTGAATGAAGGGGAGCAGAGCGAGACGAGTCCAAGGGGGGGGGGGGGGGGCAGACAGTGAGAAATTGACCCGCCGTTGGACTTGGAGCCAGCAGAGGGCCCTGAGGGTGAGGCGATGTGGAGTCATTTGAGAGTGCGGGCGGAGGGTGGAGGTGGGTCTGGCAAATGCTCAGCAAGCAGGGCACCACCGATTAGCACGGTTGGTTACGTACGGTACAAAAAGAAGTCCAACATCTCTACATACAGACAAACCTCTCGTTTTTAAAATCCTTTATATTAAGTTCACTTGCTTGCTTGCGCGCTTACGACCGTGCAAATCTTTCGGTCGTTTTTTAACCCACTTCCCGTGATCCAATCGAGCTGACATTTTCCACACAGACTCGTTGTGCGTGACAATTAATTTTCGTGAAATTTTTTTTCCAAAATTTTACACTTTTTAGGACAAAATTATATTTAATTACCAATTGCTTAATGGTGGCAGGCAATCATCTGACCCATAGGTGGCAGCCATCTCAAGCCAGAGGACGAGAGGACTCTAGCTGCCACGCATATAAAGGATTTATAGTGAAAAACTTTGTTTTTACGGGTTAATTTTTTCTTGACTTAAATTATTTTTTATTTACCAGTTAAGGCCCACAGAGCGAAAATATCTCTTTTTCAGAAGCGACCAGGCCACAAATTATTGATCAAGGAAGTGGCTTATCACACGGAGACTTTAATGCAGCCAAATACTCTCAACTCATGTTTATAAATGTTGGAGGGGGGGAAAAACCGTAGGACCCTATTTAGGGGACCTTCAATAGGTATGTAGATCAGAAACGCATAACCTGATCAAGGTTGTCTAAATCTGAGCTTCGCGAAGCAACAGTGAATCCTGAGAATACGCATTGCTCCTTCCTCTGGCTCCCTGAACTTGGGGAATCATGTTTCAACATGATTACAGCATGTTGCTATTTTAATGCTGTATGTTACGGAAGCATTGGGGGTGGGGGGAAAGTGGTTACCGCACTGCGTTGTGAACCCTGCGAACATGAGTTCGATTCCTGGCCAGGGCTATCATCAGTGGTGAGCGATATCTGACCCGTTTCTTGATCCTCTCCCATTCACTAACCCAGACTCACAATCGTCATAAAGTATTATCATAAAAAACCTCCATGACTGTTACAGCACGGAGAGGCATTCATCCAGTCGTGGATTTGCAAAGGCCTGCATATTATAGACGTTTTATCATTACTTCATTACATGGTGCATGTATAAACACTCATTAATTGCCTGAAATCATCTTCATATATAGAGGACTGCAGACGTTGGGCAATTCTTGGTCGTGTCTGGTCACTGCCTGGCTGCCTTCCAGCTTGTCTGTGCTTGCTAGGCGATTGTGAGATGAAACCTGCATAAATGATGACGCTATATATAAATCTAAACATTATCATTATTATCATAAGCATATTTTGAAGTACATTGAGAATACAATTACTTTTTGGAGGGCAGACCTTGGAGGTCACGTGGTACACTTTGAAACAGCTTACAGGATTTGGCAGAAGGAAGTGATGGCAACTTGTGGTGATTCCGACGTCGGCCGCGTTGACCTCTCGACTTTGATATTGACAATGTCATCATCATCATCAGCCACGATGAATCCACTGCTGGATGAAGCCCCCCCCCCTCCTCCCAAGCCGTCGCAATCTCTCACGATCGTGCGATGCCACCATTCGAACACACGAACCGATGTCACGGCTCCATCTCCCTGGGTGTGTGGGTCCGTCTCTCAGAAGCGTTCCATTCCTTGCTTGGCCACCAGGTCGTCGTTATTTTTTGACAAGTTGACCAAATAGTTTCCTTCCAGCGACCTGCTCGCTGCCCAAGTGGCTTGCTTACTCACCGGTCCGAAATCGTCTTTACCCCGGCGTCTGTTCTCTGATTCGCGTGGATCTGGCTCTGTCTCTCAATGTAATTGCAGCCGTGTTCTACTAATATATTACTTATCATTCCAAAACCCCAACACTGCCCGTATGCACTTAAATGTGGACGTAGCCCTGTCCACCTGTCACTCACAAATAACACAACATGTGTCACGTGTTATGAGGCCCAGTGTTGAGCGCGTATGCACACACACAACCGTCTGTAAGGACAATATTCAGCGGTCCCTCGGTTTGCGATGCTATCGATTAACCATATGTTGATTAACGACCCGCCTGCCACAGGGTCCCATTGTTTCTATTAACGATAGATGTTCGATTAACGATATGCTTACGATAACAGTCGGTCGCCAATTTCGGCCAATCGCAGCGATCCTAAGTGGACTCAGCAGCAGACTTCAGCCAATCAGCGACGCCCTTTCATGAGTTTATTTTCTGCTCTATATATGCAACTTTTTATGCTCTATTAATTACTTATCCATGCTTCTATTAATATAAATGTTTTAACATGTTCTTATACCGTTGATTTAAAAACAATTTGCGTGTTTAAATATTAGAAATTATGTTTTTTATGGTCAAAAAGGTCAACTTCCCATCGTTTTGGAACACATTAAACCTTTAACGTGTGCTTCCTAAATTCGATTAACGATCACTTAAATTAACGATGGGTTTCGTGGAACATATTAATATATCGTTAACCCGAGGGACAACGAGTAGTTTGGCGTGTGCGCTTTGTCGTCTTGTGTCCTGCACCATATCGTGGTGCCAGAACTCCCATCGACTGGTAAGACCATCATCACCTTTGCTATCTGATCGATGCGTTGGTTTAAAAAAAAAATCTCTCTCTCTCCAGGCACAAAAACCACGTTGAGAAATACACACATATGTACTTGCTGTACTCACTCACCCACCTGTACATTGGTCGTAAGGGTCAATTTGAAAGAGCCCCCTCGGGGAAGGAAACACATTCCAATGATGGGTCGGCGGGGAGACAGTTGGGAGCTTCGATTAGCACGCTTGGCTGCTACGTACGGTGCGATAGAAGTTCAACACACGTACGTACGTACGTACTCTGGTGTAGCTGCCAGCAGCTCACTGGACTTGCAAGCCCGAAGTCGACCGGGATCGATTCCATGTCCCGGCGCGGCGTTAAAAACAATCGGAAAGTTTCTTAAAATCTCCCCCCCCCCCGCACCACCGCCCCCTGCCCGAAGGGGGTTGGTGGAGAGTCGGGGAGAGTTCCAGGAAGGATGGGGAAGAGGAGAAAAGTAGCGGGGAGAAGGGATCCTGGGGTCTGGAATGGAGTGATTCATCCCCTGATGGCGTTACGCACTGTGCTGGAGACGGAATGAAGGTCCGAGTCTAAGACTCACCCGGGCTGGAACCCCTTTTACACTCCTTTACACTCGTAAAATCAATTCCACATTCCTATGGCGAGAACTTCAAACGTAGGCAGCTTTAATGGGGACGAACGTTGGCTTTCCGCCCACCCACCCATCCACCTCGGAGAGAGGTTAATATATCATGAATGATGATTGAGGATTTCATAATGACAAATGGAGATTGATGACTGATGATGATTAATTATGATTGGATGATTATTGATGACGATTAGGATTGATTATTATGGTGATTATGATGTGTTTATTGATGATTGATGATGACTAATTACGATTTTTTTTAAATTAATGATTTAATATTAGGAATATGATGATTTTTATTGTTGACGACTGATGACTACAGATGTATGATTATGGTGACGACTATTTATTAATATTGAGGATCGATTACTATGATTGTTGTTAAGTTAGGATTGAAGATGACGTATGATCGCTGCTGCTGCTGATGATGATTACTGTTGATGTGGCTGATTTAAACCCTGGCTGGAATATAAAATAATTATATCATGATGCGCTGCCCGATCTAAGTCTATTCATGGAATTTATTAAACTTACCAAAATTAAAACCACGTTCTGACCAGAAGGCATTTTCAGTACTGCACTTAACACATTCCTGCGGAGGGAGCTGGTAGGAACGTTGGGTTGCTCGGTCAATGGCCAGGGTCAACGGCGGCGTGGTGTATTCCGCAAATGTGCCCGACTGTGAGGGCGGGCACAAGCCGGCGTGAGTAGGTTAAACGTTGAGTTGTATAAGGGCACCACGGGGTGACCAGCCCCTCCCCAGTCCCCACCCAGCCCCACCCCTCCCACCCCCCACCCAGCCCCTCCCTCCCCACCCAGCTTCTCCCCACCCTCCCCACCCAGCCCCTCCCCACCCTCCCCACCGAGCCCCTCCTCACCCTCCCCTCCCCACCCAGCCCCTTTCCACTCCCCACCCAGCCCCTCCCTCCCCACCCAGCCCCTCCCTGTACGACGGACGGACACGATAATTCCCTGTGGGATGGTGGAACCAGGAGGTTCCTACCAGTATAATAGCAAGTAGCCTATACACAATGCAGATCGCAATTAGCTGATGTAGCAAGATACGCTAAGTGTGATTGTTACGAAGAGAGGCGTGTGGGTTATGAATACAATACATTTTTGTGCAGATATCCATGAGAGTGTGTCGATCGGCAAGTCGTGTGCGGCGGGGTAAACTGTGGGTACTCATACATTCATATCTCTCCCAAGATGCCTGGCCAGCGTGGAAGAGTAGGCCAAATACACTCTATTATACGAGTTCCGTCTAGTGGAGACCCTATTTCCAGCAGTGGTGTGAACGGGCAATTGCAGGGCTGCGCCTTTAACCCCTTTAAATGTGGAGGGACGCATGGATGAATGAGACATTGTCTGCTTCTCGATTATGTTATTTATATTCTCCACAATGACGCTCGTGGTTATTTCGTGTTATCATTTAAAGGCAGAAAGGGAATCCCATTATAGGTATATCTATATATATAACGTTTTTGTAATAGCAATATTAAGATATTTCTGCCCATATATTGTAATAACAATGCATAACCCCTTCATCAATCCACTGCTGGATGAAGGCCTCCCTTCCCTGGGTGTGTCAGCGCTGATTGACCACACTGGCCAGTGCGCGTTGGCCAGGCTTAATTGTATCCGCGTCTGCGACGTGGATAAGATTTCCATGTCCCGGCACACCGCATCCAGTATGCAATCCCGCTGTGGCTGTGGCTACTAGTCGTCACGTGCTACTTGCTCCAGCCTACCCAGCGAGCCGGAAAACGTGCAGTGAAAAATTAAGCCCCCGCACGAGAGAGCGCTTGGTTGACAAGTCCCAGTGTGAGATGTAAAATTGCGCCTTATCTTCAAATAGTTAGAGACGCAAAGGGTGTTTAAGAGAATGCTAATGGTTAACCCGGCGGAGTGGTGGCGCAGAGGTTAGCGCGCCTGAGATATCAACCCAGCGGCCTGAGCACCTATTCCCCCCCCCTGAACACGATGAACATGAGTGGCGATTCATATCAGAACGAGTGCTGGGCCTGCTGCTCATCCTCCTTCTCATCCTCACCCTCTTCCCCAACCCGCATGGGTGAAGTATGTGCGAACAACTCCCATTACCCACAATTGTGGTGTAGTGGAGGTGATGGGGAGTAGGCACCTCATCCAGCAGTGGATTGAACACGGTCTGTAAATGTTTAACCCCCCCCTATCCCCAATCTCTCCTAAAGATGCCGGCTGTTAGTAATATTTTTATTTTAATGTTTGATATATCGCTTTATCTTGTGTTCTAAGCGCCTCCCCCCCCCCCCGGGGGTCTCCGCACACCCCCGCCCCCGTCTTCTCTTACCCAGTGGCCCAGCCCTGCCTGGATCCACCCTGTCCCTCCCTCCCCATCCATCCGCATCCCTCCTTCCTCCCCCTGTCACCATCTCATTTCTCTGCACAACGCGCATTTCGCTCGCCACGAGATGTCTTTTTTTTAATAGCGAAAATGTTCACCCTCGCCTCGTCAGCTGCGTGTCCTCTTTGCCATACAAAGATACTGCCATGTACACAGAATGTGTACTATACCCACAAGTATGTTATGTATGTTTTAGACCAACACACAAATTGATTACCATTTCTTTTATAATTGGGCCACCACCCGGTTCCAAAGCGTAAATAATAATCAACAGCTCAACACATGTGTCAATAACACTCTGGCCTTAAAAAAGTAATAAAAAAGACAAGCATTTATAAGCGACGTGTCGGGAAATGGCCCTTCTTCACAGCACAAATATGAACAGAAAAATGTAAGATTAAAGCACAAGAAAGGAAAAAAATTGCACAAACATTATATTCGGAAGGACTTCGCCTCCCCACTGAAATAAGGAATAAAACAACCATACACACGCATGGAAGCCGTCCGATAGCTACCACGACAAAATGCGCTTTGCAAATAGTGATTTTGTTTGCTCGAGTTTGTGTGTCCACGCTCTGGGAAAGCCCTCTGCTCAATTTGACCGTTTTTCAGCCGCGTTCGGCCCGTTCACAGCAACACAACTTTATGAACATCGGTCCCTCTTTACGAGAGTAGGATGCCTCCCCTCCCCGCGGGCCCCCCGTATAGCCAGACGGGCAGAGCTAATATATAAACCTGAGTTGGAAAGCGTTCAGAAGTCTTTGGACTCTTGGAGTGATCAAAAAGTTGCACAAGCCTTTTTTTCTTTTTGGGGGGGGGGGGGTACGTGATAAATAAACAATTAAAATCCATACACCAGAGATTACGAGGAAATAAAACAAAACTTCACAATATTTTCCAAGAATTTGTTTCAACATGTTTAAACACTTAATAATTAAATAAACGCGGCTACACACTGCACAAAATAATAACCGAAAACCGTGAGCGCTTTGTGTTTAAGGGAGAGAGAGAGCGAGCGGTGGCGCAATGGTTAGCGGCGCACAGCGCTATACGAATCCGACCAGCTGAGTTCGATTCCCGGCTACGTCTAACATCAGTAGCCAATGATATGTAGATATCTGATTCAGTCCTGACCCCCCCCCCCCCACACACGCACACACACACGTCGACACAGCCTTAAAGGAGTGCCTGGAGCGTTGTGTAATGTAATCACCATCAGCACTGGGGAGACAAAGGCGGCCGGGCGTGGTGCAGGGGCACTACACCACTGTCTAAAAAAAATACTAAACTGTCTGTGTAAGCGTGCGGTGGGGTATGGTTGGCGGTGGGGGCGGGGAGCCGGGGTCTGTTTTGTCTTTTGTATATATAATGAAAAAAAACGGTCTTACACGCCCTTGTACAGCCGCCTCTGTTTGGCTAAGCCAAAGCAATCCTGGCAGAGGTTCAACTATTTTGAAACATAAACAAGTTATTGCGTGCTGCGCTATATTCAACGCGCTCCCATCTATTGATGTGCAATTTTATAGCGAGACAATGGAAGGCTTTTTAATGGCAAGGGCTGACCCATTCGAACGCAGGGGTGGGTTGGCGTGTTTGTGCTTTGGTGGCTGAGTGGGTGGGGGTACACCAGCCGGGCTGGGACAGGCTGGGCTGGGGGGGGGGGTGGGGGGGTGGGGTGGGGGGGGGTTTGTCTGATGATAATAAAAATAAAAAATAAAAAACACACTTATTCTTTGAGCGCCGCTACACAGCCAGTCGAAGTTGCTGGGCCCTCCCGTTCGCTCCGTCATTTTCGCGCTGCGAAAACTGCGTGCTCCACTTTTGGTGTCGAGTGAGAGAGCGTTGCGAGTTGACTGATCTTGTCTCATCCGTGAAGGGACCAACCAACCCACCCACCCCTCTCCCCCCCCTATCCTCCCCCCCTCCATCATCAACATCATCCCCCCCACCACCACCAACCCCATCACCCCCCCCCCCCCACGACGTCCCACAAACTCGGAATGCACCGCATTACGATTTAATCATGCGGGAATTCTTCATTATTCATTTGAACATAATCTTTTACAAACGATATTTCGCATGGAGAAGTAGGCGTCAGCTACTCGCTCAAGGTAAGCAGTCGCGCACTCTGCTTCTCCGGTGCGCGTACGCGGCGACACACGTGCACACGCACGCACACGCGCGCGTACTCACCACGTCAACGTGTTCACGCTCCGTGTTGCGGGCGCGCGCGGATTCCCCGTCTTACACGCGCGCGCGCGCGCTCGTGCATTCGCGTGTACACACAAGCGCACACTCAACGCCGTCTCGTGTACATGTCCATCGCGCGAGTGTGCACAGATTCTACCACGCGCGCGCGCACACACGTGTGTACACGCGCACACCACATCGTGTACACACGTCGAGCACACGCACAAGCACGATTGTCTGTTACGCACACACGTGTACACACACACACGTGTACACACGCGCACACCACATCGTGTATTCGTCCATCGCGCACACACGTGTGAAATGCACACGCACTTATATAAAGTTTCATCCGTTTCGTAGCGAATTAAGGCTTCCTTAAGCGATCGCTTTAGGCTCGCCAACTCGCTATGTTGTACGGTGGTGACGACGCTGCTACGCGTGTGTTCCATAGTACGGTGCTTATCACGGGCTATGATCAACACACGCGTAAAGCACACACACCGTATCGTCATCATCGGCCATGATCAATCCGCTGCTGGACGATGGCATCCTTCCACGCCGTCACAATCTCTTACTATCCGTGCGGTGTGATCATATAATCATCATCAACATCATCATCATCCATCTGGCATCAGGCACACACAAGCTGATTTAATCGCTCCGTCTCCTCGGTGGGACGTCAAAGCCATGTCGGTCGCGTTCCCAATTCCCCCGTACGTTCAATGATACTCGCATCAGATTGCCGCTGTACGTGTTACATAAAGCGCACGCAGTCTACACAATACTGTACCACGGTTGTGAGTCATTGTTTGCATTGTATCTGGGTGCTGCTGCGAAGGGCAGCCGCACACAAACACAATAAACACAACACAGTCGTTAACAACAACAGCACTGTGGCTTTGCAAGAACAAAACGTGTTTAATGGGCGACGTTTGAGGGGCAATGTTCCTTCGTCGTGGGGAAGGAGTAGTCGTTACCCTATTTAGTAGATGCCGTCTTGTGTACGCGTTAAAGAACGCCCTGGTACGGTACAACACGGCGGGCGCCGTTTGCAGAACGTAAGATGTCAGTGCGTGTTGGTTATAAGCGTTCGGATGGCTGCGTTTAGTTTCGGCCGCATAAAAATGCATCTTATCTCTGCATTGTTACAATCCATACGTCACTTGGAAAACCGCGCAGTTTAGCAGGGGGGGAGAGGAGCGGACACTCGGTGCGTTTAGGGGACAATGTCCTATCACGGGAGGGGTGGGTAGCCTTCTTGAATTTAACGCGATCTTAAACAATGTGCAAGATGACAAAACAAAAATAGCCCGTTCGTGCTAGACAGACGCGATGCGGTAAAGTACTGTATATTCTTACAACGGAGAGATAGCGAGGATATTCATCCAGCAATGGATTCATCGTCGCTGATGATTACGTGATTAAGCATCGCAACACTTATCGTGTGTGCGCTACCGATGCACAACACCACTGCAGTCGATACGTTACGGTAGCCGTGGCATTGCAGCTACCGCGCTGCACGTCCGTAACACATTGTCAACCACGTGCGCATTGCACTCTTCATCATCAGCACATCGCCATCATCATCATCATCGTCGTCGTCGTCACCATCAGCCATGATCACTCCACCCAAGTCTTCCCCGAAAGGCGTCGCCATCTCTTCGCGCTCCGTGCGATGTCGACAGCCCACGTGTCAGAGACCCTGCTGCAGCACAAGCCCATTCCATCGCTCCATCTCCATCGCTGCCTAACCCGGGCAACCCCCCCCCCCCCCCCTTCTCCCCCCCCCAATAACGGGGGCGAAGAACGGCGCGGGGGCGCGGGGGAGTGAGCGAGTGAGCGGGGGGGGCTGAGTGGTGGTGCTGGGGGGGGGGGGGGGCCCCCCGGGGGGGGGGGGTATGTTTAGTCATTGCACCCAGTTAATCCCAAGGGCATCCTGTGCACTTACACGTAAAGCGCACCGCATTTATTCCTGAATGGAGGCGGCCGTGAACGCCGCTGTCCCTTTAAATATGACCGGGGGGGGGGCATGCTTCCGAGTGTAACACGCGCACGTGTTTGTGTGTGTGTATGTTTAAATGTTATATACAGTGTAGTATATATTTGCCTCTGTGTGTGTGTGTCAGCTGTGAATCTCGCAACACAAAGTTCGGTTCGCGGCCACGTTCGCGCCTCCGATTAGCGCGGTTGGCTACGTACGGTGCGAGAGAAGTGCATTGGGCGAGTGATACATGGAACAGGTTATGGGTTTGACTCAGATTCAATATTAGACGATTACCCGCTACGAATGCCGCCTTTGTCCCCCCCCCCCCCCCCGTAGGGCTTTCCCCTCCTGTTTGTAGTGGGGAGCGGTGGCGGAGTGGTTAGCGCGCTGCGCTACAAACCCGGCCACCCAAGTTCGATTCCCGCTCATGGCCAACACCAGTGACGATTATTTGAACCGATCCTGGGCCGTCCCCTAGGTCGACTCAGCCTCAAATGAGTACCTAGTGCGATGTGTGGTAAACATCGGCACTGGGGAGACAAAGGCGGTCGGGCGTGGTGCTGGCCACCCACCCCCACTCGTGTACCGTTGCGGCCTTCACGGGTGCTCGCGAACAGCACTTGCCCAAACAGTCTGTTAAGGCTACACGGAGGATCTTTGTCTTTGTTAGAATAGTCCGGCTGTCAGTCACGCGATGACATCAACAAAATGCTCTCGCGCTCCTTTGACTAAAATAACCCGGCTGACATTTAAAGGGACTCTGCAGGGCCTCGCGGCGTCGTGCGGCGCGAGCGCTATTTGGCATCGCCATCTCGAGGGGGCGCAACACTGTGGCTCCACTCGTAAGCAAAAACAACAACAACAACAAGATAAGTTCAACAGCTCTAATGCATTGCTCTAGCAGTGCACGACTTCCGTGTTATTGTCATACCACCCACCCACCCGTTGTGTGTTTTTATTCATTTATTTGATATATAATGTGTGTTATCGACATCACGTCGCGGATGAGACAGAGATGATCCATTCGGATCGCTCGCAGAGCGGCCCGCGGAAGCGGACATCATAGAGCTGCCTCGGAGTTCACTTTAAGCGAACCTCCACTGGTCCGTCCACGTGGCTTGGAGGGGCAACACTCCCCATCTCTCTGCACACGCGAGAAATGCTCCTCGCACGATAATCAAATCGACATACGGTATTCATTGTCAGAGGTTGAATTTAGACAACGTGAGTGCAGAAACGAGGTGGTTTTTTTGGTCACGTTTGCCCGAATCCATCATGCTCAGGATCTCAGCAAAGCCAGTCCAGCGCTATGACCGCCTGGCCAAGGATTTACTCCTCCCAATTCTCCCCCGTACAAAAAAAATTACCGATCCGCATTGGCCAGCGTGGTGAAGTATGGTCAGACGACTCTCCATGGCCGACGCGACTAGTGGAGGCCTTCATCCAATAACAGACTGACAAAACGACGTAAAATAATATTTTTTATCACACAACAAGTCATATTGCCATGCCGTTCTATATAAACTAAAATAATAACATTCAATTCATTTTAACTTGGAAAGCCCCCGATGAGCCGAAAGACTGTGTTTCATGAGAATGCTGCCACATTGGGATGTTTGGGTCACATCCATGAATGAGAGTTTTGGCTTCTTGCGGGAGGAATCCCCGAGGTGACCGGAGAGAACCCAGCAAGCACCGCTCTGCATACGATGGGGTGACACTCATCACTGCCGTCAGACCTCCTGGCCTCACTTCACAGCACCCCCCCTAGCGCCTACAACACCTGGCAAGCCTCGATCTCTCCATGCATCCTCGTACTGACCGGGTTTCAAAATAATACTTCGCTTACGAGGTCTCACCACGTCGGACATTCGGGGTGTAATCCCCGATCCTGTCGATGCCTGCTGCCCGCACGTGCCACTCGATGTGTCATGTGCCCACGTGTTCCTCGGCTTACGACAGTTAACGATAGCACGTTCGAATTGTTTCCGAACACAAGGCGCGTTGCAATTAACGTCAGCTGATGAGTCATTGCACTGCAATATTGCTCTCAGATTATTGCACTCACGACGCATTAACAGCGGTTGTTCGTACGCGGCGGCATATCATACCGTACAGCGCAGCCCCACTGGCGATTGAAGGCCCAACAGCCATCCCCACAGACTCCCTGCTAAATTCTCGTAATCGAGTCAAAAGATACAATCACACTACGGGCATCGCGAGCTTTGCTCACGCACGCGGGGGGAGCGAGATCGAGCGCAGATGGAACACGATACACACACACACGCGGAAAGATCGCACCCTTTTCTCGTTCTGATTAGCGTCGAGCAGTCGTTTCACAAGAGTTGTTTAACATCGACTGTGTCACACTCATCAGAATATTTATTTATACTCGAGAAATCCGATGTGCCTCAGGTATCCAGTCGGAGCGGGTCAGAACGCACCTGCTATTAGCACGCTTGGCTACGTACTGTGCGAAAGAAGTTCAACGCACAGTACAGGAAGAACGTGGCAACAACGAACGGTAGACAAACACGACTCGAGCGTGCGATGTGATGCGGGCCTGTGGCTGCGCTGGCGGACATAATATTAGCACCGTTGAAATGTATCAACGCCATTGGCAGATGGAATTTGAACGTGGCTTGGAACTTCTCGTTGCTCCACTCAGTCTAAAGTTAAGTGCCCCGGGGTGACGGCGTGAGCAACATCGGCAAATGGGGAGATGAAGCCGGCTGGGGGTGCTCGCTAACGACCTCGCGTTGCGCGATGCTTTCGAGCACTGCGCTCCGAACCTGGCGAGCCAAGTTCGAGTCTCGGCCACGGCTACGACGAGTGGCGAATTATCCGGCTTGACCGCCTTTGATGTGAAATTCTGGTTGTTGTTCTGCGTCTACATTAGCCGTGCGGAAGAAGTGGCGAATGACACCTGAATGGGTCTTATACCTGCACGAGAGTACGGCCACACAAACCCCATTTCCGACGTGACACGGTTAATTTTGGGGTGGGGTGGAGGAGGGGGGGGTGTTGGACATGGCACAGTTAAGACAGCAACAACAAAAACCTGTAAATAAATATTAAACCCTCGCCAGAATGAGTAACGACGCGATCTGATTTTGCCTATTGTGCATTCTGCTCTCTCGCTGTCACCCGCTGTGTGTATGGGCAGAGCAGTGTGATGCCCATCGCCTAATTGTATTTTGACTTGACTATAAGCAATTCAATGGGGGGGGAGCGCGGGCGGGGCTGAGGTTTTAGGAAGTGGGGGGCAGAGAAGTGGGGGGAGGGGGGGTGGTTGTGGTTAACCTATCCCAGCCGCCACCCCCAACTATTCCGGCTTCTGCTGTGCTGCGTGTGTGTGTGCGGAGAGCGGTAGTGCAGCGGGTTCGATTCCCGCTCACGGCCAACACCAGAGACGATTATCTGAACCGGTCCTGGGCCTCCCCTAAGTCGACTCAGCCTCAATTGAGAACCTCGCGCGATGCGTAAAAACGTCGTCACTGGGGAGACAAAGGCGGCCTGACGTGGTGTTGGCCACCCACCCCCTCGTGTGCCGTGCCGGCCTTCATAGGTGCTCGCTAAAAGCACTTGCCCCAACAGTCTGCCAAGGCTACACGGGGCATCTTTGTCTTTGGAGATGCGTTTGACGTCCGCTGATATCAATGCGAATCGGTCCCCTGAACGCAGTGGGCAGCGGCACGTGACGTCAGCTCGCGTTCTTAGAGGTCCGCTTTGTGCTGCTGCCCAAGGGGCTCTCGCTGCGGGCAGGAGGAGGAGGGGGGGTGGTGAGGTTTGTTGGGGGCAACGTTGTGGGGAGGTGCTGATGCGATTACGAGGGAGGTTCTTCTTCTACCTTTGAGATGACACTTAGGAACAGGGCGGAGGCGGGGACGGTGGGTGATACAATGAACACGTTTGTCAATAATAATGATGTTTATATATACAAATACTGTTTCTTGGAATTTCTCTCACTTGATACAGCTATCGTGCTGTGACGGTTTCACCTGAAGACGGAAGCTTGTGTTGCCTCCGAAACGTCGTGATTTTTATTTTATTTTACTTTTATTAATTTAATTTTTTTACCTACGTGACTTTACCGAAAAAACCTAAGAATATGAATCATTGCAGTCACGAAAGCTTCAAATCTAGAATGATGTTTAGTTTTATTATAATATTTGTATAGTGTCGATCATGCAAAACTGCATCTCGCATACAGCCCAGGAACGAACCACAGTGACAAGCTGGAAGGGCAACAGCCGGGCAGTGAGACGGCGCTGACAAACATGTTGACCAAGCTCTGAATTTCTCGACATATGAAGATGTTTTCAGCTAATTGATGAGCGTAGGAAGCCCACGGAGTGGGGGGTGGTGGGGGGGGGGGCAACATGCAACGTTTAAGGCAACGTTGGTGGGACACACGCCACTTCTTCACAGCACAAAATGACAAGGGTTGTTGCTCGAAACGTCGCCCTACCATTTGTATATTTTTTCTTTCAAGGCCACGGTGTCATTATTTGTCGTCGTGCACCAGCATCGCGGGATTAGTCTCGCGTCATTTTGAAACGGGGACCGCGCTCCGAGCGATTCTGCTAGCAGCGTCGCTCATTGCTCAGCAGGCAAGAAGAGTTGAGAGGCTGCGCCTCTCCGCCCCTCTCTGTCCACGCCGATGTCGTCGACTTTATTGGACTGGAGGGGCCAGCCGCCGGGTGCGCGGTCGCACAAAAGTGCACCGTCATTAAGCTCGCCTGCCTCATTAATTAATCGCGCTGCGCGTGCATCGCGTGCATTACGGTATTCCATCAGTGCGCGCGTGCGTTATAATGCGCGCGTTTTGTATACAGAAATACGGTCAGGTCTTACGTCAATCACTCATCATGTGCTGCACGTACTGTTCATATTCAAGGGTATTTTTTTTAGGATGCAAGTAGTCTATTAATGGGAGTACAACTTCAATGCGTAACAATTGACGCATGGCGGAGGAGCGGTGGTGCAGTGGTTCGCACGCTGCGCTATCTGTGAAGTGCGTCGACTTGAGTTCGATTCCCCTTGCCACAGCAAACGTCAGTGAGAGTGGTATCTGAACCGGCCTTTGCCTGTGTAGTGAAGTATGGCCAAAACACCCCGAATATCGACACCGCGTGCAGATTCTTCTATCCAAGTGGATTTAATAAAGGGATGCACATGAATATTATTGAGGATAAACATATGCATGATAATCAGTGTGTCTGATATTTAATTCAGGCGTGTGAATGTGTGTGTTATTTATTTATTCTATAAGCTTGCGAAACGTGCAGCCCTTTGAAAGGACATCCGCGCCGTTTTGAAACATTCAGGCTAGCCTGCCCACGGTCCATCCTGGGTTTAACTAGACCGGATTGTGTGAGCAGCTCATAGATCCTTGAGAGATCTGGACACAGTCCCATCAACCGTGAGCTCCACCGGCAGGCGAGGCTGCGTTGGCTGGGTCATGTAGACCACATGCCCAGCTACCTCGGTCGCAAGCACCTTCTGTTTGGCTGGATCGAGGGGGCTAAACGAGCCCGATACGGGCTAGAGAAGAGATGGACTGATGCGGTACAGGAAGATGTGGAGTTGAGTGGACTTGCCGATGATCGGCTCGTGAAGGACGCGACTGGGCAGTTGGAGGCAGTCGCCCTCCAGCAACAACGGAGGGCGGATGAGCGACGCTCACAACAATGAGTGGAGCGCCAGGTGCCTAAAACGCTGCGAGGTGGTGCATCTTTCAGTCATCTCAGTCTCCCCATAACACCTGGGTCTATCCCATGACCTCCTGCCAGTGAGCCTTCGATATTTGACGTGGCCTCAAGGCGCACCTAACATGGCACAAGCGCCGTGAAGACATCACCGCTACTTCATGGCCATCGGAGTTTATTATTATGTGTAGAGTGCTGGCACAGTGGTTAGCGCTGTATTGCTCTACGTAGCTGGGAAGCCAAGTTCGATTTACGCTCATGGGCCAATAACAATAGAAAATATCTGATCCGGTCCCGGGTCTCCCCTAGGTCGATGCAGCCTTTAATTAGTACTTGGTGTGGTGTATATCAGCACTGGGGAGACAAAGGCGGCCGAGCGTGGTGTTGACCACCCATAACCTCATGTGCTGGGCCTGCCCACATATGCGGTCACTAACAGCACTTGCCCCTATAGTCTGTTAAAAGGCTCGATAGGGGGATCAGTTTTTTGCAAGTATTATCATCATGTGTACAAGCACTCCGATTATCTTGTGATTTTTTTGAGATATTGATCGAGTGATTGATACCACATTCGCAAACACAGATGCGCGCGCACACGCGCAAACATGGAAACACACGGCCGAAGGCTGCTGAAATTCGTTAATCTCGGCACAAGCGAACTGTTCATGGGAGAAACGCGTGTTTATCGTTACGAGAAGTAATGTAATTTAAGTCGTTGTATTGAATTAAAAACGCTTTATATTTAGCTCGCGTGTGCCAGTAATTCGTGGCCAGTTGTTATTCATTATTTTTAAGTGTCCGGTGGAGAGAGAGTGAGAGAGACAGCCAAAGGAGGCCTATGGGGGTGGGTGGGTGTATGTGGGGGGGGAGTGAGTTGATTATTTTAAACGCTTGGATGAATGCCGAAGCTAAACCGTGGGTGACCTTCCCGGGGCAAGGTGAATGAATGAATATTGCCGGGGTGAGGGCCACTGGCCTCTCTTTAAAAGCCGCTCTTAAATTCCTGGGATTTTTGGGATTTATTGAAGGACAAAAAAAAATACACGCACGGGCACGAGGTGCACACCGAACCGAGGACCTTTAATGAGGCAGCGCGGCTGAATGTTCAAGAATTGAGGAATAAACCTGTAAACTGGACACGCATTGCCACGTAAGCGGTTTTTTGTTGTTGTGTAGTAACGCATTGGTCTTCCTTACCACCGCGCAGGCTTTCATAGTTATACCCGGGAGAAAAAAAAACGCTCCGTTGTGTGTTTGCTGGGTGCAGCGCATCTTGTTCTGCGTGATGGGGAGGACCAAAATTAACGTGGTTTCTTGTTGTGGTTGTTGTTGGTGGTGGTGTAGTCATTGGTGACTGGAATCAGGCTATCAATCCGCTACACCAGAGAGCCCAGGTTTTTAATGGCAGGTGGCTTATCCTTTTGATCCACATCCGAGCGAACCCACGATCCCCGAAACGTGACCCCACTGCCGAAACGGCACGGTGTTCCGACGTTCCGCTCCCAGCGCGGCGAAGCGAAAACGTCGGACATCGTGCCGGAGAGAGCTGTTCTGTTCTCTTCCTCGTCCGTTGAGTCTCTTTTGTGATCTCCCTTGCAAGGGAATGGTCTCAGTTGGTGCCCACCTAGTTATGAATAATAAGGGGAGTTGATTCACTGCACGTGTGTGCACGAAAATACTCGTACACGCTCGTGCAACTGGCGCCCTTTAGTTAACCAGGCGTTAGTACACTGGGATTTGTTGTCCCTTTGGCAGGGATAACATATTTATGGTTGTCAGCACTTTTACATATTTTTACAATCTACTTTTTGTCATGTGGGTTTATTTTATTTCATTTCAATAATTTGTATTTTGGATGTAACACTGGTGCGTAATATTCTACTCATGAGAAAGGATTATTTCTCTCATTTATTATTTAGCCTATATTGTAATTACTATTGACTATATGTTCTGGCATGAATTATGCCATATGCATGCACAACACGCATACAGACGCGCGTGCACATTTTTGCACGCAACGCGAAAGGGAGTGAGAAATAGGGACGCCACCGATCTTGCGATGTGGCGGTGTTTTGAGGCCGGTTTTTATTATATATATTTTAAAAAAACGTCTTTGCTGATATTGCAAATTTGACCTTTCTATGGAGAATGGGCCTTAACCAAATATTTATTTTTATGGACGACAACATTGGTGGCATTATGTGGCTTTATGGGTTGCTATTGGCCGCACGGGTTTTCCATCATATTGTAGTTAAATTACATTATAATATCCCAGTTTTATATATATATACACATAGAGAGCTCTTTGTCAATCGACTGTTGGATGAAGGCGACTCCACGCCATGGGCAGTCATGTGGGTTTGTTTGACCATACTTCATCACACTGGCTCAGTGGAGGTTGGTGAAGAAGATGAGACCCAGGCCCGCTGCAGATGAGACTCGCCCAAATGATGTTCGCCACAGCCCGGAATCAAACTCAGGCCATGAAAAAAAAAATCATCCCTTATTAAAAACAGAAAGCTGCTAATGTGCTTTGTAGTTTGCGCGTTTAGACCCACGTTATGCATTCAAAAATAGTGGTGGTGGTAGTGGTGATGATGACTACGATGATTAGGATGATAATGAACAAGACTAACCAGGATAATTGGTCTTCTCCCTATCGTCGTGACGACTGTCACTTTCGCAGCAAATGTACGCGTGTATGTTGAACTTCTTTCGCTCCTTACGTAGCCGACCGTGCAAATCGCTGGTGCGTGGATTTACCCGCTCATGCCACTGCGGGTGGAATTCAAGAAACTTGCTTCCCAACCCCCAAATTGTTTCCACCGCCACGTGGATCGTCGGATCGGATCGATGCGGCGCGGTGACCTTTGGGTTGCAAGTCCGGTGAGCGAACCGTTACACCGCAACGCTATCCGTGGTGCCCTGGTGGGGTCTCACAGCGGTAGCGGCGGCGGCGGCGCTATTAAAAACGCGGGGCCGTATCCATTAAGCGGCAATGAATCAATCTGATAATCGATGGATTGGTCCGGTCGTGAAATCCAATCACCGGCGGCGGTCGTAGGAAATCAACGGCGTGGCGTGACCCCCCTCTCCGCTGTGTTTGAGATGCGTTCGAGCGATTGAAGATTTTAAAATGCATAGACCAAGCCGCGGGTGGGAGGTAGGTGGGAATCACCCCTGCCATCACCATCGCCACCACCACCACCACCACCACCACAATCATCACCACCATCACCACCACCATTACCAACATCACCACCATCAACACCACCACCACCACCACCATCACCACCACCACCATCATCATCACCATCACCAACA
>CM025643.2:1690362-1731747 GCA_014621495.2 Entosphenus tridentatus | reverse complement strand
ACCACCATCACCACAACCACCACAATCATCACCACCACCATCACCACAACCATCATCACCACCACAATCATTACCTCCACCATCACCACCACCAGCACCGCAGCTCCAAATATGTTCCCCACGCACACATGGCTACACATGTAGGTGTGTGTGTGTGTGAGTGTCCCTATACTGACTCAGCATTAAATAAGTACCTGGTCCAGTGTGGAAACATCAGCATGAGGGAGACAAAGGCGACCGTGCGTGGCGCTGGCCACCATAGGTGCTCACTAACAGCACTTGCCCCAACAGTCCATATGGCTATAGGGGTATCTTTGCCTTTGTCTGCTAGTCGGGGGAGCGGTAATGTAGTGGTGAGCGCACTCCACTATGAACCTGGGGACCTGAGTTTGATTCCCGGCCATGGCTAAAATCAGCGGGGAGTGATTTTCTGAGAAGGTCATAGGCATCTCAGCCTTAAATGAGCGCCTGGTGCAGTGTTTCAACCATCGGCACTGGGGAGATGATAGGCTGTCAGCAAAACTGTTCGTGAGCTTCTACAAAGGCCAGTTATACGCAAAGGCAAAGGTCCCCCGTGTAGCCTTTAACAAGACTGCTGGAGCAAGTGCTGCTAGCAAAACACCATGAAGTCACGAGGGGGTGCTTGGTCAAGCGCCGTGCCCGACCGCCTTTGTCTTCCCAGTGCGGAAGTACGAATGCTAAGGCTGAGTCGACCTGGGGTGTGGCCCAGGACCGGTTCAAAAAGCCGCTCGCCGCCGTTAACAGACGCGAGCGGGAGTCGAACTCGGGCGACCGGGGTTCGTGGCGTCAGTGCGGCGTTGACCTCCGTGCCACCGCTCCCCCCAAGTTATACAAAGACGCACGCGACGGACAGACGCGTGGACACGCAAGCGCTCGCACTTGCTTTGTTGTACATTAAAACAATGTTGAGACGTAGCTTTTAGCCTAAACACTAAGGGATCAATTATAAGCCGAGTCAAAATTTAAATAATATGCCGGTTAATGTTGCGTTAAATGTCACGGTCTTCACGCTGAATTCAGCGCCACAAAAATAATAATTCTGCAGCTTCATTGTTTATTTCGCTCGGACCGAATTGTGAAATAAACAGAAATATCGGCCAAAGTGAAGCGTGCCTGGCTTGAGAATGCTGTACAAATGTGGCACACGGTCTTTAGAAACAAGAGGTGATTTTGGTTGAGGGTCGGGGGGGAGAAGGGGGCGATGGTGGGGTGGGGGGCGCATTTTTTTAACGAGTTAACACCAAAGTAGATGTCACGGTGGCACAATTGTTCAGCACACCGGACTTTCAATCCCGAGGCGACCGGTTCGACCCCATCTCCCAGCACGGCACTTGTCCCTGTTACTTCTAAGCTACTGATATGTGGCTATGAATCAGCCAATTTTGAAACTGTTAATTAATAAATAAATAAACAATGTTTAATTGTCTCCCATGTGTGCAATGTGCAGGCACCAACTCTCACCCACGCTATCTCTCTGGCTTCGTTGATTGGCTGTTATGAAGAAGGGGCATTGCCCGAAACGTCGCCTGTTATATAAGTGTGTCTATTGTTAATGTTCCCTTTGTAGGCAGTGTTATTAACGAAGAAGTCGAGCTTTTTATTTATTTCTGTGAATCAAAACAAAGGGGCAAAGTTGCTTAAATTGCCCACCCGGCAGCTCGCACGCGGTGGGGTGAAGTGTGTGTGTGTGTACCCGCCCCTTACAGGGTATCTGGCGAGCGTGGAAGAATAGCTTGAAGAAACTAAATTGCCTGCAGGAGGGGGCAGTGCCGGATGAAGCTAGTGCGGGGTCTGTAGCATGATGTTATAAAGGGGCCCTAAATAAAATTAAAACACGTAAATATTAAAACACATCATTTTTTACTTGCATAGTAAAGTAATTGTATGTTTTCATTTGCTATACAGCCAGATAATACAACATATCGCTCACCTTAAACACTGAGTCGTTCGTAAACGTTGAAGGCGGTATAGTACTATAGTAATAGAGCAAGTGCAGAATCACTGAACCGGAATTGAAAGCATTTAGCGCTGGGCCGTTGAAAGTGCGGGGCCCGTAGCTACTACATATGTAGCTACTTTTGCTACTAGGATAATCCGACACTGGGAGAGGGCCCCCTGGACCTTCCTCTAGTGGAGGCCCTTTCTGCCACCAGTGGCGTGAGTGAGCGATCGCAGGGCCTGAACCCTGTGCCAATTCCCCCGCCGGACTTGGTCCACGTTACTTCGTCACCCCGACGTGTGCCTGTGGAGCGTCTTGGACGTTGTTCGCCTCGTTGATGCGCTCTTGAAATGTAACGTCACAACACGATTGCACACGGCGAAGCATTGGGCGGTGGTCAAAATGTGTTGTTTTTGTTACCAATCAAAATGTCATTCAGACGCTGTCGCCTCGACAGACCTGGTTTCACCTGAAGACGGCTGCTTGCGTTGTGGCCGAAACGTCGTGAGAATTATTTTATTATGTTTTATTATTTTTATTATTTTATTACTTCTCTTCTACGTGACTTTACCGAAAAAACCAAGAAGATGAATTCCTGCAGTCACGAAAGCTTTAAATCGAAACAAAATGTCGTTGTTTGTCTAGAACTTCACGGTGGCTTCACGTGACACGTTGACGCGTATTATAATAATAATAAGCAGCAATTGATTTTCGATTTAAAGCTTTCGTGACTGAAGGGATTCATCTTCTTGGTTCTTTCAGTAAAGTCACGTAGAATGGAAATAATAAAATAATACATATTAAACATAATAAAATAATTCTCACGACGTTTCTTATCGACAGACCTGTTCTTCACCTGAGGACGGCTGCTTGCGTTGTGGCCGAAACGTCGTGAGAATAATTTTATTATGTTTTATTTTTATTTTTTTATTATTTCCATTCTACGTGACTTTACCGAAAGAACCAAGAAGACAGCAATTGATTGTCGTATGTACGCATGTATGTAGAACTTTTTTCACACCTGTACGTAGCCAAACCGTGCTAATCGGAGGTGCGCGTTGGGGGAGAACAACTAAACTCAACACAAAAAGCAGTTTTAAATAAATGAGTTTTCAATCTAGATGTATCCCCCTTCCCGGCCGCCCCCCCCCCCCTTCCCTACCACTGCCCTCCAAATATTTCTGCTGCCCAACAAGGTTCGTCTCATTTGGAGCGTAGCTTGTGTAACGTGTCACACCTCGCCGGGCGCTTGTGGCTACGTCGCTGCACGGCTGCCGCCGCCGCCTGCTCTAGTCCAGCGTTGACAACTAATCTCTCTAGAACTGCTTTTTGTGTGTTTAGTTCATTGTCCTTCCCCCCCCCCGCCGCACCTCCGAATAGCGCGGTTGGCTACGTACGGTGCGAAAGAAGTTCAACGGACGTACAGCGGCTAGGGTTGGTGGATCACCGCGGAGATGTCGCGCGACTCCCTCGCTTACCCATGGGCGTCGAGGACACAATCTCCTGGCTTGCCCAGGGTATTAAGACAGTACAGCAAGTGGGTTCATTCACATTTCGTAACGGGGATTTGCGCGCTGTCGCCCTCCCGTGTGTGTGGGTTTTCTGGTTTACCCATGAATGGAGTTCGCCAAACAACGCCAATATAGCAGGATCACCAAATTAGTCGTTTAACCCCAATGTAGGGCCACAGAGCTTGGGCAATGGTTGGGACCGTTACTAGCGACCTCCCCACTTGTCTGTGGGTTTCCGCACCACCAGGCGATAAATGTGCGCGTTGCAAATCTTGAGATGCGATTTGCACGAACGGAGGTGCAACAAACAAACTAATAAATGGATTAAACGACGATTTACACTTTTGATGTATTCATTATTGTTTGTGCGCGAACAATCATCACGACGATGGTCACAATTTGCATCCCCACGCCGCCGTGTCGGCAAAGGGGCCTTTGCTTGACCGGTAACTTCGCCGCGCTGGCGAGCGTGGGGTTTGCTGGGAAGCGGGCGAGTGCCCAGCAACATCGTTCAGAATCGTCGCTCGCCACCGATGTTGGCCGTTGCCAGATATCAAACGCGGCGTAGCCAGCGCCCCAACCCATTGCGCCATTGCCGTCCGCCAACCGTGTTTGCGCAGTTAAAAATCACATCTTTATATGTAAGAATATTTGAGACAAAGTCATTGCCGTGGGTCTGTAGCGAACGTTAAACGCCTCACACACAGGATCCTGGACTGGCTTGTGCACGCGTGTAAAGGGGGCCCACCACTCCAGCCGTCCTGCTCAGGGATCTTTATTCCTCCGATCAACACCACCACGGACACTTGTAGGGCACCAACGCCGGGGTCGACTTCAGCCTCGTCTCTCACCTCCTTACATCCCCTCTCTCACCCTCCTTATAGACCCTCTCTCATTGCCTCCTCCTCATACAACCCTCTAATTATATCCCTCCTCCTCTCTTCCTTATGAAGCCTCTCTACCCTCTCTCTCTCCCCTCCCCCTCTGCTCCTTACAAACCCTCTCTCGCCCTCTCCTCTCTCCCGCCAGTCTCTATCTCTTTGCCCCCCCCCCCACCCACTCCCAATTCCCAGTCCCCTATCCCTTGTGCGCGCCTTCATTGCCAGCGCCCTTCTTTAGTGATTCCTCGGGTCCCTTGTCCTTTGCGTGACCCCCGCCCCCTGCCACACTCAAGGCTGTCCGTGACCCCTCACGAACCGGCACACAGAGACAATGCTGTTGGACATGGGGCTCGTTTGGACATTTCAATGACAATAGTCGTAAAGAGACACTTTGGCTTCCATTTTTTTCCCCCTCCTCCAACAAACGTTTTGAATTCGAAGAATATAATTAGAAATGCCAAGTAGGTCAATTTGTGGGCTACTTTACATATATAAATACGTTGCAAGTTTGCACAACATTCTTCAATTACGGTACCTCACATCAGATAATAATTGGGAGGAGAAGAAGAAGAAAAAAATATTTTAAAAATAAATATGTCGGAAGGAAGCAAAGGAGGAAGGAAGAGAGGGAGAGAGAGAGAGAGAGAGCGGGGGGAGGGGTGGGGTAAAGGAGAGTTAAAATAAGATTCTTGTAAAATTGAACACACATGTGCTTGGAAATATATCCCCGCTGGATAAAGGATGTCACAAGATCAGAGTGCATGGGAAGGGCGGCTCTGGGGTGTTGAAAGGGAATTGGCAGCAATTGCACGCGGCGGTGCTCGGAGAAGGTCGCAACAATCTGGCCGAGTTCGGAGTCGAAACGTCGCCCTTCTAAGAGACGATTGGGACAGCCAAAGACTTCCGTCGCAGTCGTCGACGTCGTCTTCACGCGAACGTCGCGCAGCAGCCTCGGGGGGAGCTGGCGCGTACGGCGTAGCTGAAGCAGAAATGTATTTGGGGGGCTGGGCGGGGGCCCCCCACGGGTCCCCCTCCCTCACCTACATCTCCCCCCTCCGCCCACTTCTTTCAATAAAACAAATCTTATTTAGATGACAGAAGAGATTATAGACAGCAGAGAGAGAGATGTAGTGAGACGAGAGGAGAGCAGATACAGACACGATAGAGGACGCGGGCGTTGATTTGGCTGCTCACGTTCGTTATTTGTTTTTAGTTTATGTTTCATTTGAGCTGCTATATCATGAACCCCTATATATTTCTTTTTTTCTTCCTTCTTCTTCATGAATCTGGCTCCCCCCCTCTGAGAGCCGCTTTTTGGGGCCCCTAAACCCCCAGCTCGACTTTTTTTCTGCTCGACCCGAGCCGAGTGGTGAGCGAGATTCCCGCGTACTTCAGGGGGTCGCATGGACTTCAGGCTTAAAAACGCCGAGGCCCGCTACACGCTTACAAACAACCTCCTGGCCGGCGGCTCTCGCTCTCTCTCGCTCTCGTCACAAGTCACACGTCACAGACGACCGTTGCGTCACGCGAGGCCCCTCCCCCCTCTCTCTGCGTCAATGGCGGCCGACGTGACACGTGGGGTGCCCGCGGTTCTATTTGCCGCGCGCACGCACGAGGCGACTCTTTCGCTCGCGATGATGCACTGACCTCGTGCATTCGTAACGAATTGACTGTTTCAAAGTTTACACAGACTGCGAGGAAATTACGGCACGTACGTGTGTGTGCGTTGAACTTTATTCGTGCCGTACGTAGTCAACCGTGCTAATCGGGAGGTCGCGTATATATGACTCGCCGGGTACGGAGTGATGCTGAAAGGTTGGATATGCGAGAAAACAAAGAAACAATTACGCCATGCACAAATTAGTGCACTGGGAGTGGACGGTTAATTTGATCAGGTCTAATACAACGATAGTTGGACATGTGACATACTGTACTCGACTGTATATGCCACTGTAAGACCAGTGGGGCAAACGAGACGGAACAAAGAGGGAAGGACGGCACGAATGGAACGGTAAACTACGGGACGAGCACGACTCGACTCTTGAAGCAAACCGTGAGCACAATTTTGTTCACGAAAGAGAGCGATCATTTCCACATTCCTATGACAGCAACGGTGACTATTTACAGTGGGTTTCCCTTTGAGTACATTTGGTGTTGGGGCCAATTTTCACGTCACGGTTGCACGAACGAGCGTCGTCTGCCCTGCCAGTGACGCAACGACGTCGCTATGAAGCCGGGGGATCCATCCACCCATTGGAGTAATTCACGAGGGCATTTAAAAAAAAAATTGGCATGCTGCCTCGGCCCGTGAAGTCGGCCCCCACCCTCGTTTTTCCGAATAACGTCGCGGAGTCTTCAATGTTCGCTTGGAAGCAGCGGGGGTGGTTTATTTTTTTCTGCCTCCGGATTTAGCAACGTGCGTCTATATATTATTGAGATTATTTTCGCCGCTGTAAATTTCCACGCGGTGAAGCCACTCCGTTGAGCTATCATTTGTTGTGGCTTCTGAAAAAGAAGCTAATAGCTCAGTGGGTTTTACCTGGAACGATAAAAAGAAGCTATTGTCTAGTTTTATTCGTGTATATTTTTGTTACTGATTTGTTTCCCTTTCCTATACTTTGCACTCCTATCGTGTTTTTGTATTGTTTGTTTCTGTAACGTTCTGACCTGCCCCTACTGAACATCTATGAAAAAGAGCTGTATAGCCCCATCGGACTCCTCCAGTATACATACATATTCTGATTATGATAATACACTGGCGGTATTAACCAGGGCAGCAGCATCCGCACCACGAGCCTCTGTGACGAGCGGCAGACGCGCCACCAATGTCACCAAAATCTTTGAATCTGAATTTTCTCAAATACTATTTGGCTGTTTGCACTACTCTCAGCTTTGCTGCCACGGGGACATGTAAGAATATGGTCCGGTGTAGAGTTTCATTTGGAAAAGGGAAAAAAAATGCTTTTAATAAAATATCTTAGCAAAAGCAAACATATAAGGAATAATAATATCCTTTGGCAGAAATAACGTAAACCCACCCTTAGTTCAGCATGCCATTTTACAACACAAGCGACTGATGAAATGTGGGATAAAAAAGAAAGTGCCGATGACCAAATCTCCCAGAATGCACACGATCTCGTCAGATCTCTAAAGCTAAGCAGGTCTACACCTGGATAGCACTTGGATAGGACACCACGTACACAAATGTATTTGTTTAACTCTTTTTATTTTACCAGGTAAGGTCCACTAAGCTATGTAGTTCTTTTTCAGAAGCGACCCCACGACAAATTATAGCTCAACAAAGTGGCCGATCATCGTGTAGAAATTTATAGCAGCAACAAAATACTTTAAGCGCACGTTTCTAAATTTGGAGAAATATCCGCACGACCACGGGGAGAACACGCAAACTCCAAATATGCATCGATTATAGAGGTTTTTTGGGGTTAGTTTCCGTAAATATAAATGTGTCGTTAAACCAACCACCACCAGATAAGTCTATTAGTAAGGTTTGTCACGTAAACAAAACATGCCAATTAGTTACAAGATCAGCACACCGGTGTGCTGGAGGGGAAGCCCACAACATGAATCATTCGAGTACGACGTTTTGCTGGTAATTACAACCAGCTTCATCAGGCGATAGCCAGAATTGTGGAGAATTCCTCCTGTTTCCAAATATACAGCAGGCGTTAGGGTCGGGATCGAACCCACAACCAACGCAGATTTTTTTTAAAAATACAAAGCCTGTATAATCTGCCTATAAACACACTCTTTCGGATAAAGGTCAGCTGTGTTTATATTCGAAGCAGTGTAGCTTTTATTAAAAGTTACCCTTCTTCCCATTACCAGTGCAAAGTAAGCATTTGTTGCTTATATCCGAACTGTGCCGATATAAGGCGTGCTTATATCCAACTCCCACTGCAATCACTGTCTGCAACGCTTGTTTGTTCAAACCGTTACTATTTTTCTCAATGTAGCCAATCATCGATTCAGTGATGAACATCGACTGTTGCACTGTGTACATTCCGAGGGGCTGAACCATTA
This sequence comes from Entosphenus tridentatus, assembly GCA_014621495.2. Taxonomy (NCBI): domain Eukaryota; kingdom Metazoa; phylum Chordata; class Hyperoartia; order Petromyzontiformes; family Petromyzontidae; genus Entosphenus; species Entosphenus tridentatus. The sequence goes on along the minus strand of CM025643.2, from coordinate 1,723,354 downwards.
TGCAAATCGTGCACACAACAAAGAGGATTCCCTTCAGCACGGTTGTCTAGGTTCTGGTGCAAAAGAAGTTCGAAATCCATACAAAGAAAATACGACATTTTTACCGCCCAAAAAAAAAAACGGTGGACAAAATGAACCGTCAAAGTTCAAAGTTCATTTATTAGGTATAGCCCTGTGAGCCATTCGGCTCTTGAATCGGGTGCAATAGCAACAAACAAAAAAACATGAACAAGAAAACATCTTAAAGTGACTATGTACTAAGAGAAAATCAAAGAAAAGACAGCAAAATATTGCAGAAAAATCACCGTACACCAACCCTGTGCAAATGAACCGTCGAATGTAAACGAACAGCCTTTTGGCGATCCACTGCTGGATGAGGCTCTCCCCACGCTGTGTTTGTCTCACGGGGGGGGGGGGGGTAGTTTTGGCATACTTCACCACGCTGGTCAGTGCGGGTTGGCGATGAGGAGAACCCCAGGATCGGTTCGATTATCACCTGTCGCTGACTTGAACCGTGGCCGAGAATCCAACTCAGCTTTTAGTTGTGCGGTAGTTTGGTTACAACCGTACACACCACTGCTCCCCACAGCGCTTAACACAATTACAGTACAGTGTACAATGTGGATTCACGTACCCAACATCTAAATGTTCCCACATCTCATTGCAGTGAGCAGAGAACTGGGGAGAGCACATTAATGGGCCCATCCGATGTGCCCTCTGGCACAATTTGACTTATAGCTTCTAATAATACATTCGACTTAATGTCCTTTATTATCATTATCATTATTACATGTATTGTTGTTATTATCTGAAACGTGTTCCACACCGCAATCATTTCCGACCCGTGTTTCTTTTTTTTAGTTATTTATTTAGAATAAATATTTCACGTGGACAATGCCGTAGCCTGAGATGGTACACGTTGTTCGTAAGGGTGCGTTGGGTGTCCGGTGACACGTAATTGGAAAATTTTATTTGGTGATGCTGCTGCTGCTGCTGCTGCATTGGCAACGGTGCACAAAGCACACATAATGACAAATAAACCACTCAACACACTCACGTGGCCTTTAAAGGAATAAAAATAGGTGACGTTATAGGCAATGGCTCTTCTTCACAGTTCGTAGAAAAGCCAGGGATGGTAGCCCCTTCTCGATTATATATATTTATCTACTTATTTTGAGGGCACGTTACGACACGTCTGTAAACACTTTAAGTCTACAGCTTATACGGTATGCATGTAGACAATGAACATCGCGTTCTTCAAAAACGTCGAGCGTTGTGTAAGCATATTTCATGCTGCAAACGTTTTATTGGGAGGTATTTTTTCCCGCAAATTTCGCCACGCGTTTGTTTTGCGGGGAGTGGTGGTGCAGCGCTTAGTGCACCGCGCCATGAACCCGGGGGCCTTCTTTGGAATCTGGAACCACGGCTAACATCAGCTGCGAGTGAGATTCGAACCAGTCCTACGCCTCGTCCTTCAACCATGCTGGCGTGAGGCTGAATAGGTGGCGGCTAACGGGGCCTGCCTTGTCACGCCGTACGTGGAGAGGGAGGGAGGGGTCTGTTTGTGCCCACGCACACAACGCCACCTCGTCCCGCGTACAGCCGCTGTCGCTTGCGTAGAACTTCGTTAAATGTACGAGGCCCCGGGTGGATTAGCAGTAGATTTAGCGAATTAGTCGCCGATCAACACGGGGATGTTGACGGGGTGTCATTGCTAGCACACTGGACTTGCACACCAGAGGTCACCGGGTTCAACCTTCCTAGGTGGCAGTTGAAACGAACGATGCAAGTTTCTTAAATCTTCACCCCCCCCAACCATCTCGCCTTTGTCCACTCAGCAGTTAGTCGACTGGCAGGTCACGTGTGGTGGGATGAAGCGTGGGTAGCTCCCAGCTCTTCCAAATAAGTCAGGCCAGTGAGGAGGAGTAGGCCAAAACATCAACTCGAGGGCCCCTCTCGACCGCCCGCCAGTGGACACCCTTCCGCCAGCAGGGGCTTTACGCAAGAAATGTCAGGGCTGGGCGTTTTCCCCTCTGTCTATAAACACGTATTCCAATCGGCTTAAACAGTAAATACATTGCCCGTTGTCAAATCCACTGCTGGATGAAGGCGGCCTCCCCGTGCGTCAGTGAGGATGGTATCGCGTGAGCATCGTTCATCACGGCGCTGGTCCGTGCCGGCCAGCGAAATAAACATCGCAACAATCTTACTGTACTGTGGGTTGCTGCTTTTTTTGTTGTTGTTGTTTAAACATTTAAATAATTGCACTGCGATAATCGGCATCGTTAAAGCGGCGTAATTAGTCAATTGCGAAACAGTGGCACGGTGGTTGGTGCACTGCGCTATGAACCCCGGTGACTTGAGTTCGAATGCTTAGCCACGGATAATTCTATGAGTGGCGAGTTGATACCTGAACTTGGCCTGATCTTCTCTAGTGTGTGCTCACTTGAATGAAGTATGGTCAAAGAATTGTCATGACGGGCACGGTTTGGGGGAAGCTTTGACCCAACAGTGGATTGACAATGGGAAGTAAACTACTGTAGTTATTTGTTTTTACATGTCAGATTCGATCAACAAGTCGAATGTGGTGGGGTAAAATGTGTGCTCCTTAGCGAGTTGCCTCGAGCAGAATCTATTTTGCCATCAGTGGCGTGAGCAAGCAATTGCAGGGCTGTGCCTTTACCCTTTCTTTTTAGCTTAGCTAGACCAAGCACGTACACATAAATAAGTCTCCCTTGCGAACGGCACATTTTAGTAACGGTCTCTCGCCTCTTTTTTAAATAATCACCATCGGAATCTCCATTTAGAGTGGATGAATCCGATGAGCTGTGAAGCTCTGTCTAGTGTGTGACGTAACAAAAGACGTCACGTGACATAACGTGCAATGAAGCGACAGGCCGTGCCCTCCCCGCTGGACAAACTCCCCCCCCCCCCCACAGAATTGAGGCAAAATGGGTTTTGATGCCAATAGCTGGCAGAAAACGCCTAATTGGCACGCTAAAGCGGTGCGTCTTCCCGTCGAGGAGCGTTCTTACGGCGCTGCTTTGCGTCGTCCAAGTCTCCAAGATGCTGCGCGTAGCCTTATCACAGGTCTGCGGGGTGTGTGTGCGTGCGTGCGTGCGTTCGTCCGTGACCCGGACGCACCCTCGCACCGCGGCGGAACGCATTTTGGCCGCCACGTTGGTAAATTGAAACCCTAAACTGGCAATCGTCACTTGTCATCTTTATCCTGTAATTTTTATCGAGATATATTTTTTCTTTCAATTATTTAAACACACCGGCTTGCCCATTGCCGCAGCTCCCCGTGTCTGGGACCCCCCCGCCCCCCTTCCGAGTGAAAGCTGTGCGCGTTTTGAGCTGACGACTTGCCCGCCTTTGTTGCGAAGGATATTAATGTGGCCCCGCAAACGTGGCTGAAATGCACCGTCGCAATGAAGGGGGGGGGGGGGAGACCACAGATGGTTTCGACAAGAGCGCGCAAAGCAGCCTATAACTCAAAATTAATTATTTTAATTACCTATTTATTTTAAAATGCACTGCACTGCGTACAATGGTGTAACATCCATTATGGAGGCTTGACGCAAATAACTGCGGGGAAATTTCCATTTTTGTCATTAAATATTCCTCATTAGATTGTGATAAATGCGAGCTGCATTGTGGCTCACTAATTAGTACGGAGGCCCTGCATACAAGATAATGCCATAAAGAAAGGTATTTTTAAAATAGTAATTGATTTTTATTGCAGACATGCGCTGTCAAATATCGCAGGACGAATTCAATTAAAATAATGTTTTATTTTACAGCGTGTCAAGAAACATTCTCGCAGTGTTGTTCATTACGCGATTAACACGTAAATATTGCACGTATATATATTTTTAATATCTCTCTCTCTCTCTCATTTCTTTCTCTCTCGCTCTGTAACAGTTGTCAAAACACACCAGCACTGTGATGTACTTCACATGAACGTCTAATGCGGTACGCGTTATGAGCAAAACACAATGTTCCATTTTTATGGATTTTTTTTAGTTTTTCCTCGGAACATTTAACAAGATAATCATTAAAGTAACAAGGCATGTGGACGATTTCCAAATATTTAACGAAAATAAACTTGGCTCGCCACGCGTTGTAACGTCGCCCTGTAATCGGGCTTTGCTTTTTCTCGTTTTATTTCATTAATAAAACGCTAAAATTGTTCGACAATTGCAGCTTTTGTTCGCGCGACGATGTGAATGTCTCTCTCTTTTTTTATTTGTTTAAATTTAATCTTCACTCCAAGCCTCCTTATCTTGACGATCTCTCGTTCCACATGTTGCCTTCTTAATGCGATTACAGAAAGAGGCTTGAAACAGATTCCCTATTAATGTCAAATATAAATAATAAAAGTCGAAAAACAAATAACCCCCCCCCCCCAAAAAAATAATATACGAACAGCCAATGTTCAATGCATGTCGACGCATTCGTGGGTAGAGTTAAACAAGAGCTCAAGACGTGCGTCGATAACACTGAGGCATTGCAATAATAATAAGTATAATAGGTTACGTTTCGAAACACATTCCTGCGGAGGGAGCTGGTAGGAACGTTGGGTTGCTCGGTCAATGGCCAGGGTCAACGGCGGCGTGGTGTATTCCGCAAATATGCCCGACTGTGAGGGCAGGCACAAGCCGGCGTGAGTAGGTTTAACGTTGAGTTTTATAAGGGCACCACGGGGTGACCAGCCCCTTCCCACCCAGCCCCTCCCCACCCAGCCCCTCTCCTCCCCACCCAGCCCCACCCCTCCCACCCCCCACCCAGCCCCACTCTCCCCTCCCCTCCCCACCCAGCCCCTCCCCACCCAGCCCCTCCCCACCCTCCCCTCTCCACCCAGCCCCACCCCTCCCATTTTTGGACGCACGACGGACGGACACAATAATCCCCTGTGGGCTGGTGTAACCAGGAGGTTCCTACCTTTAGTTAGATCGTTACAATGGTCTCCCTGCTCAAACGAGAGCACGGTGGTGCTCACCTCTATCGCTCGCCAACGGTGGAAACTCCAAACTCTTTCGGCGAGAGCGGCGACAATATAACACATTGCAAGGGTTGACGGCAGTGGTAAAACTTCTGCCTCTCAGCAAGATGGCTCTGGGTTCGATTCCTCTCTCTGTGAGAAGTTTGGATGTTCTCATCATCTTCTGGCATGGGTTTACCCCCCGGGTTATCCGGTTACCCTCCAACCGCTTTAACGCACAGCAGACATGGTGGCCTTGGTGTTGGCCACGCACACCAGTGTGGGTAATGGGGGGTTATTTGACCATACTTCACCACACTGGTCAGTGCGGAATTTTGTGAGGTGGGGCGGTGTGTGTGGCCAGGACTGGTTCAGATATCATGGCCCGGAATTGAACTCAGGTCGCTGGGTTCATGATGCCGTGTTTCTCGCATATTAAACGCCCAACAATACACGTGGTAAAGGCCAAAGGCGCAACCCTGCAGTTGCTCGCCCACGCCACTGTTGGCAGAAGAGAGACCTCCACCAGAGGGAGGCCTAGAGGGCCTAGAGCGCCCCTCTGGAGGGTATTTTCCCCTCCTCTTCCATGCTGATCAGACATCTTGGAACAGCTGGGAGTACCCACACTTTACCCCACCACGCGTGACCAGCTGATCGTGAACCCGTTTGTACCGCCGTTGGGGGGCAGGGGGTGGGATTGTTTCAACTGCTGCGCCGCGAGATGGTATCGAACCCCGGTCGACCTCTGTATTCCAGTGATCTACTGACCACCACACCAGAGTACGTACATTCGTACGTTCAACTTCTTTCGCACCGCGCGTAGCCAACCGTGCCAATCGGAGGTGCGGGGGTTGGGGGGTGGAAGGACAATGAACTAACGCACGCGAAAAGCAGTTCAAAAGTGGCAGCAGCAACATCCCTCCCAACGCACGAAAAAAACAAACCCACCAACAAACTGTGGCTTTTCCCGTCCTTCATAAAGACCGCTATTATTGCGGCCCACTTCATTCATTACGACTTGAATTTCTATAGTGGAATCCACATGTCATCACTAATAACCCTCCTTGTTTAAGTGAGAGTCTTTTTTTGTATGCCGGCCATGGCCAGACCCCGCGTGTCTGTTTCCTGAAGTTCGCCTCTTTTAATAAATTGAACCTTTGTTTGGCCAAAGTCTCCCCCCCCCCCCTTGGGCGAAGCAGCCTGTTACATTTATTGTTCTACGATTCGGTTTTAATTGCTTCCAGTTTTCATTCGCCCTCTCACCAGCGCCTGGCCACCGTTCGTTCATGCGGGTTCCACAGAGAGAGTCGAGCGGAGGCGGCTGTCGGCATCCTCCTAACATCATCGACATCATCGTTGTCATCTTGTTATCGTCTTTAATGTATAATCATCACTGTCGTCGTCATCGTAGACATCATCGCCATCGTCATCATCATCATCGTTCGCACTGTCATCGTTATCATCATCATATCGAGCATCACTATCATCATCACCATTGTCATGATCATGCCATTTTTTTTCATCATCGTCATCATCATCATCACCACCATCATCTTCATTAACGTCATCACCGTTAACAAGGTACTATTTTATCCTAATTCATGGCAAATTCTCAGTGCCATCGTGGCAATGTGCCATTGTTTTTCATGGGCGGTTCGCGGATGCGAGCGTCGCCAATGCAGCACAGTACTCCATAATAGAGGGTTTGTTTAGCTAGATCGTGTAAATATGTGCCGTTAAGCCCGCCACCACCCGACACAGGCCACTAGTAAGGTTTGTCACGTAAACAGAACGTGGCAAATTCGTTACTAGTACAGCACACCGGTGTGTTGGGGAGCTTGGTATGCTCTGTTTACGTGACAAACCTTACAAAACTAATAGGGGTTTTCCCCTTTTTCTGGCAACAAAACTGATACCTTTTTGCAAGGAATCATGCTTACATTAACCACACTACTTGCAGTCAAATGCAAACAAAAAACAATACTCTGATAATTTATTCATTGTCTTTGAAACTGATTGGTCCACACCAGAGACAGCTTTCTTTGGAGCCTCGTCTCATATGGTGTTCGACCAGATGACGCCAAAAGGCGCACAGTTCAAAGACAACGCACCACCAGAGTAATGAGAGCTCGGGGTGAGCAGCTACATCATGGGACCTCCTTTGCCAGTATCAAAATATACTAATAGGGGTTTTCCCCTTTTTACTAACTGGCTGTGTCGGGTGGCGGCGGGCTTAACGGCACATTTATATATTTACGCGATCTAACCCAAGTAACCTCTATTATGGATGATATTGGTCGTGAAAGCCTACAGTGCTGTCGGGTTTCTTCCCCAGCATATATAGCGGCGTTAAAATCGGACCGAATCACCAGGCTTATCCCCAGTCTGAGTGAGTGACTGCACGAGAGAAAACCATCGCCAGCGCGATCCGAGCAGGCGAGCAGAGAGATCCGTGTTTATCCGATCGGGTGAAGGAAAGCATACGGACCAAAGTTGTTTGAAAGACGTGGGTGGCACCTTGGGACGTGTGGCGTGGCGAGGGAGCGGCAGAACCGAGCGAGCGGGAGAGAAAAGGGTCAAGAGAGGTCACCAGGCGCACACAAAAATAAAAAAACGGCGAGCGAGCCGTCGCCGCGCTGGGGGCGGTGTGCCCTGCTCTGCATCATCGTGAGCCGTGCTCAATCCGCTGCTAGATGAACGCCTCCCCAAGGGTGACTTCGTCGCTCCATCTCCTCGGTTGGACGTTCCCCTCGGACGACCCCGACGCCCGCCGCCGCATCCTCACCTCCTCTGTTCACCCAGCAGATCGCGGGCGGCGGGGTAAAGTGCGGGTACCTCCCACTTATTGCAAGTGTGTGGAAGAGAAGGCCAAAAACAGCCTCTCTGGAGGGGCTCCCCGGTGCTCCCTCCAGCGCAGGGTTGTCCCGCCAGCAGTCGCACGACCGAGCAAATCTCAGGGCTGCGTCTTTTACCGTCGTGTTTATTTAGCACCCCGGCGGTGTGCGATGCGTGTATTAAATGCGCCGGATTACAGCGATGAACTCGCGCTTTTCATTCATTTATTAATTCCGCGCATACTGGCGCCGCTTTTTTCTCTCCCAAAACAAGCAAGCGCGCACACACACACGCTAAAAAAAAGCGCCACTCCGAAGCGCTGCGTGGGGAGAGGTGGCTTTTCGCGCGCCGTTAGGGACACGCGCTCCCTCCCTCCCTCCCTCTCTCGCTCGCTCGCTCCGCCGCTCCCGCTCGCAGACTCGCCCGACTGATGCCCATTCACAAAACCCGCCCGGGGGGGTAGGCGGCGGCGGCGGGGGCGGCGGGTGCAGAGTTCGTCGAGAAGACAGCAAAGAGCGAGCGGCGCTCGCCCGATTCGCGACCACCCCGCCCGCCTGCCCGCCCGCTCGCGTGGACGGGGGTCGAAACGTCTCCAATCGGCGCGACTCTCCCCCCCATCCCTCGTTCCGCGGACTAATTTGCGCGGAAACGTTCGTTGCATGCAACAAAAAAAAAAGACGCGACGCGGGCCGCCGTCGTGCCTCGCACGTGCGCGCCGCATGCGAGACCGGGATTTTTTTCACCGCGATTCCTGGAATTTGTTTCATGGTTTTTTTTTGTTTGTTCACGGCGCGATTTTACACGTCCACGTACGCACGCGCGCGCGCGACTCTGCCGTGCGTCAAGGGCATTGCCGCCGTTTTGTTCGTCGACGCCTCCGCTAAGCAAACGGCCCGCACACTGGACTTGCAATCCAGAGGGTCAAAGGTCACGGTTCGATCTCCCGGTGCGGTAGTTTAAATAATGGGCAAGTTTCTTAAATTCTGCCCCCTGCCCCACGCTGCATCTGTCCATCCTGCAGCAGTAATGGGTGCGCTGTGCTTGGACGTTCGGCAGATTCCCTATGGTGGGGTGCAAAGTGTAAGGACTCCCACCTAGACGCCTGGCCAGCATGGACGAGTGGAACAAAAACCCCTCCAGTGAAGGCCCTTCTGACAGCAGTGGCGTGAGAAGGATATTGCAGGGCCGCGAATTTACCATTATAATTATCGTGTGTGTGTGTGTAAAGAATGTGAGTGTGGTTTATTTGTTGAACGGCCAATGGACGCGTTGTCCTTGAGCGAAATGTCTGTGGAGAGCGCGGGGATAAGTCAGCAAAAGCCAGGCAATCTCTCGCTGCTCCGCCACTCCGTTGCCACCGGTCGGCTGGGCTGCCACGAATTAAATTTGTCGTCCTACCAGAGAGAAACAGATGCATCCTCAAAGCTAATTCCATTCATTCTCCCGTAAACGCTCACTGTCGTGAATACAACATAGATGGGGTGGCGGCAGCGGACTGCGCTGTGACGCCGGCAATCGGAGTTTGTTTCCCGGCTATCGGTGGCGAGTGATATGTGAACCGATCCCTAGGCCCCCCTCCCCCGACCAGTGTGGTGAAGTATGGGTCAAACAGTCCCAATGGCCAACAACCGTGGGGATGACTTCATCCAGGCGTGGGGGATGCCTCTGGATTGCAAGTCCAGTGTGGCTTTCGATTGCAAGTTCAGGGTTATGACCATTGCACCACCACGGTAGTAGCAACATCCATAAAACAATTGCACTATGCAAGTGGCGAAATGTGAAATCTGCAACATAGAATAATTTTTTGTTTGTTTAAACGCTAGTTATATTACCAGTCTTATCACGTTGTTTACACATGAAGAAAAAAATTGGCCGGCATTCCAAACATGAATGCCACATATCATTTACAGAATGCCCCTTTTGTTGGCGGCAATGCTCTTGGCAGGATTCGGAACTATGTACAGAGATCACTGGGGACTCGACAGAGGAGGGGTTTAGTGTTGCCGAGAACTCTCTGCGTCCTTGACGTTTAATCGTCAGCGATGACACGGACCCAGCGGTGGCGCGCACCAGAGGTCGCAACCGGGTACCCGATACCCGTACCCTACCCGATTCCCGGCTACCCGTACCCGGCGGGTACGGGTACGGGTAGCCGTTTGCGACCCTGGTGCGGCCGGGTACGGGTACGGGTAGGCCGTGAGTCACTGGTGAGTAACCGTTGGTCACTCATTTCGGGTAGGGTACGGGTACGGAACGGGTACCCGGGTACGGGTACCCATTTGCGACCCTGGTGCGGCCGGGTGCGGGTACGGGTAAGGAATCAAAACCCGTTTGCGACCTCTGGCGCACACCGTCGCTCGTTGCAGAGGTTCGCGGTTCGAACCCAGCGGCCGCCCTCATTATAACAGCAAAACGTCGGATATCATCCCGACGAACGCACGGTGCAACGCCAATTCGGTGGCGAGATGTTAACTCCCTCGCCTGGTATGTAGGAGGTTGTGGGTTCGATTCTGACCCTGACGCTTGTTGCATATTTGGAGTTTGCACGTTGTCCCCGTGCTCGTGTGGATTTTTCTCCGGGTCCTTTGGTTTTTTCCTCGACGTCTAGAATCAACATGTGTTTAGAGTATTTGGCGACTATAAATGTCCACGTGATAAGCCACTTCGTTGAGTTATCAATTGTGGCCAGATAGCTTCTGAAAAAAGAGCTAAATAGGTCAGTGGGCCTTGCCTGGTAAAATTAAAAATAGTTTAGTTTTAGTTTAAAGATCCTGTGACGTCATTCGCAAGAGAAGGCTGTTTGGTACCAGCGTCATGGTCCAAATCTGTCACATTTATAAAATTTGGAAAATTACACGGCAGATGACTCGATTCAAATAGACATCACAATCGTCAGCCCTGTCTGCAACAACGCAGAGTACAACGTGCTTTTGTTTGTTTGTTTACGTGGCAGGACCTTCTTGAAAATGTGATGAGGCATAGTGAGGCCTTCCCGGATAAACACGCGTAATATTCATAATAATTTACGACTCTTGGTATTTACGCAATTTCGATTTAAAGCTTTCGTGACTGCAGGGATTCATCTTCTTGGTTCTTTCGGTAAAGTCACGTAGAAGGGAGATAATAAAATAATAAAAATTAAACATAATAAAATAATACAATTATTTCATTTTATAAAATAATACAATTCTTTTATTGTGTTTTATTTTTATTACTTTATTATCTCCCTTTTACGTGACTTTACCGAAAGAACCAAGAAGATTTACGCAATTCTTACAGTTCAAGGCCAGCACAAGGGCGCTACGTTTCACAGACGAGTGCACGTTGCCAGCGGTTGGCGAGGTGGCTCTGGGGCCTTACCAAGTTGCTCGATTTGCGAATATTTTTCTATCAAATTTGAAAAGCGCGACGCCTCCTCCATTTCCAACCAAACGTCACGGAACACTTTCAACGTCCACTGTACACTGGCAGTGGTGCAACAAATACCAAATCTCATACAGCATATTAATTTGTATGCCTCAGACGTGCCATGGGAATGTCGAATGGCAATCGCTGATTCTCTTAGCGTGAACGGAAGTTGAGCATCGCCCCACGCTCGTTTTGATTGACACGAGGAGGTCGTGGGAGCGACGCCATATTGTTTAGACCTCTACTCGGTGAGCCACGGCCACCTGAAAAATCGATTCCGGGCCATGGCTAATATTATCGTGGGGGAAGGAGGCCTTAGGTTAAGCGCACTGTGCTTGTGATGCAGAGGTCACCGGGTCGTTTCAATCTCCAGGCGAGGCAGTTGCAACAAAGTGCACGTTTATCAACCCTCCCCCCACCATCGCCCCCACACCCACCACCAATTCACGGACCGGCACTGACCAGCTTGGTGAAGTACGGTCAAACAACCCCTTTGACCCTTGACCGACTTGGAGCAGGGAGGCCTTCATCCACAGGGGACTGACAACAACAAAAACTTTAAATGAATTGGGATCTCCTGTACCACGCGGGGCTGCTACGAACACAATGTGCAATAGTTGTCTGCACGCGAAAAAAAAACCCAGATTGCGTTGTTCATCTGCGTGAACAGAAGGTCCCTTGTTTTTAAAATTCTCGACCTGCACTCGATGTGATCTTATTACCTTACGTGCAATATTCCCTGACCAATGTAGCATGATCTTGTCCTCGATGTAAACATTGCCGTCTGCCTTATTAATTTGAACACTCGTAGCTCCGTGAAGCGAAACGTCGGACGTCGTGGCGAACAAACTACGCAGTCGAACCGCAAGACGCATCGGCGAGCTACAAAGTGCAGCACAACCGCGAAAAAACAACAGAGCGGTTTAAATGTTCAGTCTATTAAATCCACTGCTGGATGAATGTGTCCCTCCCCACGCGAGGACCAGTCCCGATATCACTCGCCACTGACATTAGCTGTGGACAGTCACAGAGACAATTCGGTGAGGTTATGAGTGCCTTGGAGAGGCAGTTTTTGACCAAATTTTTCACGGCTTTTCTCAACCCACCGCCGGATGAAGCCCTCCACGTGCGGCTCCAGTCGTGTCATAGTGGCTGTGTGACCATACTTCAACACACTGGTGGGGAACCGGGTGAATTATCACCCGCACACTCACAGACGGCGGGGAATTCAACTCGGCCTGCCTGCAGTCGTTCGCAGCGCAGTGTGCTAACTTACCCCCCGCCCGCGTCACCGCTCCCAACCCTCTCGCTTGAGTTGCATTAATTGACTTATTGCACATGCCGGCCATTTTAATACGATTGCGCGCAGTGACAGCCGCGTCTCCCACTGCCAGCGCATTTTTTTTCTTCTGAGCGCCTTCCGACGCTGAACAGGGCAAGAAATGTCGCCGTGTTTTTTCCCAAAAGTGGCGCAAACTAGTGAAAGCGCGGCGACCGCTACCGTTTGGCCCGGGCGGAATGATTTTTTTTGGTCAACACACGTGCGCGTGTGCGTGTGTGGCTCAGGCGGTGGCATAAGCGGCTAGCGCGCCGCGCCACGGAACCAGCGACCCCGCATTCGATTCCCGCTCACGGCCAATAACAGTGGTGAATGTATGAAGCGGTCCCGGTTCTCCCCAGGGTCAACTCAGCCTTAAATAAGTAGCGGGCGCGGTGTGTAAACATCAGCGTTGTTGGCAGGGGGGGGGCCCCCCCCTGTGCCGGGCCAGAATTCATAGGTGCTCTCTAACAGCACTTGCCCCAACAGTCTGTTGAGGCTGTACGGGGGAATCTTGGCCCTTTTGCATGAGCGAAAGATGTTCAGGGTAATTGTGCACGCGTGCCTGCTGCCGATCAAGCGTGTGTGTACATGTGCATGCACAAAGCACAGTGTGTTTATTTTACATCGCGGCCGCAGAGTGCAGACCCAGAGGGTCGAAACAGCAAGCGGCCAGTGACAGACGCCCACGACTGAAGGGTGCAACACAGATCAGAGTGTAGCACGTTTCTTCGCGATCCAGAAGCAGTGGTGGGAATTCCACGTTATTGTGGCAAAGACCGGCCTCTCCATATAGGGCAAGCGGTGAGTGACGGTGGCCTTAATCTGTCCACCTTTGACAAATTCTAACGATGATGGGCTCAGTTGCTTCGAACCAGGGTGTGAACTCATTCCTCTGTGATTAGGGGCCCTGATGCTGTAATGAGTGAGCTGTCATATTGGGAGTGTGTTTATTCAGCTTGCGGCTTATTGGGTACAGTATGTGGTACATATTGATTTGCGTTATTTTTAGCGCGACAGAGGACGTTATTTAATTTTCAGCACGAGACAAAGCGTGAAGTGAATCGACTGGATTATCATGTGTATCATCACATCTTGGAGGGGTAAAAGTAATTTGAGATAAATTACAAGAATGCTTAAAGCATCTTCACCACTTCTTATTTTAACCCTTCGCCGTCAACTCATTTTCCCCACTGGTTACATTTTTTCCACTGCAAAATGCCTTTTTGGATCAAAACGCTTCTAAATTGGCTTGGACGTGGACACGGTTCTGTCGATCTATTCCCATAAGTTTCATGTTTTGTGTGCGCTGTGCGAATGATAACTCTTGTCTCAAACATCCCTTCTCCTCTCTCTCTCTCGTCCTTGTAGGCATGTGCACTGGCTAACCACAGCATCTGGGCAAAAGCATGCCAGGTGCATCCTTACAGCCCGTGCTCTCAACTCCGCACTCTCACCTCAGGGACCTGCAGGGAAGCATCAGCACTGGCAGGAGCACCTCCAGCAGCAGCAGCAGCCGTGCATTTTGCGAGCCGCAGCAGCCGATGGAGGGCGGCTCCGACGAGAACTTGAAAGCGCTGAGATCCTCGGCGATCGGGGGAGGCGGCGGTGGCGGCGGCGGCGGCGGCGGCTGTGGCGTTGGCCTCGGCATCGGTGGCATCATCTTGCCGGGCGACAGCGGGCAGCCACACTCCGCCCCGCGCAAGCTGCTCAAGTACCCGTGCGGCATCTGCGGCAAGCGCTTCCGCTTCAACAGCATCCTGTCGCTGCACATGCGCACGCACACGGGCGAGAAGCCCTACCAGTGCCCCTTCTGCGACCACCGCGCCGCGCAGAAGGGCAACCTCAAGATCCACCTGCGCACCCATCGGGCCGGCGGTAACAATGGCGGAAACAACGGCGGTAGCAACGGCGGTCACGGCGGCTGCGGTGGCGGCGACGGTGGACCCGCTTCGGAGGTCGTCCCCCTCTCCGGGTCTCCGGCGTGCGACGGCGCCGCCGTCCGGAGCAAAGAGGCGGAGCGGCTGCTGAACGAGCTCCGTGAGCGCGCCATCCTCCGTGAGCGGCAGCTCAAGAGGGCGGCCGCGGCGCCCGCCGGGGTTTGCGGCGGCGGCGGCGGCGCGTCGGTGTCGCCGCAGGCGCCGCCCGTTGTCGCCGCACCGCCCGGTCGCGCCAGGCTGGTGGGCGCCGCCGCCAAGGACGCTGCCGGCGGCGGCGGCGGCGGCTACGGGCTCGGCCGAGAGCTTGGCATGAACGCGATGGCCGTGGAGAGGGAACACGGCACGGGGAAAGTAGCGGCGGCGGCGGCGACGACGACGGTGGCTGCGGCGGTGGTGGCAGCGTTCAAGTGCCCGTTCTGCCGCGGCAAGTTCCGCACGCAGGAGGAGCTGGAGAGGCACCAGCGCATCCTGCACCTCCCCTACAAATGCTCGCAGTGCGATTTCGCCGCAGCGCGGGAGACGGACTTGCTGCGGCACCTAGAGGGTCACAACGGCGTCGTCGCGGCCGCCGCCGCCGCCGCCGGCGCCGGCACCGGCGCCACGGCCGCGGAGAAAAGCGCCGAGACGCGGGGAGCCCCGGCGGGTGCCGCCGATGAGCAGACGTGCTGCGGAATTTGCGGCCAGCGCTTCGCCCAGGCCTGGTTCCTCAAGAGCCACATGCGCAAGCACAAGGACTCGTTTGAGCACGCCTGCGAGGTGTGCGGGCGCCGCTTTAAGGAGCCGTGGTTCCTCAAGAACCACATGCGCGTGCACGGAGGCGGCGCCGGCGGCGGCGGCGGCGGCGCGGGGAGGAAGCCTGCCGACGGCGACCCTCGCACCGCCACGGTGAACGGCGTCGCGCAGGCCATGCCGCCCGTGTCGGCCAGCGCCTACGCGGCGTGCCACGCCTGCGGCTCGCTCTTCGCCAACAGGAGCAGCCTGCTGGCGCACAGCTGGTGCCACCACGCCGCCCCGCGGGACAGAGCCGCCACCGCGGACGAGGAGGAGGAGGAGGAGGAGGAGGAGGGGGCCACGGAGTCGGGACAGCACGGAGCGGCGGCCTCCAAGGCCGGGTTCCTGCAGACGTTCGGCCTGCTGCCTCCCGTGGCGCCCGGGCGAGGCCCCAACAAGGGACCCATCCCCGAGCTGAACCCCATGAACAGCTTCCAGGCGTGGCAGCTGATGACGACGGGCGCCATAATGGAGCCGGCGTGCGCCGCGGCGACCTGCGAGGAGGAGGGTGCGGACGACGAGGACTCGGGCGACGGAGCGGAGGCGGCGGCTGAGCGCAACGGCCCGGCGCTCGCCGGCGCTCGAGCCAAGATCGTGCTGGCCACGAGGGCCAAGCGCAAGCCCGACATGCTGAGGGCCAAAGAGCTGAACTCGAAACGCCTGCGGTGCCAGGACGTCGCGACGGACAGCCGGGGCGACGGGCGCGGTGCGGGAAAAGCGAACGAGCCGCCGCCGCCGACGCAGCCGCCGCCATCGTCGTCACCGCGTTTGGAACCAGTAGAGGAGTCGCCGTCCGTGGACGCGGGTAAGGAGGCGGGTGCCGACGAGGAAGTCGCCGTGCTGCCGTTTTGTGATGAGGTGAAAGCAGCCGGAGGTCTGGAGGGCTCTGAGAGTGAGCAAAGAGGCGAGAGTTTGGAGCTGCAGCTCAACAGCTTGATTGAGAAGCTTCGCATTAGCTCGTGCGATAACGCCGTCTGCAAGGGCATCTCCGCATCGGAGGACAACAAAAACACGGAGGATGAGGAGGATGAGCCAGCGGAGGAGGAGGAGGAAGAAGAAGAAGAGGAAGAGCAGGAGAAGGAGGAAACCTCGCCGCCAAGTCAGGGTTTTGACGCAGCTTCAGACGAGAAGGCAGCCTCAGAATCGGGAGCCGCCCTCCGGGATTCAAATCTCCTGGGAGGAGAATCGGCGGGACGCTCGGATCGCGACGCGCTGACCGCGGATCTCGAGAACGGGAACGAAATACCGCGGCTGCGGAACCGGAGAGAGGGCGGCGCCATCGCGGACGGTGACGCGAGGTCGTCGAGCGACGAGAGCCCGGAGCGCGGAGGCGAGGAGACGCCGGGGACCAACCCGGGCTCCGACGGGAGTCGCCCGGATTCAGCGAGCCGAGCCAGCACCCCGGAGTCGAGCGGCGTTGTCGCGGCCGCGGAGATGGAGCCGGATCAGTCGGAGAAAGAGGAGCGCAGCAGCCCCTGCCGTGCCTACACCGCCACGGGTGAATCGCTCGGTCAGTCGGTCGGTCGGTTTATTTCGGATGAGGCTCAATGAGCTGAAACGATCTTTTTTCAATGGCAACAAATACTAAAGCGGAGGGCACTTTAACAAGCAGTAGGATTTCGTGACCAATTTCATCTATAATAGAGGTTTTTTGGGTTAGATCGTGTCAATATAAATGTGTCGTTAAACCCGCCACCACCCGACGCAGCAAATTAGTAATGAACCTAACTAATTGGCTGTGTCGAGTGTTGGCGGGTTTAAGGACACATATTTATGCGACCTTACCCAAAAAAACCTCCATTAGCGGAGAGCACGTTGCCCTGGAAAGGGAGGGCTTCATCGGTCTTGTTCAGCTTTCGTAACTCTCATTTCACCCAGAGGGGATGCTGCCACAGTGGTGCAGTGGTGACCTACAAGACAAAAAGGTCGCCGGTTCGGCAGTTGAAACAACGGTGCGAGTTTCTACATCACGTTGTGACGCACGTACACACCGCTGCCCCCAAATCAGACGGGTGCCCGCCGAAAGGTGTAAGCATCGTTTTTTTTTAATATAAGGGAGAGGGGGTGAGGAGGGGTGGCAGTGATATAACCCAGAAACGCACATAAAAAAATTAAGAAAAGAAAAACACAAGATGTGACCTGGATGAATAATTTAATTTTTTTAAGTGGCGCATTTCTATCGGTAGATCTCAATGCGTACCGTGTATGGAAAGCAGGAAATAAACAGAACCTCCTGGGTAAACGGCCAGAACTGTGGGGTAAAGGCCAGTTTAAAGAAGTGAGTTCTCAAGACAGACTTCAATAGGTATTAGCAAAGGCACAGAGTGTTGTTCCACATCCCGATCACCCCAGGAACAGAGCCTTGACCTTGGGAGTCCTCAGAAGAAGACAAATCGATGATCTCAGGGACCTCGTTGGAGAGTGAATGTGGATCAGTTCCTGAAAATATTGTGGAGTTAACGCGTTGAGAGCCGAGTAGGTCAGCAGCAGATTCTTAAAGTCCACTCAAGTTTTGACTGTGCCCGGGATGCAGGTTAGGCAATTAATTGAGTAACTTCCCTTGGCAGTCAAGGGCGCAGATTTGTGCGAGTTTCCGTGTCAAATGCAGTTTAAATTGACTGTATCGTGCGCTGAATGCCAATTTTGTTAGATCATCACAGCTACAGTTTGTTGGTGAGGAATAATTGTTGGCAACACTCGACTGGCCATTCAGAGGTCGCCAGTGCGTGCCTCGGGGACAAAAGGGAATTTAAAATGAATAATTGTGATGGCGAATAATACGAAGGTAAAGGTGCAGCCACGCAATTACTTGCTTGCACCACTGCCGTCAGAAGGACTTCCCTCTAGTGACCTCGCCAAAAGGGGGTGCGTGGCCTTCTTTCCCGTGCTGGGCAGACGTCTGGGCATATAGGCGGGGAGCACCCACAGTTATCCTCACCACTTGCACCATTGTTTTCGAGTCAAGGAACTGACTGGAATTGGCGAATCTCTTGCATTGCGAGTGCGGCGTGCAAACCGTATCGCCATGGCAACAAACCACGGTGGTCCCAAAGAAGATCACTGAAAATAAATGGTGCGCTCCAGGAATCGTCCCCGCCCCCCCCCGCCGGAATAACGGAATATCCCACCACCAATATACCGAATTGGTTGTCTGTGGAACGTGCCATTTGTTACGAGGTCTTTCTCGGAAAAATTGCACATTTTGAATATATTTCACGTGTAACCTTTTTATAATATACGCTCGCCAACCGAGTGTTTTTAAAACAATCCTCATTTGTTGAATCTAGACTTGTGACCTTATAAAAAAACATGCATACGTTTAAAATGCCTCCAATTTTCACGTGAATTTTTTTTGTTATACTTAATAATAATGAATTATTTATTGAGCACATAATCCTCTTTAAATTGTGAGACGTGCACGTGTATACAATGCATGCAGGGCGGAGTACCATGCAGACGCAGGCTGCCAATGCAGTTCATTTTTAAATCCGTTATATTAAGTTCGCTTGCTTGCTTGCTTAGGACCGTGCAAATCTTTTGGTCGTTTTTTAACCCACTTCCCGTGATCCAATCGAGCTGACATTTTGCACACAGACTCGTTGTGCGTGACAATGCATTTTCGTGAAAAAAAAATTCCAAAATTTTACACTGTTTAGGGAAAATGTTTTGAATATTTAATTACCAATTGCTAAATGCTGCCAGACAATCATCTGACCCATAGGTGGCAGCCATCTCAAGCCAGAGGACGAGAGGACTCTAGCCGCCACGCATATAAAGGATTTATAGTGAAAAACGTTGTTTTTACGGGTAAATTTTTTATTTTTGTTATTTCGTTATTTCGTTCCCAGTTGTCTGAGCTCATGGCATGAATAAAGAATTGCTGTGAAGTATTTCAGCAGAGGGCGTGCGCAGGACGTATGTCCATAAGCCAGAAGGGGATGATCATCGATGGTTGTATAGTGGCAGCCAATGAGCGGAACGCTTCTCGACCGTGGGAGATGGAGCACCGAAATCAATTCGTGTACGGGCATTTGGGCGGATGGTTACATTGCGGGCTAGCGAGTGGCGGTGGCAGTTTTTTTCTGGCAGTCCTTCGTCCGATAGAAGATAGATCAGGGACGATGATGGTGACGATGACGATGACGTCGAAATCGATGATGGCGTTTTGCCCAACAAATTGCTTCTGGCAAGGCTTCACCATCCCATGTGTCCACATGGCACCCAGCCTCTACAATGTAACGTCCTAGGAGGTCAGCATTTCAGAGTCAATGGAGACTTTTAAGTCCCAGCTGAAAAAAAGGCAATTTCTCTGTCTCCCTCTCTCTTGCGTTTTTCTTTATATCTCTCTCTTTCTCCAGCCTCTATCTCCCCAGTCATTCCCTACGTATTCCTCCCTCTTTTGCATGCACTGCGTTCCGAGATATAATATTGAAGGGGGTCGCATATATATCAGTCATCATGGTTATGATTACGATTATTATTCATGTTGGGCGCCGTGGTGACGTCAGCGCCACCGAGTGGTGGGTGCAGTGGTTCGCACGTCCGCAGCGTGCGAGCTCTGGCCACCTGGGTTCGATCCTCCAGCTGTCGATCAAATCAGCGGAAGTGGTATCCGAGTCTGTCCTGGGTCTACTCTGGGTTTGCATGCGTTACGTAAGAGCCCTTGTGTGTCAATCCACGTGGTTTCACGGGGGGGGTGGCGATTTGGCCACGTATCGCCACGCTGATCAGTGCGGGCCGCTCAATGAAGGTGCGGAGCGTGCTTGCTTGAGAACACACGAGCTGCAATGATGGCGTGTGCGGCACACTGCTGCCCTTCACAGCCACCGTGTGGCCCAATTTGGCCTTCGATGAGCACGTGATCGGTTCACGCTGTACAGACATCAGCACTCGGTAGACAAAGGTGGCAGGGGGGCGTGGGATGCTGGCAACAACCACCATCACCACCTTCTCACTCGCCTTACTCGCCGCTCGCATACCAGAACTTTGCCCCCTTACGGTCAATAGCGGCTGAATGGATTGCTGCTCCCTTAGTCCCTTTGTATTTTTGTTTTCACGTCTGTCTGCAAACGTCCTTGCTGCGCGCGCTTTTGGGCACAGGGTGAGCACGCGGAGAGATTAACTTCGGCTTTATCCCGATTAGCCATATGGTTCTATCTCGGGCGTTCCAAAGTGCATGCACGTCAGGTGTGGCTGGTACACGTAATTGAATTAAGGTCTCTCGGTTATTGCTATTCACGTTCAATCTGTCGGCATGCTCTGAATCCAGGCTGCCACCCACCCGCCTTCTCTCTCTCTTCAGCGTAATCCCCGGTGCTTTTAATGCAGCAACAACAAGAAAAACAACGCGCACACAAACGCAGCAGCAAAAAAAAAACGCATTTTTAATTCCTGCTTGAAGAAGCCCTCCCATTAATCAGCACGCTCAGGAATGCGAGTCACTAACACGAGTGTCCACTCGTGAGAAATTGTTGAACTAAATCGTCAAGGTGTGAAAAATGTTGAGCACCTCCCCCCCCCCCCCCAATGCATAATTCAGAATTACAGTAATGTGCAAGATTCCGGCTACAATCACCAAGTGAAAAACCCATCCGTCAACACAAAATGTAATAAACTTTGTCCGCAAATCACGCAACGTGACAAATGGGGTGCCGCAATATCCCCCATTACAGGCCACAGTCCACGGAGCTTGCAGCTCAGTCCGGTTCATCTTGAGATTAATGCCCCGGAGAGCTTAATATGGTTTACGGAAACGCATTTTGTGCAAAATCGGTCTTTTTGTTGTTGTTGTTGTTGTTGCTGCTGCTGTTGTTGCTGCTGCTGTGCGCACAACACCGAGCTGATAAAGAGCTGCTGCCACTGTAGCTGCACGGCCTGGAGTGACGGGCAACCTCTCTGTCGGCCCTTTATGTCGCTGTCTTCCTGCATCACGTACTTCTTATCTCTCCGCTTGCCTACCTTCATACCAGAGGTCGCAAACGGGTTTTGATTCCTTACCCGTACCCGTACTCGGCCGCACCAGGGTCGCAAATGGGCACCCGTACCTGTACCCGGCCGGGTACGGGTACCCGCACTCTACCCGTACCCTACCCGAAATGAGTGACAAACGGCTACTCACCGGTGACTCACGGCCTACCCGTACCCGTACCCGGCCGCACCAGGGTCGCAAACGGCTACCCGTACCCGTACCCGGCCGGGTACGGGTAGCCGGGTATCGGGTAGGGTACGGGTATCGGGTACCCGGTTGCGAGCTCTGCTTCATACCTGTTTCCTGCCGACATAGAGTCAAGAGCCACGTCATGGGATGGTTCTAATATCACTTGACACCGCTGCGAGTCGTGGCCGGGGATCTAACCTTGGTCGCTGACCGCTGCGCCACCGCTCTGCTGGGTGTTCGCTAGCGAATTTTGGTGAACGCAGCTAACACACGAACGGATCTATGGGAGGAATTACAGAACGAAAAAAAAACAACCCAATGTTTGAAAAAGACGAAAGTACGACATTTTTGTCGTGCTTGTGGCCTTGTTATCTCTGAATCCAACGCCCACCGCCGTTCCCTGCGATTGTCAAGGAATGCTCACTCTGACAATTTGTGTGTGTGGGGTTGTGTGTGCGGATGTGACCGGGGTTGTGTGTACGCGTCTGTGTGTATGGATGTGACCTTTGTCTGTGTGTATGGATGTGACCTTTGTCTTCCGAGTGGGGAGCGGCGGTGTAGCGGTTCGCGTGCTGCTGCGAACGAACCTGGCGACCCGGGTTCGATTCCCGCTCACGGCCAACACCAGGAACGATTATTTCAACCGGTCCCGGGCCTCTCCAAGGTTGACTCTGCCTCAAATGAGTACCTGGTGCGATGTGTAAGCATCGCCAGGAGGGAGACAAAGGCGTCCGGGCGGGGTGTTGCCCACCCACCCCCTCGTGTGCCGTGCCGGCCTTCATATGTGCCCGCTAACAGCACTTGCCCCAACAGTCTGTTTACAGGCTATACGGGGGATCTTTGTCTTTGTGCGTGGATATGACCGGAGTTGTCTGTGTGTGTGTGTGGATGTGACCAGATTTGCGGTAATGTTTAGAGATCCGAAAGGAATAACGTCGCGGCTATATATATATTTTTTAAAACAACGCTCCGCTAATGTTTGAAGACAGAGCTCACCCTGCTGCGGAGCGCGGTTCGAGAGCTCCGATCACGTGATGAAAGGCGAGGGGGGCTGCTCGAAATCATGGAGGGACGATATTGCCCGAGAATGGCTCATGAATAATTTTGGATGCTTAGTTTTCAGGAGATTAAATTTTTTTAAGAGTAATTGGCAACATTGATGCTGCGGTAACTTTTTTTTTCTTTTGTGACATAAAGCCTGCTATTTCCACACGTGTTAAGAGCATTAAATGATTCGGAGTGCGATGACTAATGATAATTTGCAAATGAGTGCAAAACCGTATTTAAATACAAATGAGTTTAAAATAGCTTCAGACTTCTTTTGTTAAATGTTCCGCTTAAAAATGTGGGATAAAAGACTGGCTCTGAATGGCAAGTAATATGCCTCAATTTATTTTTCATGCGTTTTAACATTTACACATTAATGAGTTCATCCTTCACTTTTGAAAATAACATATTAAACCATACTAAGTGTCAACAAACATGTTTGTTCGCGCTAACGGAGAACAATTAATTGAAGTACATTTCTGTTTTAAAAAAAAAATATTACAAAAAACATATCAGTGTAGTGTTTTATTTTCGTCTTTGTTGCTATCTTGTGATCTCAGAAATAAGTTCTTGGTTGTGTTTTTTCTTTCTCCAAAGTTCACTGAAAGGTCTGTCTTTAGTAACAGCACGAAACACTTAAAACAAATCTGTTTAAAATTAGATGTTTACATGAGACGTCCCAAAAGCATTAGCCCCGGTTTTTTTTTCATTTGTTAAAAGAAAAATTCTCAATGCATCTTGGCAGCTGGACAACCAAACATGAAACCACCACAACTAAAACTGAGAGTTGAACGCCTGGAGGGATATTTGATAGATGTATAATTTTTGGCAATTTCAAAACCGCTCGCCTAATTGTCTAATTCTCGGCCAATTAAAAATTAGCATTTCTTATGCCCTGCAGGTACGGCAGCCTCGAAAGTGGAAGGCCACAGTTCAAGGGGCAGAGGTCGCGGGTCAACGCCAAAGGACTGTCCGTTTTGTGGAAAAACTTTCCGCACGTCCAACCACCTCAAAGTCCACCTGAGGGTGCACACAGGTAAGGACGTGGAGCAGCGGTGTACCTCCGGACTACGAGTTGGAGGTAGCGTGCAGGAGGCAGGGCAGCAAGTAGGTTGCAGACCAAACTGCGCGTAGCTTGAAGATTTCTCGTTTTCTTCGTTTTTTGGGGGGCATTCTGGTGTTATGCTCGCCGAGAAATTTTTATATTTCGTGACGCGTTTTTATTCCACATCCTATCCCTCACATCGTACATTGCAACATCCTGACTGTCGGGCCGATAGTGCCTGGGGCATCGACGGTATCAGGCACACCGGACCCAACAGAGCAGGCGGGAGGAGGGCGGTGGAAGGGTGCATGGACATTATTGTAATAAGAGTAAAAATGACACGTGTACATTTGGCGTCCACGCCGTTGTTATAGCACAAGGCTATCACGAAGCACTGTTTTACAGATAGGTATTATCTACCAGTAGGAGGAGGGGTTGGGAGCAGGGAGATGTTGCTATTTAGGCTTCACCCAGTCAAATATTTTGCGAGCGATTTACAACTGTAGCAGATTTAGACTGTGATGCTGACGCACATACAACCTTCTGTTATATATATAACAAAAATGTAACCAATGAATGATCCATTGATACCATCGACCGTGCACATTCTGTAGGATTAAACCGTTACGTACATCTTGCAGGCGCAACGAATTTGCGACCCCCAAACTCGTCAAAAGGGGAAAGAAATGAACTTTTCCGCGTAAACATACAGCCCTTTTGTCTGCTGGATGAGGGCCTCCCCCCACAGCGTGACAGTCGTGGTGGTGTTTCGACCGTACTTCTCCACACTGGTAATTGTGGAGATAGCCGTATGAGCATGGTACAGTACAACAATCGATTTTGCAGTATTGCCCTGTTCTGCCCATAAATTGCCCTGCAGGCGCTTGCCACTCCTGAACAACAGGGTGGCACAAATGTCAGGACACATAGGGATATTTTATTTACATAAAAATACAATTTTATATCCCAAGTCACTTCAAATCGGTCATTGACAAAACTCGACTAAGAACCCCAAATTATTTGAGACAACAAAAGATGAATGTTAAAACATGACGCTTTGTAATATAAAAAAAAAAATCTTCAATTAACTTCAAGAGAGATTTTGTGCATCATGCATCAATGTTAATCGAAGACAGTTTGAACATTTGGTAAAATAAATTAAATAAACCTTCATGATTTGTTGAAATTTACATAACCCTGTGTGTCCTGACTTTTGGGCCACCCTCTATGTATGGTGATCGCCCTTCCAAGCACTATCCAGGCTCATTCCTGCTTAGCTTCCAAAATCTAATAAGATTGGGTGCATTCCAGGTGGGTTGGTCAAAAGCGTCCCTTAGCAATACCTACAAAAACAAGGCCTTGACACAATTATCCCCAAGCAGAAGCGTCACCCAGGAAGGTTCCTGTTTTAAAGATCAATGGTTTACGCGTTAAAGTAGTACTTACTTGCTCGTATGAAGCAAAGCGTAGATAAATTCAATAAACGTTACGAAACTCCCATGGGGACATCGACTCAACAGCAGTAGTACAATGCACATCATGTTTTCTCACTCTGTACGACTTGAGGTTGAGAGCGTTGATGCGTTAGCTCCGTCCGTACCTCCCGTCTGTATGGATATTCCAATACGAATCCAGTTTGTAGTTGTGTTGCTGCTAGCGACTTACCCTTGTAAAACAAAGCAAACGTCTGCGATTAGCACAGTCGGCTACGTGTGAGATAAGTTCAACATACACACGTACGTATTAACACTTATTTGAACATCTTAACACCTGCATAATTGCCAGAAAGGGTAAAACCTATTGTTATGTTTTCGTCATTTTGTAACTTGGAAAGAATGTCCCATATTATGGTACAACACTGCTCACTGGCTCGATTTGATCTCAGAATATTCCAGTTGAAACAATGAGAAAGCTTTTTATAACCCCCCCCCCACCCCCACCTGTCCAGCCAGCATTATCAACAGGTCCACCGCAGTCAGTTGATTGGCAGGTGTGGTCAGCGTGCAAGGGTGAAAACCTCTCTAGAGGGGCTCTCCAGAGCTGCCTGCCAAAGACGTGTGACGGCAATTACAGGGCCGCACCATTGCCTTGTGATGACGTGGCTTTTGTGCCCTCGCTTTGGACGCGTGCGAGGAACAGGTGAGAAGCCCTACAAGTGCCCCCACTGCGTGTACGCCGGGACCCAGCCCTCGTCCCTCAAATACCACCTGGAGCGACACCACCCGTCGGCCCAGTGCGGCGCTAGCCCCGACGTTGCAGACTACGATGACGCAACACCTGCACAGCAGCCACCGCCGCCCCCACCGCCGCCGCCACCACCGCCACCACCGCCGCCACCGCCGCCACCGCCGCCGCCTGCACCGGCCGACACCCCGGTACCACGACCTCTGGCTTCAAATCCCGTGGATCCCAACACCGGAAAACCGCCCTCCTTTGCCCCTCGGCCTGGAAAGCTCCAGAGCCTTGGGCGGGGCTTTGTCAGCGGCGGCCACTCGAAAGGCGTGGGTCCAGCGGCCGCGCAAGCGCAGGCCGGCAGCGGCGGCGGTGGCAGTGGCGGCGGTGGCGCTGGCGTGGAGATCCGCAGAGAGGGCGACGTGAAAGCGGAGGAGCGCGACGCATCGCGGCCGCTCTCGGAAGAGCACGGCGCGCTCACCAAGCTGATCTTCAGCTCGCCCGAGATTTTCCAAAGCGTCATCCTGTCCAACCTGGCGCAGGCGTACCGGGGACTGGTCGGCAATGGGCTGGACTCGGTCACCAAGTTCTACCAGATGCTGCGCAACTCCAAGCTGGCGGCGTACGGTGACGGGAAGGCCTGCGCGGCGGGCCACGCGCCACCGAACAGCTCGACGGCGCAGGCCACGGACGCGAGCAACCGCGCGGACGACGACGGAAGCAAATCGCACCGCAAGTCGGCGAGGGCGGACGCCGACCCGCCGAAGCGCGACGTGTACGAGGGCGCGCCGGCGAGCGCCGGCGGTGGCGGCGGCAAAGGTGTTGTTGAATCGACCGGCACGAGCGTTGCGGAGAGCGAGAGTGTGCCCAACAACAATGGGCTGCACAACGGTCAGGGACTCGGCACCTTCCGCCGGAAGCGCACGTTTGACAGCGACGGGCTGACGATGCCCAACGGACTGCAGACGGAGCCGCTCGACCTATCCAAGAAGGCGCACGCCGAGGCTGCGTCGCTCAAGCTCCCAGGCGATGGGCCGTCACGTGGCGAGGCCTCAAGCACCGACACATCATCGTCGTCATCGTCGTCATCGTCGTCATCGTCGTCATCTTCATCCTCCGGCCTCTCTACAGTCTCGCAGGACGGCCCGCTCTACCGCGGCCGCCCGTCTGGCGAACGCGACGCGCCGTCGTTTTGGGCCACGGCATCCATCTCGGAGGGGCAGCAGCTGAGGCGAGCGGGGGCGGCCGCCGACCGCTCGCGATCGCCCGGGCCCACCGAGGGCCCCAGCAGCGGCGGCGCCGGAGCGGGCGGCTTGCCGACGGAGCGCCGCTGCGGCGCGCCATGTGGGAGGGCGGGAGACGAGCGAGGCGGCGGCGGCGGCGGCGCCACGGGCAGACCGGCGGCGACGGCGCACGCTCGCTCGCTGGCGGTCGGCTCGGCCGGGCAGCTCCTGTCGCTATACGGCGGGCGGCTCGGCGTGGCCGGCCTCAACTGGAGGAGCGAAGCAAACGGTGCGAATGGCGTCGACCGCGTAGGTTTTTCGTGGTTGTGCTCTTGTACGGCTCTCCGGTGTGTCTTCTTTCAGGTTGTACCGCGTGTTGTTCCGCACAATGTCCAACGTTCGGCCCTCCATGTGGGAGTTTCTTCAGTTCCTGGGGTTGCCAAACGTCGGATATTGTGCCGACCAACACGCGGTACAACCTGAAAACTCATCCGAGGGCTATGGCCGTGTTTATTTTGATATATATTTTTATATATTTTTTAATATATATTTTCCCATGCGCGTGTGACAAAAAAAATAACCTAATTGCATTTTTGAAATTGTAATGCTCCTTTGTGATGTCTTGCATTTGGCCATGCAGACAGACTAATAATTTTTTTTTATATACGGCAACAATATTCCTTAGAATAAAAAAACTTAAACTAATTATTTAAAACCTTTAAAAGCCTGAAAAGCTCCATATATTTATTTGAGAGTAATTTTAAACCACTTTGTTCATACAAAAAAAACACCTCCATATAGCATTCAAGTATTGAAGTCGCAAACAGCATTTAAAACCGCAAAATATCACGATCAAAGCCCCAGAGATCAGTTTTTATTCATATTTAAGTTGAATACCTTTGTAAAAGCCAACAACATTATGGGGAAATGGCATGTTTACAATAATCTCTTGTTATTGTTGCAGGGAATATCATCACCCACAGTCCCTAATTTGTCTACACGTATCTTTAGAGGCATCGTGGTGATGAGATGTTAACAACCTTGCCTGGTATACAGAACATTGTGGGTTCGATCCCAACCCTGATGCCTGTATATTTATAATTTGCATGTTCTCCCCAAGGTTGCGTGGATTTTTCTCCCGGTTCTCCAGTTTTTCCTCCCACATTTATAAACATGCGCTTAGAGTATTTGGCTGCTTTTCATTTCCACATGATAAGCCACTTCGGTGAGCTATCATTTGTGGCCAGGTCGCTTCTGAAAAAGAGTCATATAGCTCAGCGGGCCTTACCTGGTAAAATAAAACGTTTTATAGTTTAATAGTTTAGTTTTGGGAAGTGTCTTGGGACTATCTGCTTGTCGGTTATTGTACTTTTGTCAGTTCCAGCGTGAGTGGCCAGTCTTTGAGTACAATGTTGTCCAAGTCTGATGTTTAAACCTGACCTCAAAGCAAACTCCTGCCAGTAGTCCATAGGCCAGAGCAAAACCGGCACCAACCAAGGTAGAAATATGTAGGTGTACCAATATATATGTCACGAATAAGATTTGATTCTTTGATAACCCCGCTGATTTCAAATGGTTCTCACATCATTCCCCCTCATTGCCCACGTAAAGAGATTTCAACCGCTAAAGTTACGCCACCTCAGGCAGTGCGGATCATGAAGTTCAGGTGGCATCGGGGGGGGGGAGGGGGGTCATTGACGCACTGTGGAGGTTGGCAGTGTCCTCCTGGCGATTTGTTCCTCCTGGTTATTGGTAAGGTTACAGACAAGATCCACAGAGTTCTCCACCCCCCCCCCTTCCTCTCGCTTCATCACGGCTATACATGAGTTTTTGCTGCGCGATAATGATGTTATTTGTCCATGAGAGGTTTTGTTGTTGGGTTAGATCGAAGAAATATAAATGTGTCGATTTAAAGCTTTCGTGACTGCAGGGATTCATCTTCTTGGTTCTTTCGGTAAAGTCACGTAGAATGGAAATAATAAAATAATAAAATAAAACATAATAAGATAATTCTCACGATGTTTTAGCCACAACGCAAGCAGCCGTCCTCAGGTGAAGACCAGGTCGTGAGAATTATCTTATTATGTTTTATTTTATCATTTTATTATTTCCATTCTACGTGACTTTACCGAAAGAACCAAAAAGAAAAATATAAATGTGTCGTGAAAACCGCCACCACCCGACACTCCAATTCGTAAGGTTTGTCACGTTTACAAAATATGTCAATTGGTTACTAGTTCAGCACACCGGTGTGTTAAAGAGCAAACCCACAACACTTACAATTCGAGTACCGTGACATTTCGCCGGCAACTACAACCAGTCTCATCAAGCGACAGCCAGAATGTGAATTGTATAAAATCTATACGACTACCGGTGACTGCTGAGCCAACTGTGCATTGCTGCTTATTTAAAGGCCGCATCATCAGCATAATCGGCATTTGTGTCACCTTGTTGATGAAACTTGAAAACACCCGGAGCGCTGTGTGAAATCGTGGATGTCTCTTAGCCATGTCGAAACTATTTTGCGGGTGTCTGGACACCCCACGGGCGCCCTCCGCACCCCTGTGGTGGCAAAGTGGTTACAGCGGCAGGGCTCGCAATTGGAAGGTGGCACGTTCGAATCCCGATCAGGAATCGGCTGAACCCATTATCCGAAGGCGGTTAATGAAACGTGTACCACTCTGTAGGACGGCAGTGGTCGCTCACATGGCATAGCAAGCATCCGCCATGGCAACGTGGAAATTCCACCACTGGCTCAGCATCACCAACGGTGACAAACGGCTGCTTCGCGATAGCGACGAGTCGATTGCCAGTCTGAGGTTAAACTCCCGATCACGGGAAGGAACATTTACCTTCGTTGAGGGCCAAATAGGACATTCAAATATACAACCCCTGGTGCTAACCCAATAACAACGCCTAATCTGGTCATGGGCCGTACCGGAACGGAGCCGCGGCAGGCTCTGTTACCCAGACCCACCCGTGCCACAGGCACCCCTGACCAGCTGCCGGCCTGGCTCACACTGGTGGTGTCACGTGTGCGTGCGTGCGTGCGACGGTCGGCAGGGTACATGAAGAGCCACGTGCGGGGCCAGGGAGACCTCATGTGCAAGCAATGCGGCAAGGTGTTCAGCCAGCCCAGCCACCTGCGGACTCACCTGCGATCGCACACCGGTATTTCCAGCAGCAGCGGCGGCGGCGGCGGCACCGCGGAGAATGCGATTTGTCCGCGAATCATTTTTTTGTTTGCTCGTATTCAGCTGTTAAGAGTTGCACGTGTATCACACGATGGAAGCGTGGACACTGAGTCACGCCTCAGCTGTTCGCTCTACGATTCGCGAACTGTGCAGTTGGTTTCCGCGGTTGTGCGGCATTGCTTCTCCGACGGGTATTAAAACTAGGAAACCAGGTAAGGCCCACTGAGCTATATAGCTCTTTTTCAGGATCGACCTGACCACAACGAAATGGCTGTATCACGTGGATATGTATAAATGCACTTTTTTAAATGTGGAGGGAAAAACCGGAGATGAAAAAAAATCCAGGCAACCATGGGGAGAACATGCAAACAAATATACAGCAGGCGTCAGGATCGGGATCGAACCCACGACATCCTGTATACCAGGCGAGGGAGTTAACATCTTGTTCTTGGTTCTTTCCGTAAAGTCACGCAGAAGGGAAATAATAAAATAATTAAAATAAAACATAATAAAAATGTTCACGACGTTTCGATTGCAACACAAGCAATCGTCATCAGGTGTGAAACCTACAGGAAGAAAATTTTAGCAGAATTTTTATGATGTTTTATTATTATTATTTTATTATTTTCCTTCTACGTGACTTTACTGAAAGAACCAAGAATATGAATCCCTGCAGTCACGAAAGCTTTAAATCGAAAGTTAACATCTTGTCACTGTATTGGCATTGCGTCGCGTGCTCTTCGGGATTACGTCCGACGTTTCGCTCCAAGCGCTGGGAGCTTCTTCAGGAACTGAATCGTCGTGAACGGAGCGAAACGTCAGATTACCATCGTGCCGAGCAACAACGATAGAGAGATACGACCCGAGAGAACACATCAGACAGCGATGTATTTGTACGGCGCTTTTGTCAATCCACTGCTGGATGAGGAGGGCCTCCCGGCTGTTTGATCGTACTTCACCACGGCCGGTGAGTGCGGGTCGGTCGGTGAAGGCAGGGAGCACAGACGTGGAAGCCTAGAAGTACAGTACAACAATTTTTCTTTTCTGCTTTCCATCTCCGCTATGCACAATGTCGCACGGCAACAACCCACGATGCCTTTGTGATGAATGGTGGTCGCCGGTGGAAACTTCCGAGATCTGAAGAGATCAGGCTCGTTCGAGTAGATCTGCCCATAGTCTTGGTTGTACCGTAAGGCAATTGCAGCCCCTTTCGTCAGCTCAAATGGTGTATGAAAAGCCTCCACCACACTGGGCGTTGTTTGACCATACTTTGCCACGCTGGTCGGTGCGGGTTTCAAGAGATCCTTGCAGTTACACGACAGGACGTTGTTTAATAGCGTGATTTATTCGAAATCTGTCAGAGCTCGAAATTCTAATTTCCCATCGTGATCGTAATTTATATTTTTTGACGCGTCTAATGTCATGATGTCTAGCCGTTACTCTGAGCGCGTGACTGTTTATTACATCTCGCAGGACTGTGCAGGATGGCAGCGGCTTGGGGAGGCCTTCATCCAGCAGTGGATTGACCAAGGGCTGCTGATGATGACCATGAATCACTCTTTAAGTGTGTTACATTTAAATTGAAGTATTACAATTCACTCTTTGTAAAAAAAACAAATTCAGTCGTTTTGTCTTTTCCATGCTTGACCCTCTTTTTTAACTCACTGGGTTATCACGAGGTGATCCATCCATAGATACCCCACTATAATAAACACTTATTAATTGGCCGATAATAGCTTAATATATAGAGGACCACAGAGCTTGGTGGTGGGGGGGGCTGCTACCTTCCTCTTAGCGCTGTACTCTTGGCTAATTTTCATCCGGGCAGCCACTGTCGCCGATAAGACACCATCAGTGTGAGGACCACCACATATTTGAAACCATTGTTGGGTTTGACAGCAGCACGATAATGATGGGGGGCGTTTTCACTTTTGTGTATTGTCGGGGGCCGCATGTCAGAGGCCGCAAGTGACCCGCGGGCCTTGCAGTGAACAATGCTGGCCTAGCAACTCGGAGTCGCTTTCTCTGTACGAGAGGGAGTGTGGCGTGGTGTTGTTATTATTATAGTAGCCTCTACAGATCTCCCACAAATGTTATTTCATAGATTATATTTTTTACACTCCCCTCTATAAGATATGGAGCCATCGTTGGTACAACAGTCTGCCAGCTTTTGAGAATAAAGTAAAAAGGAGGTGTGTGTGTGTGTGTGTGTTGAACTTCTTTCGCACCGTACGTAGCCAACCGTGCTAATCGGAGGTGCTGGGGAAGGACAACAAACTAAACGCAAAAAGCGTAGAGCAATCAGTATCTATAAATGGATCACCCTGCATGAAGACTATATTTTTTTGTCAGTGAGGAGAAATCGTCCCTTGAGCAAATCACCCAGAATGCCCCATGCGTCTCGTCACATCTCAAAAAGCTAAGCGGGGCTGAGCCCGGACGGCGCTCGGATGGGCGTCCGCAGGCCGTCGTGAAGCGCCACGCTTTCGCCGTTACACTGCACTGGCTTGCTTCTCACGTCGATGTCGCACGACGTCAACCGAGCCGCATTGGCCACCAGCGGCGCAATCCGGTGAAACGGCGCCCCCCCCCCCCCCCCCGTGACACGGGCGGCGCGGGGAGAAGGCCCTCATCCAGCAGTGGATTCGCGACAGGAGGGCTGCGAGACGTTTTGCTACTTTTTATTTATTTCTAGATTTGAAGTTTTCGTGACTGCAAGGGTCCATACTCTTTGGTATATTCGGTAAAGTCACGTAGGCAACACAAGCTCCCGTCTTCAGGTGGCACCATCACAGCATTGCCCACGTGCAGAGATGCTGTCGGTGTGCATGTGTGCGTGCGTGCGTCGGTGTGTGTGTGCATGTGTGCGTGCGTCGGTGTGTGTGTGCATGTGTGCGT
>CM025643.2:1668757-1680990 GCA_014621495.2 Entosphenus tridentatus | reverse complement strand
GGTGTGGAGGGTGACTGGGTGTGGAGGGTGACTGGGAGTGGAGGGTGTGGAGGGTGACTGAGTGTGGAGGGTAACTGGGATCACCACACCAATGTGGTGACATCACAGGAGCTCTATGATGAAGTGCCTGACTGAATTTAAAGGCTCTGATTTTTTTCTCTCATTTACGAAACTACAAATTTGCATCAGCTGATCCGAAACACACAGCCTAGGGTATGCATTTACAAGACAAGAGCCGTTTACTTATTTTTTGGATCCCATCTTCCTTTTACTCATTCGCCTGGTGTTTATTTTAACATATGTATAAATTTATAATGTTAATATCCTTTTATTTATCCTGCTGGGAGGCACCATGGCAGGGTGTCTAACTCACACACGGAAAAGTCGCGATTTCAAAATCATGGTTGGCGGTTCGCCCGGTCCGTCATCCCTCCCAAGTTACGCTAAGTCAAGAGTGGGTTCTTTTGACGAGAGACTGGTGCCTGTCACAGGAATGTGGAATGTCCACTGCCGGCTCAGGACCGCCAAGGTAGATGAGCGCCACCCAATGCTTATTTTGCACGTGAGAGGACGCTTGAACTTTGACCCTGACTATTTATCCGGCAAGCCTACAGTGAGCCGCGAGTTTTAATCTCGTTCAAATGAAAACAAGAAACTGCTTTGGCACCGGTGTGGAAGGACAGACTGAAGACCGCCACCTCACCACCATCTTCATCGTCAACGCCGCCATAGAACAGAAACATACACTGGGCGAGGGTGCGGCCATTAAAAAGGCGTCAAACCGTTATTCGTTTGCCGGTAGAATTCTGCAGGAGTTTGAACCGAGTGGTGAAATTTTGGCAACGCATTCCTCACATACGTTTTTGTTTTATCACGAGGTATTCGATGAGAACCTACCCCAAAAAATGGCGTCCTTACGAGAGTGAGCAAAATGTGTCAATTTGTACGCGAATTATGAAAGGCGCCATTGACACAAAAATAAATAATTCCAAATGTTTGCCCATGTGCGTTCTGCTTGTGCCACGTGTTGTTCGGCACTGCGTCTGACGTTTTCCTCCACATGCTGAGAATTCACTTCCTGAAGAAGCTCCTGGCATATGGAGCGAAACGTCGGATATCAAGCTGTGCAACACGCAGTACAACCCCAAAAATAACCCATCGGAGAGCTGTACAGTACCATTGCAACGACAAAAAACTAGGAGTGTAATTCCAAAGGATGTTTGGCAAAGCATCTGTGTGTATACCGTGTATAAATATAGGCTAGGCTAATGATTCAGGCAATTAACTTTCTTCAGTGGAAAGACAGATAACTCTCTCCCTGAATGTCACCCTTACTGTGTTTTTCTATGAAAAGACGATGCTGATGATGAGGGTGTTGAGGGTTTTTTTCTCTCTTCCTGGTTTGGTCTCATCGTGTGGACTTTTGCCCTCGTACTATCGCGTGGATTTAAGCGTAGGCCGCCATTGTACCATTATTGGCTGTAACAAATCCATCAGCTACACTCCCAGCAAATTGAAGGCCAAGGTGTTTGAGCCAGTCGAATTGGCATAGTAACTTAACGGTCAAGGCTGTATTAAGTTTGAGGGGGGCCCTGGGATGTTATAGTCTTGGGGTGGGGGCGAGACCCTCTTTGTGTGTTCAATTCCCTTTAGGGGTTTACTGCCATGAGCCACATCTAATATTAAACGCTCCACTGTTATTCACCTCGGTTGTTTAAGTTTGTAAATGTGACCAACAAATTCTAAAGCTATTGCTTTCATGACCAAATTCCACATTCGAATTTATCATAGTATTTTCTTTCAACAATAATAAATCTGTGTTCAGGATATCTATATATATTTTGTGGGGGGGTGGACCTCAGTCAAAGACTCTGGGCTGCAGCCCCCTAAAGTCCTTGCGTCAATCCGGCGCTGGTAATGTGTAGATTTACGTCCACTCGATAATAGTTATGATTTACTTATTTATGCAGGGAAATCTCACAGAATTTCTAAATGTTGGTCAAACGTCCCAAGCAGGATACCTCAATAGTTCTTGACACACTCAATACGGCTTTCACGGATCAAGACAAACATAACTGGTGTTATGCAGGAGGGCCCCGCTGGGTGATATTAAGGCCACGTTTTAATCAAAAAAATGTTTGCATGCGGGAGGAGGAAAACGGAGTGTCTGGAGACGCATTGAGCATACGAGGGGACAGCAATTCTAAAATAAATTGTCATTTTTATTTTTCGGCTATGCCTCTGTCCAAAATCACCCAGAGTGTTCCCAATCCCATCGGATCTCATCAGATCTCAGATCTCGTCAGATCTCAGAAGCTGGGCAGGGTGTGAACTTGGACAGTGCTTGCAGGGGTGACCACCATGTGCACAAGACAGGTGGAGTAACAAGCCGTGGGCAGCAGAGGGGGCAGGGCAGCAAAATATATTGTTCTGCACTTCCCCAACGCCTTCACCAACCCGCGTGGTGGAGGCGTTGGGGAAGGCCCTCATCCAGCAGTGGCTTGACAAACGGGCTGTACATAAACACTGTGTAAGGCTTCTCCATGAATGTTGATGACAATGAACCCTGTGGCATCCTTTCACTCTCTTGGAATGATTTCACGACGTTAAATTATTCAACGGGTGGCAATGAAAGACCCAGTGGTGATTGTACGTGGTAACTCTTCATAACACGTGTTCTCACGGAGTTTTTTTTTTACTTTTCAGTTTTATACAACGTCCGGTACTGGTTCTTTACCTCATTCGGTATCATTTAAAAAAACGTACGATCGATGGTATTGTCAACGGTGCAGGGCGGGAGTCAACTGAGCTGTAGACGATTTTAACTCAAGGTCATCTCACGGTCTCTTGCCGCTGCATTTTTATTCCAACCACCTTCAACGTTAAGGGTGGAGGTCACAGCTTTGCAAATTGCGTGCGGTGCGGTCAAATATGGGTTACCCTCCATTTCACTGAAGTCATCTCCTCGATGGAGATATATTCTACGGCCTAAATTAAATCTGGCGCAACACACGTGCAAGTGCAGCATAATTTTTTTTAGAGGTGCATTCCAATATGAAGGTATTTAAAAAAAATATGGTGATGGGATACGTGTGACTCTTTTTACCGTGGTGAATATGGAAATGGGGAGGGGTGCGGTGGGATTCGTCGTTACTTGAACTATCGAGGTGACCGATTTTTTTTTCTGGACCACACTCCGGGACGACGTCCCCCAATCGTGTCACGTTCACCTGCACCGCTCTTCAATTCATCCGCATATCTGTGGCAGGGTGCGGTACGTGCTCATTGACGCGCACGTCACGACGACGATTCCCCCACCCACCCACCCACCAACTGCTCCCATTGGGTAGTGGCCGGAGTGATGATGCCACGGACTCCATGGTCTTCGTTTCTGAAACATCACTGCCGCCCAGAAGTCTTCGTTCTAATTATCAGTATTGTATTTAGCCAGTTTTTATGTTGGGGACGGCAGGTGATTATTTATTTATTACCCAACTTACGTTTATTTACCCTGTACTCAACTATCGATGCTATGTAGTGCTGTGTCATTGTATGTACTATGAGGAATTTACGTTGAAATAAACATATTATTATTTATTACTGTTATTGTTACTTTGACACTGGATGTAGCTCATATTTTTTTTATCAGCGTTGTACAATATTAGTCTTCATTTATTTCAATGCGGATGCAACCACGGACAATAAATGCAGCGTGGTCCCAAATTCCAAACTCGCAGAGAGGGGGCGCGGGGGGGGGTTCGGGATGTTACCACGTGTCCTTGGGCGCAATGTCCGACGTTTTCCTCCGTGTGCCCGGACCTTCTTCAGTGGATTGAGGAACTCGAAATACCTACGTCAGTCGTAGTCCGAGATAAGGTTAACGTTTCACACTCGGCAAAGCCGCGTGTTAAAAACCCCTTCACAGACTTCGTTCGGCCACTACCACCCCCATTGTTAAGTGGTATCTCCAAATTTCACTGGCCCTTCTTGTGTGCAATACTAAGCTTGGTCAAGCCCATGTGGATGGTGGGTGGGGGTCAGGTTGCGTGCAGTCACCAAATCAGGCCACCAACATATATGGGTTTTCAATATTGATCCTAGGATGCAAAAACTTTAAGTAACTTTACCGAAAGAACCAAGAATATGAATCCCAGCAGTCACGAAAGCTTTAAATAAAAATGTAACAATAATAATTTAGAGCTGGAACGATTTGTAAATTATATCGTCTAAAAATTGTCATCGACAACTTTTTAA
Source organism: Entosphenus tridentatus (assembly GCA_014621495.2). Classification (NCBI taxonomy): domain Eukaryota; kingdom Metazoa; phylum Chordata; class Hyperoartia; order Petromyzontiformes; family Petromyzontidae; genus Entosphenus; species Entosphenus tridentatus. The sequence goes on along the minus strand of CM025643.2, from coordinate 1,676,736 downwards.
TGTTTCTGGTTCAACTATAGGTCGCATCCCGAATGCAGGAAACCCCGACGAGCCACGCCCAATGGTGACGCGGCAGATGACGTCACCAAGATCCACCCTATCACCTCCCGTCCAGCAGCACGCATTGAAAATTAGGTGACAATTCCAAACGAAATAATCTTTGCTATTAGTTTAGTGTAACGCAATTCGTCGAATAATCGAGCCGATAATCGATTGTGTAATAGATTACTTCAATAATCGGATATCTCAGCTCCAGAATGCATTTGCCAATTAATTATGATTATTTGTGCATATCGCTCATTACCACGAGGATATTGGTTTGGATATATGGCCAAGAAAGTTTTTTTTATATGTGTAAGGAAACTAATGTGCATGGAGAAAACCCCACGCTTATGAAGGAAGAGCACTCAAACCCTGCACAGGTAGGTAAGCAAACCTGTCCTGCCTCTTATAAGCAGCAACAGGGCTCGGCTCTGGAGCCGCATGCGGTGACCCTTTAAGGACTGCAGTGGAGTTCTTGACATTTTGACAAAAAATGGCTCTTCTTATGTTGGTTGCCGACCCCTGACCATGGAAGTCCAGTTCACCATGGAGGTCCAGTTTACCGTGGAAGTTCAGTTTAGCATGGGAGTCCAGTTTACCATGGAAGTCCAGTTCACCATGGAAGTCCATTTTACCGTGGAAGTTCAGTTTAGCATGGGAGTCCAGTTCACCATGGGAGTTCAGTTCACCATGGAAGTCCAGTTTACCATGGAAGTACAGTTTACCATGGAAGTTCAGTTTAGCATGGGAGTCCAGTTTACCATGGAAGTCCAGTTCACCATGGAAGTCCAGTTAATCGTGGAAGTTCAGTTTAGCATGGGAGTCCAGTTTACCATGAAAGTCCAGTTTACCATGGGCGATTGTTGGCAACCTGCAGCTTCAGAGCCGCATGCGGCTCATTGAAAGACCGTTTCGTCATGTTATTTATTAAGGCCCATCGTCTCGTGCTTTTGCGGACCTTGAAACAGTTTTTTTTACTGAATTCGAAAAACAAGGCTCTTCTCTGTACTCCGGTTGCTGACCCCTGTACAAGTACCTCATGTGACACGCAGCTTGGTTTCTGCGACATGAACCCATTGTGATCCGCAAACCCTGCCTTCAATACCCCCTCTCCACTGGCACATCTGAGCCGAGCCAGCACAGGGCTCTCGCGGTACGAGTGCTCTTCCATGGACTATTTGCGGTGTTCAGGTCAGATCCGAACCGTGATACACTCGCCCCACAAGACATCATAATCTGGCACAGGGCCAAGCAGGGCCAGGGGAGTGGCTAGTGACACGTGCATTGGGTGTGACGTCAGTCGTTACAACTGAAAAACGTTATCGCTGCCATGCTGTCAATTACTTCTATTTTTTTTGTAAATCACTAATTTAAGGGCAATAGCTATCAATCGAAAGCTTCGCGATTATTTTATTTTGTAAGGATTTGTCTTACTAAATGAGCCACGATCAGAACAATATAATTTTAGTTTGCAAAATTGATGATTGCTATCGTGGACCCTCCATCATACAATCTATCTCGGGACAGAAATACGTTGTTTCGCAATCACGTGGTCACTTTATTTATATCGCGACCTGATTTGAGTCGCCCCAACCTCACACTTACGTCGCTGACAGCATCGTCCGTCCTGTCTCGTTATCCGTCGCCTCTCAACCTATGCCTCCACCGCCTACTACCCTGTAAATCACTTGGATTTACGTCCTTTCGATATTCATCGTCGCAACTTTCAGGAACGCATCCCCGACATAAACCGTGGTGCTACTGCATTGCCATATCATGACAAGCCGAGTTTTCTCCAACCGTTCAATCTATGCACAGTACATTCATCCTACTCATAGCTTCAATAATCCTTCAACTATCCATACTCCCTCTGCCACGTGCACATAATATAATGAATGCTACTAAGCTTCCTAAAAACAAATTGCATTTCGGAGTCTACGGAAGAAAAATACCAACGTCTTCGAAGCTTGCTTGCCAAGCACTACTAATTAGAATATTTTTTTTAGATTCGGTGAGCTTTTGAATTTCCATTCCTCGTTGAATTTTCGACAGCAGGATCTGCTCCCATGTACCACGTGTGTCAAATTGTTCTGACATGCGGGCCACTTTAGCCAAAACATGTCTCCTTGGAGGGCAGGGTACATATTCAATAATAACCAACTGTAATTCATTTTGAAGTGCAGTATGTATTTATACGTGAATACCTGTTTATTTCGATGCAAAATGTAATGTTTTTTTACAGACATATTCACAGATGAAATCCATGGTTCCTAAATTTCAACTTGGGTGGAGCGATGGGAGCAGTGGTTGGCTCGCTGCGCTACAAACCTGATGACCTGAGTTTGAATCCCAGCCAAGGCTGTCATCAGCCGCCGGCGATATCTGCACCGAGGCCTGTGTCCTCCAATTCAGCAACCTGCAATGAACCAGCCAGCATGGTGAAGTATGGTCATACAACCCTACAACCGACATGGCATGTAGAGGCCTTCATCCCAGAGAAGCATTGTTTTATATTTATCTTGGTATACATTTGGAATAAAAATACACATTACAAAATTGACCACAGTCCACCAGTGTGTTTCAGTAAGGTGTATGGAATGTGGAATAAGTTAACCCAAGGTCTGACAATGCCCCACAGAGACTGTGTTTAGCATTTTACACAATTGCATGTATACTGACAGGCATTTGCAAGATCCATGATGGTAAGTTTGCAAGAGACCAGTTTTTCTAGGGGTTTTGTGCAATCTTTTGAAATTATCGGGCTTTCAAAAATCCAGGCAACAACAACAACAAAATAATAATACACGAAGCCATAATGTTGCAAATAATGGAATTTCATGTTCATATTAATGTGATGTCCGCATATAATGGGTGTGTGCGGTGTATTTGGAGAATTATAGAAGGACGCGTAATGTAAAAATAAATAACGCTTCAAAAGTGTGTTGCTTCTGCGGCCCTCCCCCCCTCCTCCCACTGTCTGTCATTTGAAAATGTATTTTATAAGTACAATTATTTATTCATTGTTTTTTTTTTGCGGGGAAATTTCCGTTAAAATTGATAAACGCTCGCCGATCCCAGCTCCGTTGAATTAATTTCACACTCGAGTGGCTGCTGAAATTAGGAAGCTTTAAAAAAAATCTACTCAGAAACAATGTTTATTACAATTCAGGAATGTGAGATAGAGTCCTTTAAAAATAATCAAATAAAGAGTGCATACGAATTTTTTTTTTCAATCCGCTAAAAGGATAACGAACAACCACAATCAGAGACCAATTGCTGCCTAACATTAACATTTTCAATGGGTCATACACGTACAAAGATCTGACGGTGTTTGAAAGTGTCACAGGGAAATTAACTCAGCAAGCAGCGAAAGTATGAGTAGAAGAATGCTTGACAAAATGTCATTCTACTGCTGTATTATAAAAAAATATATATGAATCTGCAGTAAAAATGCATCGTATATGTGTCCTTTTATTTTCACTCTGCCTGATGAGAATGTCTCTTTTTGCACTGCTCCATGGCCGATAAAGGAAATATGTTGCTACGCATATATGACTAAATATATAACGGAGCACATATTTCTATTGACATCATATATGCAATTTCACACTGCTTAGCTTGATACGTAGCATTTAAACAGCCGGATTCTTTATTTATTTACTACTATTATTAGTGGTTTTTTACCCGTACATTTAAGAATTATTCATAAAGAATTGCACAAATGAAAATAATAATAGTAATATATTTATTAAATGTTAAATAAATCTATATACAGCAAGCAGTATTACTTATGGGATCAGAATCTAAATTAAAATTTAAAAAATGCAAACTTTCACATTTAGGGACCTATTTGAATGTAATAAAAATGTCAATCTCATAATGCAAATGTGGAAAATAATCCAACTTGCACACATTCTCTTCAGTGGGTTCTGGATATTTTATTCGTGACATTTATTATTAGCCTGTAACGTACTGTTTTCTTATCGACTTTTTTCCATCGCCATTATCATCGGCCATGGTCAATCAACTGCTGGATGAGGGTTCTCTCGCAAGCGACCGCTACCTCCTAGTATCCTACGATGCAACAATCCACCCACCGAATCCTCACGCAAAACTGATGTAGATTTGTTTTTTCATTATGTAATTTCTTAAAAAGGGAATTTAAATGTGCGCTGCATTGACTAATTAGAGCGAGCAACGTCCGTTGTGCTGTAGCAAATAACTTTTTTTAATTTTCCTGCAAGAGACCACACAACAACCATTGACTTCTACCAAATGTTTCTGCTCACAATATTAATGTCTTATTTTAACAAAAGTAAAGTATCCTGCCCGGCAGTCCGAGTTCGATTAATAGCAAACACCAGCAGTAAGTGATGTATGAGCCGGTTGTGGGGTCTCCACCTGCCCCCCCCCCCCCCTGGCTAAGCACTGACCGGCGTGGTGAAGTATGGTCAAAGGAGATGTTGTGAAAGGGCACTCACCCAGCAGTGGTCCGACAAAGGGCTGTCAATTACTATAAGTGTTCTTGTAATTTTAATGCAGGCTTGTCATCTTACGATAACATATAGAATCTTCAAAGATGCTGACATTGTTAAGGCAAAATTGAATATGGTAATTGAGCTGGTTTTTTTTCTTCTGTAAGTGAAGTTGGAAAGCTGTTTGATGGGTTGAGATAAAAAATGTTGAATAGCTATGAAATGTGCATCCATACACTAATGTATTATGACATTGCATATATATTGTACCGAAGGTTTTTTTTGGTAATAAAATTAACTGACAGTTAAAAATGCATAACGAACTTTATTACACTTATATTGCTGTTAGAAAGTTATTGTTCTTCTTCCTACGAAAACTGAAAAATTAATCACATCTACAAACGATTTCACTTTATAACCCTAAAAATCCACACGATAACTTTCCACAGCAAGGTGGGGTGGTGGGGAAATAATATTTCGTCGAAGAAGGTCGTGCACGTTTGTGGCTTTCTCGAACGCTTTTTTCCGATGCATTCGATCTAGCAAACCAACAAGATGACGTCACGCGAGATGACGTCATCGCCTTGGCCAGCAATGAAAAATCCTTTTAGCGCTGTTTTTTTTAATCGGCGAGTTTTCGTGGCTTAAGTCCGGAAAAAACGTGACAATTAAATTCTGTTCATATTTGGATTATCTTTATGAGAGTTACCCCCCAACCCCCGTCTCCATTACAGATGGACAGACGGACGGACGCGGCTAATGCATTAACGCTTTCGACCTTGGTTGGAAAGCGTTAACAAAAACGGCGAGAAGAAAATGGGAGTAAAAAATTAAACAAAAAATAAAAAGAAACGGGGAAGCAAAATAGTTTGCAAAAAAATACATTTTCGACAGTTTCTTCACATTAATCATCTATCAAAAAAAGCATAGCAAAAAGATAAAACAGGAACAACCGTGGAGCTATGCTATTAATATGTAAATTTTTCTCATGAATAATAACAGAGGCTCATAAATATTGATGGCGTCCTTTGGAAACAGACATGTCACAATAACCTCTCATAAGATTTATATACACGTCAAATAATAACACTGTATATTGTAACAAAAATGCATTCACCCACAAATATATAACTGCGTTCGGGGGGAAAAAAATGCATTAGAGAACATCAGCATACATACACCATGTTTGTATGTGTGTGTACCCCGTGGATTGGAGTAATAATATCTCGAGGTCCATTCCTTTCTCTTATAATGACATTTTCTTCTTGAGAATCCATTGCATTTTTAATCGCTTTCAATGCATTTTTAATTACCGTTGGCTAATGCTAGTTAAAGGTTGGTATTCAATAGTTAATTACCTGTAAATAGACTTGATCTCAGGACCATGTGTGTCAAGTACGTGGCTTTGCTTGTCACGTCCAAACATTAGTAATTACTTGCATTGTAATCAAATGGCTAGTACGTTAACAACAACAAAATAGCCGTTCATCAAAATGCTTTCCCTCCTCGCCACCATCACCACCGTGGCCCCACTTTTTATTTCGTGTGGCAAGATGATTCTGGGCCAGGGTTAACGTCAGTGGCGAGTGATATCTGAGGCGGTTTTGGCCCCTCATCATCCTCCTCCACTCCTGTCACCAAGCCGCACTTGCATGATCAATCGTGGTTGAAGTCACAGAAGCCTCATGACCTACATGGCCTTGGGAGGGCCCTCATCCAGCAGTGGACTGACACAATGGCTGGACATGGTGGTGATGATGATGTGGCGGAGCAGATGTTGAAGTTTCATCGGGAAGAAGTTGGGCCGCATCACCCGGCATGTACCGAACCACAATTATCATAACCAATGCTCCTGGTGCCCTTTGCAATTATAGCGGAATGTGAGAGTGAGAGCGGGGTCAACATAATAAAGCACGACTTTCTAGGACAATTAGCGAGGCAAATTAAAATATTTGGTGGGCAATGAATAATTCAATAACTTACACGCGAACTGCAAGCCTATATTTGTACAAAGCTGCCAGTCATGAAAAGCTTTAAAACGATACGTTAACTTGCGAACACACAATAGCGAAGCTAACAAAACTGTGAAGTGGTTTTTTTATTCTTCCAATTAGAGAATTGTACGAGAAGGGAAGAGATATCCAATACCCAAAGTAAGCAGCGGCACGGTGTAGTGACCCTCACACGGCAGCCCCACAGCTTGAAGGCTTTCCCGACGACAGACCACGACCAGCCTTGCCCGTCAGGACACAATTAATGACCCAGCAGAGGAGGGGAGGGCACGCTGTTATCTGTAACAGGAACACCACGGGTTTAAAAAAAAAATTCAGAATCTTCCATTCGCAAAAAAAGAGAAAACTACGTAAATGACGGCTGATTGGAGGCGGTACTGGACAGCCATCGGGTGAGATGTCTGACGTTTCTCTCCAAGTGCTGGGAACTTGCTCAGGAACGGAGCTGAATTTCTCAAGTGGTTCCCTACACATGGAGCGAAACTGAATTCCCAAATGAATCTTCCGGCACGTGGTATGAAAAGATCTCGCATCATGTCGAACAACACGTGTTCTTCACCTGAGGACGGCTGCTTGCGTTGTGGCCGAAACGTCGTGAGAATTGTATTTTATTATGTTTTATTTTTATATAAGACAGCGTCTGTCTTTCCGACAGACCTGTTCTTCACCTGAGGACGGCTGCTTGCGTTGTGGCCGAAACGTCGTGAGAATTGTATTTTATTATGTTTTATTTTTGTTATTTTATTATTTCCCTTCTACGTGACTTTACCGAAAGAACCAAGAAGATGAACACGTGGTACAACCTAAATCGTAATTTCCTGAAGAATCTGTCGGCACGTTGGACCAAGTAACACCTGCAAATGTCTACTCTTCGGTCGGATGACCACTCAGTGTTTTACTCCAGTACACAGACACTGTTGAGATCACCAAGTATAAACATGTGAATGCAGATGAATGTGGACATATTCATGTTTAAGATATTGTTTTCATTGTTTTTGTAATGTGTGATACTTTGTATGCTGGGCGGGCTCTCTTGAAAAGGAAAGAGAGAGAGAGCTGTATAACTCCACGATGAGCTTTGCTTGGGGAAACATACATTTCTGAACCGAATCGACTCTTAATTTCGGTACCAAATGGAGTCGACTCAAACCCCACGATTGATTCCAAAACTGTGAATCGATATTACACAATTGTGTTTATAAAAATCAAATTAATATAAATTGTAGTTGTACGGATTTTTTTAAAATAAAAAATGTTTAATAATTGTAATATACTGGTAGGGACCTCCTGGTTATACCAGCCCACAGCGGATTATTGTGTCCGTCCGTCCGTCGTGCATCCACAAATGGGAGGAGTGGGGCTGTGTATAGAGGGAAGGGTGGGGTGGGGCTGGGTAGGGAGGATGGGGAGGGGCTGGGTGGGGAGGGTGGGGCTTGGTGGGGGGTGGGAG
>CM025643.2:1657963-1668357 GCA_014621495.2 Entosphenus tridentatus | reverse complement strand
GATTTAAAGCTTTCGTGACTGCAGGGATTCATATTCTTGGTTCTTTCGGTAAAGTCACGTAGAATGGAAATAATAAAATAATAAAATAAAACATAATAAAATAATTCTCACGACGTTTCGGCCACAACGCAAGTAGCCGTCCTCAGGTGGAGAACAGGTCTGTCGAGGAGATGAATCCCTGCAGTCACGAAAGCTTTACATCGAAATTTAGTCACTCCAACTTCTTCAGCGTTCGGAATGAAATGCAGCGACTTATTAATATTTATGAGGGGAGGGGGGCCACATGTGGAGTGACGTGACGTCACACACACACAGACGTTGTTTCTAGATTTGGAGCTTTCGTGACTGCAAGGCTTCATACTCTTAGGTTCTTTCGGTAAAGTCAAGTTACACCTGATGACGGAGGCTTGTGTTGCTTCCGAAACGTCGTGATTTAATTTAGTTATTTTAATTTCTTATTATGTTATTATATTATTATTTTTTACCTACGTGACTTTACCGAAATAACCTAAGAGTACAGACGTTTTCTTGGTTCTTTCTGTAAAGTCACGTAGAAGGGAAAAAATAAAAAATAAAAATAAAACATTATAAAATTAAATAATTCTCGTCGTGAGAATTATTTTATTTTATTATGTTTTATTTTTAGTACAGACGTTGTTGGCACGTCACATTAGGTGACGATTTTATTTCTTTATAATAGTGGAAAAGTGCAAGCAAATTGTGTCTAAGCAAATTTACGTTTCCGCTCCACCTTTCTGCTTGTGTAATGACGTCATCCGTTCATAATTATTAATGAGAAGGGGTGGGGGGTGTCCATTTTGAGGGCGGCACCCGCTAATTAATGTTAATTAGGGGGGGGGTGACGTCACGAGCGTTAATGACGTTCCTGGGATGATTCTCGTGTCCGTATTGGCCGCTCGATACAATTCGGGCGCACGTGAAACGCGTTTCACAATTGAAGCCCGCGCCCTCCTCGGCCACCGTTCCCGTCATGGCCGAGTAAGTGTTTCTGTTACCGGCGGCAACGGCGTTATTAAACATTAACACTTTCTCTTATGCGCGCTCGTCTCTGATTATTAATCTCTCACTTCGGTGTCCTTTGTTAACAATTTTGGTACGCGTTTATTGCGAGCTGAAAAGCTATTTTGATTTAGTCGATTGCAGGACGCTGGGGGGGGGGGGCACAATGCCAGGGGCTGTGGAGCATGGCCGTGCTAGTCGAGGCGCAGAGTCTGGTTGAAATCAATATTTTTTGTAACAATCTTAGTGATACAATCTTCACATCTAACTATTAAAACGCATACAATGTGAACGTCGTAAGCTTGCTGCTGCTGCTGCTACTTTTGCGACAATAATCCGTCACTCTTACCTGCAGTTTAACGTTTCAATGCTGGTGCACTATGGATGGACTTCTCTGGTCACACTAACGTAGGGCTGTGAGGTTTTTGCCTTGGATAATTCAGAACTGGGGTCATAACACGAGTAGCATCGCGATGAGTCAGAAGTGGTCGTGCCGTGGATCAATCGGTCCCTGCCATGAGAACGAGGAATTGCCACCAACTGGATTGAGGCAAACCACTGTACACGATTAAGCAGAGCGACTGAAATTGTTGAGTCGGGAAGGTTGTAAGAGAAGAAAACCCTCAATACAGACTTTACAAAAGGTCTGCTGTGGTTTACAGAATGTGTACATTAATGTTAATGAGGTGTGTGTTACGCAAATCCTAATTGCATGCTACTGTTATGCGTGTCGACAGTTTCTCAGATCGCAAGTTGGGCAAAGATGCCCAGATGAGGGCAGCCATTAATCAAAAGCTCATAGAGACTGGAGAAAGGGAACGGTAAGATCAGCAGAAACTTGGGAAAGAGTAAACATGCAACTCCACAATTATTGCTTTTCTCACACGACTTGTGGCGGAAGGGCCTCCGCTAGACCGAGCTCAACAAGAGTCCTTCGAGATGATATTTGCATAATCTTCCATGGTGGCCAGACATTTTGGAAGAGTGGGAGTACCCACATTTTATCCCTACCATCACGTCACCTGCCTATCGACTGTTGTGTACCCAATATTTTAACTACCCTCCTGGGAGATTTAATCAAACCAGCGACCTCTGGGTTGCCAATCCAGTGTGGTAATCATTACACCACAGTGGCATCCTTAAGAAATACATGATTTGATTTTAATACCTTCAATTATTTGCATTGTTTGTGTGTGTGTGTCGGCAGTTTGAAGGAGCTTCTGAAAACGAGGCTGATGGAGTGTGGCTGGAAAGATCAGTTGCGGGCTCACTGCAAAGGTTTGCACGTAATTTTGCACATGTACAGCCCTATATCAATTCACTCCATGCTTTGCAGGTTAAAGGTGTTATTTTAAGATATTTCACCATGATGGTCAGTCTGGATTGAGGAACAGGAGTATATACGTGGGAGCATTGAAGTAATATGTGCTTTGTAAATCAGCACGCGATAGGAGGGATTAAAAAATTAACTCTTACTGCTTACATCGGTGGGTTTGGCAAGTGCAAAACCAAACTTTAACCACGTCTGGGTAATTTATACAGCTGTTCTAAGTGCTGTAGAGCGAATATTCACATGTTTCTGATCACATCACATACATATAACCAGTATCTTATCTTTATAGATTACAGGAGTGACAGTCCAATATTTTAAGAAATATTACTTTGCTTGAAAAAGGTAAACACAGAAATATGTAATATTTGGCAAAGATGGTCATACTTGCTCACCGTATGAACCCCATTCCCAAATATTAATATGTCCATGAGCCATGAACGACACCCAGTGGTCACGCTTGTGCTGCTCGACGGGAGCGCACCAGGATGACTCTCCTGGTCCCGCTTGCCAGGGGAGAGTTCCCCGGGTAACTCCCGCTTCCGACAATGTTTCCTGTTACAAATAACGCGTTGTTAAAATTGGACTGTTTCTCAATCGAGCCGTACTTGATCAATTTAACACGTAGGCTTTCGCGACCGATATTATTCATTATATAGGTTTTTGCTGCTGCTCTATTAAAGACCGGGAGCAACAGGAGAGCTTCACCATTCTTGCCCGCCGAAGCTGATTGTAATTACCAGTGAAACGTCGTGCTCAAATTTTTAAATGTCTGTTGATTCTCTCTTCAACACACCAGTGGGCTAAAGAAGTGAATTATTTTGTCCTTTGAAAAACGTGACACATTTTTACTGTTTGGCCGTGTCGGGTGGTGGAGGGTTATGACACATTTATAAATAACGCGATCTGACCCAAAAACCTATATTACGCACTTGATCTATCTGGGAGCTGCAGTTTGGCCACGCATCCCCTTGTACAGATTTACATTAAATCAGGGATTGCCACTGTTTTAATACTTAAGATTGCTTGCTTTGTTGTTAGTGTAATATGGCCTTCATTAAAAGCTCACATTTTCCAAGTCGAATCATATTTTAAGACACACCAATAAAGGGCAGCATTATTGTGTTCTTTTAACACTAAAACCTTTACGATGTGTGCCGTATTAATTTAAATTAATCCTAACTTTTCATGGCTCTAGTGTGATATTAAAGTCGATAAAAATAGGTTATGAGTAATGTGTTGAGAAAAACGATCAAAATCGTTAGTGAACAAAAAACTACAACAGCTATGCAAAATCTAGTTCACAAAGAGATTAGCTCCAAAAAGATGTGATACTTACAAAAAAGGTGATTTATAAGAAAATTGAAAGCCTCTTAAGGATGCAGTGCACACGTGGCTGCATGAAACAAAACATGTCAGGCAAAATATACTAAATGTCTCCCGGTTCTTCTGAAAGAACACGTCCGACTGTTTTGTAAAGTATCTTGAGATGCAGTGGTGTTGAAATTTTATAAAAAAAAATCCTAATTGTACTGTAACAATACAAGCCCCGTAAATATGGATATAAAAGTGGCCAAGCTAAACAAGACATTTTAGACAAACTCTGCTCTTTTTGATGCCACTTTAACATTACCGTACATCTCTACATGTACATGTACTGCCATTTTGTCCATCCATTGCTGGATGAGGACCTCCCCATATTGTGATGGTCATGTGGATTGTTTGACCATACCTCATGCTGGCCAGTGCAGCTTGGAAAAGCCACTGGCGATAGCCATGACCAGGGGTCAAACACAGGGACTCATTATGCAGTGCGTTAACCGCTGCACTAATACTCCACACACGTTTTTACATCGGCTTAAATGTATACAGGGAATCTTTTTTTAACCAATAAACATTTTTCAATGGTGCCTCAGTATTATGAAAATTATTGCCAACCTCTTTTTTGTACCTTTACAGATGTCATTCGAGACAAGGGACTTGAACATGTGACAGTGGAGGACTTAATTTCAGAAATCACACCAAAAGGCCGAGGTTTGTGCTAAATCTGCATTCTGGTAGTGCAATACAATGTCGTATACCTGACTCACTGGGGGCTGAGGGTCGCCTAATGTGAGCATGTGTAGAAAATGAGGGATGCTGGACATTTAAAAGTGCAGACTGCTGTAAACATGGGAAAATGCTTTAGTGTGCTTTAGAATTGAGCAAATGTACGAGAGGTTAAGAACACAGTGTGTGAAAAGGTGATGTTTGCACACTGACATGAGGCCGTGAATAATATAGTAATAGTCACACCAGACCACACTTAGGATTCTTAAAATTCAGTGTAAATGCAAAATTCTCCAAAAGCCAAACTAAAGCAAATTATTGACGAGCTTAAGCAGAGGGAAAACATTTTTCAAGCTATCTTGCATGGTTAGCATGTGATATTTTGTATTAATTGCTCCTTCATGTTTTACCCTTCTAATTGTGGAGCTTTTCAGTCATGTAAATAATCATTCCATTAAACACAGACTTGTCAAATATGATTTTTATACGTTGCAGATGTGTACGTTGATTACAATGTTCGTAACGTGAACGTGTTTTTTTCCGTTGATTTACCTAGCGTTGGTGCCTGACAATGTCAAGAAGGAGCTGCTGCAGAGGATTCGTGCTTTCTTGGCGCAAAATACTAACTTTTAGAGTTCTGCCAACAATTCCGTACCACAACATGTTGATTAGAGCGTTGCCTCACATAATGTATTGCTCATGCCACCATTCCCTTGTGCAGTTCGCACCCCGTGTGTCCATGTGACGTTTTTACGTAGTCGTTTTTTGTAAGCAATAAAAGTACCATTAACAAAGCCAAAATGGATGTAAAATTTTCATGATTTTCACGAACTCGTGCTCAAGGCACTTCAACTTTGTGTTTTAAGCTTCATAATTTGGTTTTGGCATTTAATTTGTTAAAGATTTGCAGCAGCAGTTAAGATCATTTTCACGCGAATTAACAGTTTGAGTCTAATGTTTAATAATGATATGTCATGCAGGTAAACGCAGGACATTTAAGGCTTTTCTGTATAATCTGTGCATTGGTCTCATCAAAACAATCTCCAGTGCTGCTCTGATGATTCCAAGATTGGAAGCCTTCCTGTGATGGTGCTTTACAATCATCAGTATCACTGAAATAGGTGACGAAATCCAAAGGTTCAAGCAGTGAACTGAAGAGTCTGTAAATCTATTCAGCTCTGCTAAAATGCATGTTCTGGAACTAAGTAGTCTGTTGGATTTCAGCATTTTCAGTTGTATGTGATTTGTGTTGGTGCAATTAAGGAAAGGGAGGCTGGGCAGGCAGATCACCTATGTCGGTTCTTCAAACAATAAATTCTGACCGGCTGTAACAAGTTTGGCATATGCTGGTGGGTCACGTGACTTCATATGTCACGTATACTTATGTCACTCATAACTTATACATTTGGTTACTCTGTACCTCTTGTCTCCGGGTCTTTTATCTGTATTTTGGTTGTCTTGCGTTCATCTCCAGCTCAATATTCACTGCTTGTCTGCAGTTCTCCCATCTCTATCTCTTGTTAATCTTTCTTTCATCTCTTGTCTGTTTCACTTTTGTATCATGCGAGTCGTATCTTTCAGTGGGTCATTGCTCGCCATGCCACTCTGCCAATACCTATTTTTTTCCACCGTACAATCAAGGTTCGCCAGAACTATTTCGAACCAGCACGGTACAGCTGAGGAGGTGACAGGTTGCGTTTCCACTGCAGAAGTCGAGCCGTGCCATTGCCGTCAAACGCAATGAGTGAAACGTGACGCATGTCGAAGTGACGTGTCCTTCCAGTGTAGCAACTGACTGATGTCGTGTGCAAATGAACGGCATCATCCCCACCCCTGCCCTTGCTTTGGCCCCGAGCTAGAATCGGATGTCTTCTGAGGTCAGCGTGTTGTGGTTTGATTTCAGCCTGACACGGAAAATCAATTAGAAAGCCACCTGTACCTCGAGGGCCCCATGCCTGCTTGGCTCGGATGTGCTGCTGAAAAAGGGTTTAAGAGCCTTTGCGAACCACCTCTGGTCTGGCCATCCAGTTGAAGAACCATGACCTATGTGATTCGTGAATTGATTATTGTAAGCAATGGGGAAGTCTGTGTTTCTAATCTATGTTCAGTTTTGTGCGTGCTATTTTAAGTGTGGCTTTTGTACAAATTATATGGTTTCACTGATGATAAAAATAATTGTTCAACGTTCCAAGCAGGAACCTCCTGGACATCTTAAGAAGAACCCATGAGGTTTTCCAAAATAGACATAATTTCCAATTGGTGAATTAGTAAAGTGCTTGGATGGATTACCATGCATACAACTGATATGAAACATACAAAAAATAGGTGCTCTAGGCCAATACGATCATGCCCCTTCCCTTCAATCCGAACTGATCAGCGTGGCGAAGTATGGTCAATTAACCCCCACGCCTCGCATTGCATGGGGAGGCCCTCATCCAGCATTGGTTTTACAAAAGGGCTACATATACACATTAATAACGTGACTACAGGTGTGGATTGTACTTGTTTGTGCTTGTCTTTAAATATTTACCATCAAATGTGAAAGTTTTAACGTCTGAAAAATTGCAGCTTACATGGAGATCGACACTTTATTAGTATGGTTCACTTCATATTGTGTTTGCAGATCTCATTTTTTTAATGCATCTCCAAAACAATGGTATGCCAGTGTTAAGATCACGCATCTGGTGAATGACCTTCTTTGCATGAAACATTTTGTATTGCATTCATTCACTCTTCTTATTGTGATAAATTCTCGCAGCACAAACATTTTTTTCTAAATCCATCATAAGATACTGTGCAACTTTTCGCGGTTTTGCGTTGTGCCATGGGGGTGGTGTTCGGCACGATGTCCGGACATTTCGACCCACCTAAGTTCCATTCCCGAGTTCAGTTCGTGAAGAATTCCCGAGCACGTGGTGCGAAACGTTGTACATCGTGCTAAACAACACCGATACTTTATTTCCGAGAGGATCTGTGGAACGCAATCTAGAATTGGTTGTGTTGATGTTGTTTTTATGTTTTGCGATTGTACACAAACATCCACAGGCTATATATTTTAAAAAATGGGTACGTTAGGAAAAAAGTTCCACATTTATTTTAAAACTTAATTTCCACGGGCTACATTCTAATTTTCACAATCATATTCTTTATTTATCCTGGGCAAATCCGATGAGTTATTAAGCTATTTCACATATTTCCAATCTGGGCAGGTTCAGAAGGTTGCAACAGCAAACAATACAACAGTATAGGAAAGGTAAGCAAATCACTAAAATATTATTAAATAAAAACTTACAAATTTACCAGGTAAAGCGAACTGAGCGATTAGTTATTTTACAGAAGCGACCTGGCCACAAATTATAGCTCTACGAAGTGGCTTATCTTGTGGAAATTTATATCAGCAGCTAAACAATATGAATTGCTATTTTCGTCTTGCATTTCTCAAAATTGGTTGTCTGTATTCAAACAAGCATTGGGCTGAAAATGATAACGCTGCCAAAGTAACGTATACACATGAAATAGTTCACGGAAATATAAAAAACATGCATGTGGTGCACGTGCGTATCTTTACAAGCCGGTAAATTGTACTGTATATGCTGTTTTAAGTTTGTCAGTAGATGCATTGGTATTATTTTTCAATTTGACATTTTTGAAACATTACTTTGAAGATGAACTGGTGGATGTGGAAGCATTTGTGCCTTGACTGCTTTTGTTGTGATAATAAATATTTTTCAAAAGACTATGTGGACATGACCCGCTTATAATTTGATATACGTTAAAATATATCAAGCAAATTTTTGTTTTCCACAATCGAAGATATTTTTTTGGGTTACTTCGCGTAAATATGAATGTGTCGTTAAACCCACCACCACCCGATACAGGAAATTTAGTAAAGTTTAGTCACGTAAACATTTCTGCGGAGGGAGCTGGTAGGAACGTTGGGTTGCTCGGTCAATGGCCAGGGTCAACGGCGGCGTGGTGTATTCCGCAAATATGCCCGACTGAGGGCGGGCACAAGCCGGCGTGAGTAGGTTAAACGTTGAGTTTTATAAGGGCACCACGGGGTGACCAGCCCCTCCCCACCCAGCCCCACCCATCCCCCACCCAGTCCCACCCTCCCCTCCCCACCCAGCCCCTCCCCACCCTCCCCTCCCCACCCAGCCCCTCCCCACCCTCCCTTCTCCACCCAGCCCCACCCCTCCCATTTTTTGATGCACGACGGACGGACACAATAATCCCCTGTGGGCTGGTGTAACCAGGAGGTTCCTACCAGTAAGAAAACGTGCCAATGCGTCACGAGTACAGCACACCGGTGTGTTGGGTGAGTAAACCCACAAAATGTACATGTTAGGTTTACATTCTGTTGTGGGTTTACTCTCCAACACTCTGGTGTGCTGTACAAGTAACCAATTGGCATATTTAGAAAAACCTTTCTAATTGGCTGTGCCGGGTGGTGGTGGGTTTAGCGACACATTCATATTTACGCGATATATACCCAAACCCCCCTCTATTGTGGATATTGGTCTCGAAAGCCCCCTGTTACACCCACCACCAAACCACTCCTCCCGTATCTTGATTTGAAGCTTTCGTGGACTCCATTAATCCATACTCTTTGGTTCTTTCGGTAAAGTGACGTAGTTAGAAAATACTTAATTTTTCTTTTTTAATATTTTAATAAAATATTTTATTAAAATATGTTATAGGTATAAAATACAATACTTTATTATTTTTAGAAAATACTTTATTTTTAATTTAAAGTATTTTACAGGTATAAAATAAAATATTGTATTTTATACCTATAAAATATTTTATACCTACGTGACTTTACCGAAAGATGCACTCTCCCCGTGTTAAACACAATCCACTTTCGATTCACCCTATGGGTGACGTCATCACGGCGCGCCCAACACGTAAAAAAACAAACACGTGGGTTACAGCGCCACCACTGCATTGCATTTTCACAATCCCGAAAGAGGCTTCATCATCTTCATAATTTACAGATATTTTTGTTTGTCAAGCCACTGCCGGATGAAGCCTCTTCCCCTATGAACACGCGGTCGCTCATGGGATTCGCTTGACCATACTTCACACACGCTGGTCAGTCTGTGCGATGTGCAAGAGGGCCCACCCCGTGGGATGCCGATTTGCGTAGAATTCGCAGCTCGTGTTGTGTGTTCGTCTCAATAAGTCGGCCAACCTGGGCAGGCCACAACACATCAGGGTCTGTTCCGTGATCTCCTTATCGTACCTGTCAACTTATAGGGTTTAAAGCGTATTCTTGTGCAGGAAAATTGGAGTTTTTAGGTCCATACGGCGTGCAGCCGTTTGAATAATAAATGCGTGTCTGTGTTTCTCCCTTGCGATGGGAATTTGTAGGATGAACGTTGAGATTTACAAGGCCACGGGATGACCAATAAGGTCGTAATTGGTCTGGAATAAGGTAGAGCACTGGTAAGGGGTTGACAGGGATGCCTTTTATCTTGCCAGCGAACCTTACGACACTCCACGTGACGGTCACAAGGTGCACCTAGCCTGGCACAGGCGCCGTGGTGGCTGTTGTGGCTATGGATTTTAATGCAAGACGTCTGAGTTGATACAGTAATACGGTGTACATATATACGGGACCTTTTTGCCATTATCAAAATGATGAAAAACAATGGGGTTTCCACGTTTCTGGAAATAAAACAGGAGGCGTTTAAGATGTTCAAACATAACATACTGTAGATACATTTTGAAAGAAATCAGGTCTGCATTAAGCACACGTACATGTGGCAAAACATGCAAAGATAATATATATGCATTGTCTTTAAAACTACAGTTCACACTTATGTTGTTTCAGGTTTTTTTGGGGTTAGATCGCTTAAATCTATAAATGTGTCGTTAAGCCCGCCACCACCCGACACAGCCAACTAGTGAGGGTTGTCACGTCAACAGAACGTGGCCAATTCGTCACTAGTACAGCACTAGTGTGTAGTGTATAGTGTAGTATACTAGTACA
>CM025643.2:1635278-1647796 GCA_014621495.2 Entosphenus tridentatus | reverse complement strand
CTATGGCTGTAAAGGCCGGAATAAGAGAGAGTGCCTACTACTAGTGTCTCTGAATAGTACACTACACGTGTTGAGTACTACATGTCTGGGTGGTAACCGGCAGAGATGGGTTTTGATGAATGCAGTGAATTGAATTCGAGGAGCAACTGCGGGGTTCTTTGATGCAGTTATGGAAACCTGAGTTGTTTATGATGTCCGAGTCGGCGTTTTGATCAATGTGACATCTGTTTGCTGCAGATGTCACTTGTAAAGATCAGCCCTCGGCATGTCACACCATCCAGCGTTTTATGGCTTGAACAAAAAATACGAATCCTTGAATAGACGTCTATAACAAAATAAAACATGTCTGCCGTATGACTGTTTTCTGCAGATGTCAATTGTAAAGATCAGCCCTCAGCATGTCACACCGTCCAGCGATTTATGGCTTTTAAAAATAATTATTACAATAATCCTTGAACAGACATCTCTAACAAAACAGACCAAATTCCGCCGCATTACTTAAGGTCTCGATTCATTTTACTAATTGACCCGTTATTTGAGTTTTTATTTTATCTTCAAAACAAGTAAAATAGGCTCATGGGGAGCGAGGTGGGAAAAAAGATGTGGGAACAGCGGGGCCCACCCTGCTGATCTCAAATTTGTGGCCCTGACCCAGCTGCCCTCCTCATAAAATGCCATTCTATCCGAAAATACATCACTCGCGAATGACAATGGGTGGTATTTGGGGGGGGGAGGGGGAATTATGCTGGCTAGGTAAACACCCCCCCTCCCCCCCGTGGAAAGATTATATCCATGTTGACAGCCTTGATAAACGGGCGCGAACAAATGCTGGAAAAAAACCGCCGGCAAGTTGCAACTTTGGAAGGAAGCCACCGTTGTTTGTTCAGCGGCCGTCACTAGAACGGGACTGGCAAGAAAATGTCTCAAATATGCAGCTACCATTCTCTGATTTCAGTAAAAGAGATAATGTGACAGCTTGGGGTCAGGGGTCAAAGGAATGAGGGATTAGAGGCTTTTTTTTAAATTAAGAACGCGGCTCCATGAGCGTACACGTGGGACCGTGATTAAAGGGAGCGTGACAAAAAAAAAACACGCAAAAAATATGTTTGTTTAAAAAAATGTTTTTGTCGCAATCGCATGAGATGTGGGCCCAGACACACGAGCAAAAACAGTGGTGGTGCCCGCGCGTGCGTACGTATGCATAAACACACAGAGGCCCTTTCAAGTCGACTGCTCTATGATGAGTCATTGGCTGGGTATGAATGTAATTGTATATTTGTGAGGTGCGCGCAATAAAAAAAACACTAAAGGATTGGCCTCAAAGGACGAACCATGCCGGAGGCAAGCTTCCGACGATCAACGATTCCCAAGCATCCGGATTCATGAGTAATTGTGTTTGAAATGTGTGCGCGCGTGTGTGTGCGCGTCTACGGGAGGGGGGAGCGGCAGTGCAGCGGTTAGGGCGCAGCGCTACGAAACTGGCCACTCGAGCTCGATTTTAGACTCGGAAACACAAACACCAGCGGTCCTGGGCCTCCCCTAGGTCGACTCGGCCTCAAATCAGTACCTGGTACAGTGCGTACCAGGGGGTGCCGGAGTGGCGAGATGTTAACTGCCTCGCCTGGTATGGAGGAGGTCGTGGGTTCGAGCCTGATCTTTCTCCGGGTCCTCCAGTTTTTCCCTCCACATTTAGAATCAAACTGCGTTTATAGTATTTGGCTGCTATACATTTCCACGTGATAAGCCACCTCGTTGAGCTATCATTTGTGGCCGGGTCGCTTCTGAAAAATAGCTTTCAAGCTCAGTGGGTCTTAAATGATAAAAAAAACGTTTTTCGAAGTTTATTATCATCATCATAATTTATGACTTGATATTGCACCTTACAAGTATGAAACAAGTCTCGAATTGCCAACGGAATTAAGGGGCACAACTAAACGGAGCACCGCACACGAAAGCATGAGTGGCACACGTCAACTTAGAATCGAAAACGGTTTCCATGACAGCGAGCAACATCGTCGACACCGGAGGTTATATGATCATTTGTCACGTCTCTCCCCGCTGATTTCCATCTCCAAACTCATTCCCATGGTCACACAACAACAACAACAAAGTTAACTTTCTATCGCCTCTAAAGGCGATTGTATTTTAATTTGACGTTTCTGGCGTGCTTTTGCTCTCTGACCTATGAATAGCAACGTCGATATTGTCCGATGTTTGTTGGTGAACTTTTCAACGAAACTCAAAACTATTTTTTTACACGACAACGCCTGGCGAATTCCTCATTGAAGAGTTTCAAGAAGGAGAGCCGGAACGACTAGTTGATGACGTCGATCCATCGACTAAAAAAATAATTGAATCACTCCTTTTGCACGGATTGCTCGCAAGACACAGTGGGAAACTCCCTGCAAGCCACGCCCAGCGTGACGTGTCTGATAATGCCGATAACATTACAAAGTCCCGCCCATCACCTCTCGTCCAGCGGCACACGTGGAAACACAGGTGCTTTTTTTCCCCGCCTAGATATTCTTTCGTTATCCAATTGGTTGAGTAATTTAACCAATAATTGATAATCAACTAGAGTACTTTTAATATTCATACATCCCAGCTGTAATTGTAGGTTTATAATAGTATTACCCATTTCTCGTCCTCAACCATCATCTATCCACTGCTAAATGAAGGGCTGCCCGATCCATCACCACTCATCGCGGTCTTGCGATGCAACAATCCATCTCGCACCCACACGCAGGAGGTGATCCCATCGCTCAATCTCGACAGAGGATGCCCTCTCAAAGACGCCTGC
Organism: Entosphenus tridentatus; assembly: GCA_014621495.2. NCBI lineage: Eukaryota > Metazoa > Chordata > Hyperoartia > Petromyzontiformes > Petromyzontidae > Entosphenus > Entosphenus tridentatus. Next base: position 1,644,996 of record CM025643.2, on the reverse strand, counting down.
ACTTCATTCCCAGTGTTGTAATATTACAAACGCGGTGATTGCAAGTTAAATGTAGCGTAACACAACGGACAACAAACGTTTCGATGGCTTTTAACTGCGTTAATATAATGCATGACAGTGAGATTCATGTCAACTACCCATTCAAGTAAATAAGAGACTATTATCCATCAGTGGATGGAGACTGGCTGATGACAGCAGACCTCTGATCTGGTCAACATACCATGCTACCGTCTTGTCTCATCCACACCCTGTCAAACCACCTCGTGTCTCATCAACTCCGTGTCCAACCATCACACTGCAGCTCACCTACCTCACTTCTCTCTCTCTCTCTCTGTGCTACCTTCCTCACACCGCTCGTCTTTGGAATTCCCTCCCAACTTCCCCCCCCCCAGCCAAGCGCTTTGCTCAATCCACTCGACGCGATCCACACTCTTACAACTTTCATCGAGCTGTCTGTTGCTGACCGCTTGACATTGTTGGGTCTTTGGGCCTACTGTGCCCAGAGATCTCGGGTTTTAAACCCAGGTCATTAAATGGGCATTTAAAGACACGATTTCGTAATGAACCTATTTTTCCCCTTCAGAGACTGGTTTCTCAGGAATGAGGGGGGTAAAGGTCAGCCTGTATTGTGACACAGAGTGTAGCTACGGGAGAAATGGGAGGAGGGGGGTAGTTGGATGACGAGATGGATTGGGGATGGGGGACAGGATTCGTGCTCACGGAGGGACACGGTGATGATGTCACAGCCGTGCTGTGAAGATGTCACAGCCGTGCTGAGATGACGTCACAGCCGTGCTGAGATGACGTCACAGCCGTGCTGGGATGACGTCACAGCCGTGCTGAGATTATGTCACAGCCGTGCTGAGATGATGTCACAGCCGTGCTGAGATGACGTCACAGCCGTGCTGGGATGACGTCACAGCCGTGCTGAGATGACCTCACAGCCGTGCTGAGAGGACGTCACAACCGTGCTGAGATGATTTGCGGTGTCAGAGACGCAGCTTCTTCTTTGCGCCCTTCAATGTGCCCCTAGCCCGGCGCACAGCGGCATGGCGTGCTCGCCGTCGGGCGAGCGTTTTACTTCACCATTCACTTTGCATGAATGTACTGCGGGGGTCTAAATTACTGTGCAGAAAGAGAGGGCGTAGGTTTGATATGGGCAGAGGGAAACGACGGGGAAGTACTGAGCCTCAATCAGGGCAGGGAGTCGACAGCACGGGTGGCTGGGGTACGTTGCGGACCGTGTGGACAGCAGAGAAGAATGAGTGGCCTAGCACTGAGCTAAGGCTGACTGGGAGCTTTGATAGAAAGTCTTGGTTTCTGGAGCTGAGAGTGCGTGGAGGGGAATAGGTTCAGATGAGAGGGGAGTAGAGTGAGATGCGAGATGAGAGTTAGGAGAGTTTGTGAATGGGAGCAGAGCGATACTGTGCTGTAAATGCACATTATCTGACTGCTGGCGATGTGACTGAAGCTTAACTGGGCGTGCAAAAAACAACTTACTGACCCACATTGTGCCCATCGCCATCAACATTCGGGAATATACCCATACATCACCACGCTGGTCAGTGCGTGTTGGGTGACGCTGGGAGAACAGCAATGGATGTTGCTGCATGCCCAACAACGCCTGTCTCTCGCGCAAGCTGGGTCGCCCATCCTGCAAGCGATGCAAGCGATGTACAGCCTCAAAATCTGCTGAGCATGCGAGGTCCGATGGGAATCGCCCGCGCTCCGGGTGATTTGGTCCCCGTTCAGCCGCGTCAATCGGGTGCCTTCATAGATGCTCGCAAACTCGTCAGACGTGCGCCACAGTTAAGGCTCAACGGAGGAGAGATCTTGTCAGTGATGGCAATAGGAGTGAGAAGAGGACGCGAAAGCGCAGGGCTCCAAATGGCTCAAGAAAAATACATCGACGCACGATATCGGACGTCAGCTCAAATTCAGATCCTATTAACCATGCCACGATCATTCACATAAAAGGCTAATTCGTACTCTTTGGTTCTTTCGGTAAAGTCACGTAGGTATACAATATAAAATAAATTAAAATCAATGTATTTTATACCTACGTGACTTTACCGAAATATCTTCTTGGTTCTTTCGGTAAAGTCACGTAGAATGGAAATAATAAAATAATAAAAATAAAACATAAAATAATTCTCACGTTTCCCTGAACCCCTGCAGTGACGAAAGCTTCAAATCGAAATTTACCGAAATAACCAAAGAGTATGGAATCTTGCAGTCACGAAAACTTCAAATCTAGGCCAATTCATCTCTCATCTTTATGGTGTCTGCATCTCTCATCTCACTAACATCTCTACTGTGCGTCTACGCATCTCTCTGATCTCGCTACATACATCTCTTATGAATCATCTCTGCTTGAGGGCCCACCAGCCACAGACCCTGGATCCTTGGGCTAGCGGGTCGCTCTACCTGAGCGGCGTGTCTCCGTGTGCCGTGTGTTTGCGCAGGGGATTGCACTGTTAATGAGAAGAACGGAAGGCGAGCCCACAGATTGTAATCTGGACATCAACAAAGAATTAGCCGCCCGAGTTCCAAGTCTCTGCATATCGCATTTCCAGCGCTAATATGAGCCACACATCACACACCCACACACCCACACACAAGCACACACACACAGACTCACACATCACACACACCACACACACACCACACACCCACACACGCCACACACCCACACATTACACACGCCACACACACTACACACACACACACCACACACACTACACAGACTGCACACATCACACACCCACACACACCACACCACACATCACACACCCACACACGCCACACACCACATCACACACGCCACACACCCACACATTACACACGCCACACACACTACACACACACACCACGCACACTACACAGACGCCACACACCCACACACACCACACCACACATCATACACCCACACACGCCAAACACCACATCACACACCCACACACGCCACAAACCACACATCGCACACACACACCACACACACTATACACACACACTACACACACACTACACACACACCACACACACTACACACACACCACACACACTACACAAACGCCACACACCACACATCACACACGCCACACATCGCACACACGCCACACACACACACACCACACACACACACCACACCCACACACGTACAAAACCGAGCGTATCAACAACAACAACAACAAAACAAACCCAGCGCACACTCGCATGCATTATCCGGACTGACAAGACACTCTGGATTCGTGAGACGCATTCCAAAACATGCACCCGGTTGTCAATAAAGTTTCACAAATCCGGTCACACGTACACCGGATTATAAGACGCACCCCCTCCTCCCCCCATAAATTTTTTTGGGAAAATTCAAGAGGAAGAAGAAAAAAACCGTGCGTCTGAAAATCCAGAGAACGGGATAAAGGGAATAACATCCCTCTTGTAAATCCACTGCTGGATGAAGGCCTCCTAACTGCGCGCGGGTCGTGATTTTAAGGGGCGGATTTTACCGCACTGGTCGGCGCGCGATGGCAAACAGCGAGGAGCATAGAAGTACAGTACAGCAAAGGGTATCTCTATAGTCCCGCAGCAGCCTATAGCAACCTGTTGCACACAGTGCCCGCCCCCACATAATGCCTGCCGAAGGGGGGCAACCCCCCACAAGCCTCGCTCACCCACGTGGCTGATGAAGGACGGTGACATCACCAAGCCCATACAAGCGCTATCCAAGTTAAAGTCCTGCTTAGCTTTCGAGATTCGGACGAGGTTGAGCGCGTTCCTGGAAGATGTTAGTCATCGCTGACCTCAGAGTGCGCGCGTACATGCGGTGCAATGGTGATGTCGCAGTATCTCGCTGATTTAGAACTGAGATCGGATGGGATGGTGTCACGTGCAGCTTATGTCGGCCTAAAATTTGAGAGGCATCCTCTATAGCGTTGGTGCTGTGAGCTCCTTCCACTCTACCCTGACCCACCACCACCACCTAGAGCTCGTGTTACCATGTTCCTCCTTACCCACAAGCAGAATCTGTATTCATACCGGAGGAATCCGATGAGCTATAAAGCTTTTCCCCCCCACAGACCTCCAGTATAACTTGCATCCTAAATGCATGTAAATGTTAAAGGCGCAGCCCTGCAATTGCCCGCTCACGCCACTGCTGGCGGAAATGCATCCACTAGGAGCTCTGGAGAGGATATTGTGGCCAATTCTCCCAGCTCTTCCCACACGTCTTGGCCTCTTCCTCCAGACATGAAAAATAGTTATTGCCAAAAAAACGTGGTCTAGAATTCATGTATTTTCATGTTAAGGAAGTGTTACTGACACGTGTGCCGAGTCTTCTTCTTCTCATTCTTCTTCCAGACATGTTGGAATAGGTGGGAGTTCCCACTCTTTACCCCACCGAACGCGACCTGCCGATCGACTTAGCCGTAGTTGTGCCCATGCATATAGAACTGCTGCGTGGACAGAGGCGAGGGATTGGAGACGCAGCAATAATTACTCTGCCGCGCCTGGAGATCGAACCGGCGACCTCGTGATTGCAAGTTCGGTGCGCTGACCATTACACTTCGAGGGTAAAGGAGGAGAAGGGGCGAGGGGGGTTGCTTGAGTCATTCCAGCTCTGGGTGCCCCTAGGGCCAAAATACCTAAATCCGGTGCTGATTGTACGTATGGTCAAATAAAGTTCAAAGCGTCTCCCTGCTAACAGGAACCATTGGGACGGCACCCCCCCCCCCACCCCATCAGCATTCGACTTTTGTGAGCCACCACTGGTGGAAATTCCACGTTTCCGTGGTGGGAGCCAGTCCACATACGACTACAAATGTTTCATTGGCGCTAGATATTCCCGCGGATGGGAAAGGGGTTAAGGCGAGTGAACTCGTCGTCCGAAAATAATTAGGCTCACATTCAAATTAAAACATTTATTCCAGCCATTCTTAATCCATACGTTCTCAAGTTCGTTATTTAATCGATATCATTTCACATGTTGTAACAGCTCAAGTTGCAACGTGTAATAATGCTGCGTGCGGGACGGCGGTTAGCGCACCGCCGTTTAAACACAGTAACCTCAGTTCGATTCCTGACCACAGCTCAAATCATGCGGTGGCGAATGATATTCGAACCGGTCATTGTGGTCGACCTTCACCTATCCGCCGTGACCAGCGTGGTGAAGTATGGACAATGGAACCCCACCCCACCTTCCCCCATGACGGATACGGCGTATTGACAAATATACGTAGCATTTAAAATGAAATGTTTTATTACGTGCAATAACACGTTCATAATACTTCTACATATAATTATTATTGATTGTTAATAACACAACAGTATATACACTACAGTATATACAACGTGAGCATTCTGAAGAGATCATGGCATTATCATCATCATCATCATCGTTAAGCATGCGTTTGAGCGTGCACGTATTCGCGTTAATCATAAGCTGAACGAAAAAACACCTTCGTTGGAGAAAAGTTAAAAAACAAACAAGCACACAACAAGCCTCGCTAGCAAATCTGTCCCTCCACAATTAAACAATTAAAAGTATCAATCTTGATTTGAAGCTTTCGTGACTGCAGGAATCCATACTCTTTGGTTCTTTCGGTAAAGTCACGTAGGTAGACAAAATTATAGATCACGACGTTTCGATCGCAACACAAGCAACCGTCATCAGGTGGGACAACCACAGCAAGAAAAAGAAAACCTACTTCAGAAGTTTTTTCTTGTTGTGGTTGTCCCACCTGATGACGATCGCTTGTGTTGCGATCGAAACGTCGTGATCTATTATTTTTCTACCTACGTGACTTTACCGAAAGAACCAAAGAGTAATTACAAGTATGTTTAAACGCATCTCAGCAGCCATGCGGCCTTCCTAAGAGCGCACAATTTCAGCAGCATTTGCTCAACAAAAGCTCAACTCCCGCAACTGACTTCGACATTTGATGTCTCGTCAGTGCCTCGCTTGAACCAATCCTGGTGAACTACCAAATGTTCACAGGCAAGGGTCCCTGTCTCTGTTAGATATGGGTCCTAGTTCCACGCACATATCGATCATACACAACACAATAATTCTCATTTCAGACGCTGTCTTCCCGACAGACCTGTTCTTCACCTGAGGACGGCTGCTTGCGTTGTGGCCGAAACGTCGTGAGAATTATTTTATTATGTTTTATTTTTATTATTTTATTATTTCCCTTCTACGTGACTTTACCGAAAGAACCAAGAAGATGAATCCCTGCAGTCACGAAAGCTTTAAATCAAAATTTAACACAATAATTATTAGGCTCATTATGGAGCTTAAAAGTAATACCATATAATGAAGCAGACACAATAAGCATCCTGCGTATATTATTCAAGAAAAGACATCGCATTCAACAAAGTGATCAACATGTAGAGTTTAAAACAATAAAATGGAAATGTATAGAAGCATTTAAGTCTTTAAAATACGTTGAGAATGCATTGCACTGTTTTTTTAAGTTTTATAAAACATAAAAAAATCATGATCAGGGCTTTGTTAATCATCTGCTGGATGATTGTGTGGGGGTTGTTTTGGACATACTTAACCACGCTGGTCAATGTCGTTTAATATAGCATATACTTTTTACAGAACTTGCTGAAAATTAGTGAGCGGTAGGGAATGTATATACAATAGATATGTACAGAATACATTTCAGGAACATGTTTCGGATTGACACAGCTAGAGCAGATCGTCATCGCACGGTTGAATCTCCGACTGGACCTGATGATGTTGGTGTCACGCAGAGATATCCTTCCCCGTGATTTAGACGACTGCATACAGAGAGAAGCCTCACCGGGGCTGATAAAGGATTCCTCTATCTAGGAATGTATAATTCCGATAAGGGCTCAGTGTGTACCGAGGAACGTTTAGAAATCGTATACTGTATGTTTCTTTAGAACGTTTTTTTTTCTCTTTAGAACTGGTGGTTGGTGTGTTTAGTGTTTGTTGTCCATCCCCGCGCCTCCGATTAGCACGGTTCTCTACGTACGGTGCGCAAGAAGTTTAACATACACACATGGGTGGTCTTGGCAAGAGGAGGGCTCTTAAATGTTTATGCCCAATTCTGTATCTGTCCAAATATCAGCAAATGATTTGGGTGATGCTGCTGCTGCGTTGACAGCGGTGCACAAGCACAAATGACAACAACAAACGCCACACATTCGTCAACAGCACTGACTTATTAAGAAACGTCACCTATTATCCTCGAGCAGTGGCACTTCTTCAACGCACCAAGTAGGGTGATTGCCCAAAACGTCACCTAGTTTTTTCCCCCATGTTTAACGCAGTGTTGATGGACACAACTGCGTCGAGTCTTGTGAAAAAGAATCGGATTTCCCTTCTCTGTCTCCACGCATCACCAACGCGATTCGTTTTAATCCGTCAGCCTACTGGCGCGTTGACGAAAACGAACGCTTTGTGTCGGATTCGCTCTTCTGGGGACTCATCAGCAGAGTCGGGCTTGTTAAACAAACGCTTTCTGGATTCCCGGATGTTTCTCTGAGAGAGCACTCCATGATAACCGCACAGCAATGTTCAATGCAACACGATTATTAAATACAAACTTACTCTGCGTTCATATTCTTGGATCTTTCGGTAAAGTCACGTAGAAGGGAAATAATAAAATTATAAAATTATAAAACAATAAAATCATCAATGTGAAATCCACAACAAGAACATTTTTTTGAAATCCATAACAAGAACATTTTCTTGTTATGGATATCACACCTGATGATGATTGTTTGTGTTGCAGTCGAAACGTCGTGAGAATTTTATTGTTTTATATTTTTTTACTTTTTTTATTTCCCTTCTACGTGACTTTACCGAAAGAACCAAGAATATGAATCCCTGCAGTCACGAAAGCTTTAAATGAAAATTTACTCTACGTTGTTATTTGTTATTCTATGTTGGAGACTGAACATTATTTTTGTATTTATAATGCTCCACAACAACGCATAATGTTTGTATACAATGTATGTAGTTATGTATCTGTGTGCAGTGTGTGAAGCATTAGGAGAGACAAAGGCGTCCGGTCGTGTTTCTGGACCCCCCATCCCCTTGTGAGCCATTCCGGCCTTAATAGGTGCTCGCTGACAGCACCTGCAAATAAGCGGCGAATATCTGAACCTTTACTGGGCGTCCCCTAGGTTGACTCGGCCTTAATTTAGTACCTGCTGCGGTGTGTAAAAGCATCAGCACTGGGCCACCCACTCGTGCGCTTAAGCTCACGAACAGCACTTGCTCCAAACGGTCTTTTGAAGGCTATACGGGGGATCTTTATCAGGTTGGATTCTCCGTGTGTGTGTGTGTGAATGCACGGCGTATTTTTTTGCCTGGGACGCAACCCAATATGCCGAATGGATGAACACCGGCTCTTTAAAAAAAGAAATCACCTCTAATCCGTAAGGACAACACAGCAAAAAGACGGGACGCAAATATTTGCCCATTCAGCGCAGAGACAATTTAACACAATGCCTGCACAATCATCTGCAATGCAACATTACGTACAAAAGACAAAGGTCCCCCTTAAAGCCTTTTACAGGCTCTTGGGGCAAGTGCTGTTTGCGAGCACCTATGAAGGCCGGCACGGCAGACGAGGGGGTAGGTGGCCAACACCACGCCCGGCCACCTTTGTCTCCCCAGTGGTGATGTTTACACACCACACCAGGTACTCATTTGAGGCTGAGTCGACCTAAGGGAGGCCCAGTACCGGTTCAGATAATCGTCACTGGTGTTGGCTGTGAGCGGGAATCATTATGTATCAACATTACGCACTCAATCACACACACATTCTGATGCACATATGTGTGAGTACACATAACACGAAGGGAAAATATAACAAAAAGCGTTTCGGGAAATGGCCCATCTTCATAACACATGGAAAGTCCAGATAGAGTGAATAAGAGTTGAATGTTTCTTGATGAACATGTTTCCATTGTAGTATTGAGTAACATAAACTCTTCAATAACCAAATGTGTACTGACACATTAACTAAATTGTGTTAAATGTCATAAAATGTAGCTGGAGCATTGCATTATGGGTAGCCCTGTTGCAGTGTGGTCTCGTATCTGCTTACGCCAAAATAAGCATTATCATTGTCTACTTAGTTCTGATTGTAATCATGAGTATTAGAAACAGTACTTGTATTTTCTATTTAATTCTGATAATCATTCGAAGTATGTACTCACATTATCCACTTCTCAAATGTTCATTTTCGCATTGTTATCATTTTCAGCGTAGACTGGACTATTTTTTTTGTACAGAATTTCTGATTCCAAGCCAACATAATTCACATTTCACTTAAATTAAGTCACGGCCGTTAAAATGTTAGAATCAACGATTGATTCGATATATATATATGCACAAGTTTGTCTTTTATAATATGTTAGATGGTTGTTCACATTCAACGGTATTTTTTGAATTGTGAAATTACATCAAAACAATAATAGGAATGTAAATGCCCTGGCAGTAATTTGGCAGTATTTACCCGCATATGTCTTGGTCTGTGGATTCGTGATGCAGTGTTGAGTACCAGCAGAAGGTACTTTGGTCATCACCAACATCACCATCATCATGAAGAGCAGAATCATCTGAACCTGGTCTGGGCTTCACCTAAATCGACTCGGCCTAAAACGAATTCTACCCGGTGCAGTGAGGGGCCGTCCATAAATGACGTCACGCACCTGGGGGGGGGGGGGGGTCAGA
>CM025643.2:1608132-1621165 GCA_014621495.2 Entosphenus tridentatus | reverse complement strand
GTTCGTGCTGTTCGTGCTGTTCGTGCTGTTCGTGCTGTTCGTGCTGTGTGCGGGAACGGTTTCGCGCGCCGTGCTACGAACCCGGCGAGCCGAGTTCGATTCCCCGCTCACGGCCACCAGCACCGCTGACGATTTGTAATTGAGCGGTGCAGCCGCACTCCCCCCCCCTCCCTCCCCTAGGTCGACTCGGCATCAAATGATTACCTGTGTGCGATGCGTGAACATCGCCACTAGGGAGATGATGAAGGCGACCGGGCGTGGTGTTGGCCACCATAATCCCACCTCGTGTGCCGTGCCGGCCTTCATAAAAGTGCTCGCTTAGCAACACTTTGCCCCAAACGTATGCAAAGCCTGTGGGGGGGGGGGGTTCTTTGTCTTTTGTTTATTTGTTGACTCGGCAAGTCCCATTGTTAATAAAAAAAAACGATAGAATGCAAAATCTTAAGTAGAAAAACCGGTCCCAAACGTTCTCTCAACTCCCCCACACCTCCCCGGCCGACCCCATTCACAGAATACGCAGCGCCACCGATCCCGATCTCGCGTTTAGTTTTAGTTTTAATAAGCCTCCAAGAAGCACGAGAGAGTCAAACAAATAAAAGTTGATGTTCCAAAGTCAAACAATACTGGTTTAACACGTAGCCTCTCGCGACCCATTATCCATAAACAACAATAATTTTCAGACCTTTGGCAATCCGCTGCTGGATGAAGGCTCATCGGTACGGGGCAAGGCAGTTGGGGCACGTAGTGGGATGCCCATGGTCGGGTTCGTAAATCCTCTTCACCACGGCCGCGGCCAGGAGTCGAACCCAGTTATCCGGGTTTGTAGCGTAGTGCGCGATCCACGCCGTGTCTGTCGGTCGTTGCGAGCGATTTGACCATACTTCACCGCGCTGGTCAGTGTGGGTTTGTGAAGGGGTCTAGGCGTGGGGGGGGGGGAGATTAGAGCAGGGAGTTGCAGTATATCTCTGACGCTTTAGATGATCCATCCCGTGTCTTTAGCTGAAGCTATGGGTGCATTTCTTCAAAATGGCGAGTTTGTAGAAACAATAACGGTGTCATCTATCATCAACAAGTGGTCATCGTCACGCCGATTGTCCTTGCCTACCGCCATCGTCAGCGGCCATGTTCGCTCCACTGCTGGATGGAGGAGGCTTCCCCATCATGCCGTCGCCATCCTCGTGGGCTCTTGCGATGCCCCTCCATGTGAATGATCTTGGACGGTCGCGCTCTCTCCGTGGGGGTCATCCCTGGCTCACGAATGCGTTTCTTCCCATTCTTCCACTCTCCATCCCGACCACCGGCCATCGTGTGGTGTCCCCCCCGCACCTCCGATTTTAGCACGTTTGGCTAAGTACGGTGCGAAGGAAGTTACACGTACGTACATCCCTGCTGGCCACGTGGTGTTTCTGGCCCGAAGCCTGCTTACTTTAATAAACAACTAAAATGGAACTTGCCACACTCGTTAATAACACTGGCCATAAAAGAAAAACATACATAGTCAAATACATAATCGGCGACGTTTTTTGAATGACTGGACCTTATCCATATCTTTACTAAAGGTAGGAGACTGCACGTAACACCATTTGGGCCTGGTGAGAATTACTTTTTTACTATTTTCTTATAAAAAAAATTTAAATAGGCATATTGATGAGTTACCTAGCAGCAGCCATTGTATGTATGTTGAACTTCTTTTGCACTGTACGTAGCCAACCGTGCTAATCCGGAGGTGCTTTGCTAAATGCAGTATCGGTGTGATGTGTTAATTCTTACTAATCATAAAGAGGGTCTTGGCTTTGTCTGCGTTCTCTGATCTACGTTTTTTCCAATCTTCTGATCCTCTCGTTCCGTTGATCTCTTCATGTGTCCCAACAATGCCTTTTCGTTCGATTTGCATCGCTTAATCGCATCTCGTCATGGCATAATTTTACCATTCTCAATAATTATGATTAAGTAAATATACCCCAACGTAATGTAACCGCTGACCTATGTCAAAAGGTAAAAAAAAAACACTTGTACGGTAGCCTTTGAATTGAATACACTTTTAATTTTGATCTAAATTTTCAATGTTTCATTTTAAATAATTTGAAATGACATTTTTTACAAGGTTAGGCCAACTTAGCTTATATAGTCACATGATAGCTCAACAAAGTGACTTATCACGTGGACATTTATCGCAGCCAAACACACAACCTTTTTTTTTAATGCGGAGGAGAAAACCGGTGCACCCGGAGAAAAATCCACGCGACCACGGAGAGAACAAGCAAACTTCAAATCTACATGTGTCAGGGTCGGGATCGAACCCACAACCTCCTGTGTACCAGGCGAGAGCGTTAACATCTCGGGTGGCCTGTGCATGCATTATACATATGGTTAAGCTATTACAGTAATTGTACTTCACCTGGGGGCCTGCCCCTTGTTGACTGCAGTGTCATTCTTGTTTACAGCCCTTTGTCAATCCACTTTCTGGATGCAGGCCTCCCCTATGCCTTGTCGGTCATTGAGCTTGTTGAGCATGCTTCACCACCCTGGTCACTGCGGTTTTAGTCGTATCTGAACTGATCCTCGGGGCGGTGGGAGCATCACTCAACATTTACCCGTGGCCTGGAATCGAACTTCGATTGCCAGGTTCATGTAGCCTGGTACCACTTAACCACACTGCTGGCTCTGTTTTGATGGCCTCATCGTGCTTCCTCTACAACCAGGCATGGGCCGGACCTCGTCCAGCAGTGGACTGGCCAATATCTGTAAATAATACCAGTTTCTATATGTAATGTGATTTTTTTTTTTGTGAATTTGGTGGTTGGCCTGTAGAGGTTTTGAAATGAAAAGTTGTTATTTTAGTGGGGGCACAGTGTATATTTTCTTCGATGTGATTTTAATATCTGGGAATTTTAAGAAACTATTGAATGGTCATAACCAAGACTGGTAATACAATCTACATACACAGTACAGCATATGCATAATCACCAACAGTAGGTGATTCATAAATACATTTTTCAGGAATGGATAAAGAATTTGACCATATTGCATGAATAATAATTTAGCATATTTGCTCTTTGAACTATACTCCAACAGCATGAGACACTTTTACAAAGGTAAGATTGTGCTTTTTCGCCAACCGTTGTATGGTCGGGGAATCTTTATGGCGTCCGCTGCGACGAGGTCACGCTTGCTCACGAGCCTCTCGCTTCTGCCCCCCGTCTCGTCCCCCACAGCTTGCTCCTCGGCGCTGAACCAGAGCGGCGGCGGAGATGGCGGCAGCGACAAGGGCAGTCCGCGGGCGCACGTCTGCGACAGCTGCTGCGGCCAGTTCCCCACGATGGCCGCCCTCGGCCAGCACATGGAGAGCTGCGGCAAGGCCCCCGCTGTTTTCATCGTCGAGGAGAGCGACAAAGTCCCGCCGGATGACGGGATCCCGGGCAACGGAATCGGAGTCCTCCGGGAAGGATTCCCGGTCGCTGTCGCCGTCGCAGTCCCCAACGGCGACGGCAAAACCAAAGCGCCGCATTTCCCCGACGACTCGCCGCCGCCCCTTGAAGGCAGCAAGCGCTTCAGGGCAGACTCCAGCGGCTCCGTGGGTGGCCACGCCGTGACGTCGTCGTCGAGTGGCGGCGGCGGCGGCAAAGGGAAGGTGAATGGATACTCTTCATCCGAGGCGCTTGAGGTGGGACACTCTGAGAAGACGGCGGCGGCAAGCGGTAGCAAGGTGGCCATGTCTGGCGCGGCAGCGAGCTTGCCTTTCATCGTGGAGCAGCTCGTGTCCCTGCACCAGCAGCAGATGAACCAGCTCCACCTCATCGAGCAGATACGGAGCCAGGTGACGCTCATGGTGGCGGCTTCGTCCGCGGCCGCCGCGGCTGCGGCCGCGTCCATCCCGTTGCGCCTCAACCACGCGGCGAAGATGACTACGCCGATGGCGCCGCTGGGACGACCGCAGCCGATCCACGTCGCCACGTCCAGCGTCTCCGCGGCGACCAACTACATTCAGGGTGGCAGCCTCGTGAGTGCCATGAGCTCGCCGGGCATCCTTCCATCGTTCGGAACCATGACCACTTCGTCCCCCGGCCTGGTGTACCCCATCCTGACGAGGCTGCCCCACGGCGCCATGCCCTTCCAGAGCCAGCACGGCGAGCCGGCGCTGTCCCACGGCGGTCGCCACCGTAGGAACCGGCACCTGTCGGAACGCAAGGCCGGCGGGGAGGAGGTGTCGGCGGCGGCGGCGTCGTCGGCGGCCATGGCGGCGGTGAGCTTCATAAAAAACAAATGCCGCTACTGCGGGAAGGTGTTCGGCAGCGACAGCGCCCTGCAGATCCACCTGCGCTCGCACACAGGCGAGCGCCCCTTCAAGTGCAACATCTGCGGCAGCCGCTTCACCACGCGCGGCAACCTCAAGGTGCACTTCCAGCGTCACAAAGAGCAGTACCCCGACATCCCCATGAACCCGCACCCCGTGGCCGAGCACTTGGACAACGTCGTGACCAAGTCGGGGCTTCCCTACGGCATGAGCATCTCGGCCGAGGAGTCGGCGGCGGTCCGCGAGAACGACAAGATCGCCTACCCGCCCCTTAAGCCGAGCGACGACGGCGCCTTCGGCATCGGCGGCATCGGCGGCGGTGAGAAGCTGTCGTCGGTGAAGGTCGAGCGGGGCATGGGCCAGGGCGGCCGCGACGACGAAACGGCGATCAGCTTCGCGACGTCCACCAACTACATGTTCTACAACAAGATGAACTCGCTGAGCAACTCGGAGGCCTCGGCACACGTGAGTCGCGCCAACTTCGAGGAGCGGCTGCGGAGCGACTTCTCGTACGGCAGCGGCGGTGGCGGCTTTCCAGACCCCAGGCGGCGCTCGGAGACGTCCAAGCTGGAGCAGCTGGTGCAGAGCCTCGAAGAGCGGGGCCTGCCCGGTGGCTCTGCCGGCGACGACGGGGCGGGGGTCGGCGCCGTGCCCAACCAGTGCGGCGTGTGCCATCGCGTGCTGAGCTGCCCGAGCGCGCTCAAGGTGCACATGCGCACGCACACGGGCGAGCGGCCGCACAAGTGCAAGGTGTGTGGCCGGGCCTACACCACCAAGGCCAACTTGGTGCTGCACTACGCGGTGCACCGGGGCAAGCCGGCCGTGCGCGCGCTCCACTCGTGCCCCATCTGCCAGAAGCAGTTCACCAACGCCATGGTGCTGCAGCAGCACATCCGCATGCACATGGGCGGGCAGATCGGCGGCAGCGGCAACGAGAGCGAGGGGGGGCCGCCGTCCGCCCCGGGCTACGCCGCTGCAGAGGCTTCCCCCGAAGTGGGCGGGACGACGAGGGTGGCGGCTCCGGCGGCTCCGGCGGAGGACGAGGAAGAAACGGGCGATGGCTACGCCGGCGAGCGGGACAGACCGGCGGAGGAGGCCGCGAGCTACTTGAGCGGCGACAACATGGAAACTGCCGAGGGGGGATCTGCCGACGGCGAGAATCGCGACGCGGACGACGATGAGGAATTTGCCGACGCGAGGGACACCAGTTTCACGGAGGGAGCCGCGGAACCCGGGCCCAGCTTCAGCCAAGGGCCGTCTCCGCCCGGCTCCGTGTCATCCGACGCATCCACCGGGAAGAAGCCCAAGTCGGGCCTGTTGAATTTCAGCCAGGAAAGCTTCAACGGCATCACCGAGGGCGACGCCTCCAGCCAGGATGGCACGCTGAGCTTCAAATATGGGGAGTTCTCGCGCATGGACTTCAGCCCTGCACCGTCCAGCGCTGCGTCCCTTTCCAACGGCAGCACCAACGACCACCGGCTGAAGCTGCTTGCCCTGGTGGGCCTCGGCGAGGGCTTCAACCCCATCAAGACGGAGTCCAATGCGGAGGGGAGCAACGATGGCATGGCAGACCAGAGCCAGGAGAATGGCTCCTTTCGCTCGTTCTCGCCCTACGATCAGAGCAAGGGCAAGGCCACCACCTGCGACATCTGCGGAAAGCGGTTCCCGTACCAGAGCGCCCTTGACATTCACTACAGGAGCCACACCAAGGTGCGGCCGTTCATCTGCCCCATCTGCAACCGCGGCTGCACCACCAAGAGCAACCTCAAGCAGCACATCCTGACCCACCGCAAGGGTTACTCAGCAGAATTTCTCGGCCAGAGCTTGGAAGAGAGTGTCGGCGGCTCTGGCACGGGCCTCGTGGCTCGGGCCCTCTCGCTTCCAGGCGATGCCGTCAACGGCTTCAAGCAGGAGCCGCCGTCCGTCGCTCCGCCGTCCGAGGGCGAATCGCCTTCGCCCGGCCAGGCGCTGGGCCTAGGCCTCGGGATGGGCCTGCCGCGAGGCTTCCTGCAGAGCCTCGTGTCGCCGCGGTCGTCCTCCACGCCGCCGTTCGCGAGCCGCCGCTCGAGCAAGCAGCACAACTGCCCGGTGTGCGGCAAGAACTACTCGTCGGCGAGCGCCCTGCAGATCCACTCGCGCACGCACACCGGCGAGAAGCCGTACGCCTGTTCCGTGTGTGGCCGGGCGTTCACCACCAAGGGGAACCTCAAGGTGCCGATTATTTATTTTACCGAGCTTTGCAATTAAGGCTGAAAGCCTTTGGTGCGTTGTCTGTCTGTCTGTCTGTCTCTCTGGGTGACCTACCATGGAATTCATGTCTGTCTGTGACATGAGGGTAGTAATTATGATTCTCCCCCCCCCGCCCCCAATCTAATTGTAATGATGATCCCATGCGAATGAAAAATTAGATTTTTACTTTCCCAACAGTTGCATAATACATGCAAAAGCGTCCAAAAAATTGGAAATATGCAAATGCTTTTGGCCTCTGCTTCTGTCCTGCTAATTTAAATACTTCCGTGGACAAACGGCATTGAATAATCCATACGTGTGCACGTTTTTTTGGAAGCTTTGATTTAACAATGGCACATTCTTATCTTATTAGATGAAGGACAAATATATACCCTGCCCACACAGTGTGTTGCTTTCTCATGTCAGTGTTTTTTAGTTGGTTTTCAGCTTAGTAAAGTCAAAGTACAGCTTGGTAATGTAAGATCAAGCTTTTAAACATGTTTTCCTCCTCGCATACCATTTATTTATCGACTGCTGGATGAAGGCGTCCAAGCCTTTTCCTTGGAGGCCCAGGCCTGGTTCAGATAATCGTCACTGGTGTTGGCCGTGAGCGGGAATCTAACCAGGGTCGCCGGGTTCATAGTGCAGCACGCTAACCGCTACACTATCGCTTAGTAAGGACAGTCTCGTATTTCCATGTATTGCAGCTCCGGAAAGATAAAAATTGGCTCTTGTTATTTTGGTTGCCGCCCCCCGCTCTCTAAGTGCTCGCTGCGAACAGCACTTGCCCTAAGCTCTGTTAAGGCTATATGGAGGAGACCTTTTGTTTTAAATGTACGTGACGTGCTTTCGGCACCTAATAAGGCAATTGCCGATGTTCCCCCGTTGCCCATTGTACCACCGTCAGGTGCACATGACGACGCACATGTGGAACAGCGTCCCCGTGCGCCGCGGACGCCGCCTCTCCGCGGAGCTGCACCCTTGCTTGCTCGACTCCGCCGTGCCGCCGCCGTCGTCGTCCGACGCCTCCGACTCCAACGCGGCGACCGGGGAAGACGGCGGCATCGCCGGCAGCGCCGGCAGCGCCGACGGTGGCGGCGGTGCAATCGTCGTGAAGCACCCGCCGCCGCCGCCGCCTCCGCCACCGCCTCCCCATCACCTGGGCCACTTCCCTCCCGACGTGTTCTCCGCTGGGCCCCATGCGTCAGGCCACCGGTCTGGGTCCGACCCGAATTTCTGGATCCAGTACGCGGCGCTGCTCGCCAACGGGTTGGCCGTGCCGCCGCCGCCGCTGCTGCCGCCGCCGCCGCCGCCGCCACCACAGCCGCAGCCGTTACTGCCGCCTTCTCTGCCCATGTCATCGGCGATGGTGGGAGCCGTGCCGGCGGTTGGGGGAGGTGGAGGAGCGGCAGGTGCTAGTGCTGGTGGTGGTGGAGGAGGTGGAGTCGGCATTGGCCTTGGTGGTGGCGGCAGCAGCTGTGGTAGTAGTAGCAGCGGAAGTAGCGGTAGTGCCAAGGTGAACGAGATTTCGGTGATCCAGAACGTGGCTGTGCCCGGCACGCCGCCGAGATTTGGCGGCGGCGTCGGTGGCGAGGGAGATGAGCACGAGGAGGCAGCGGCGATGGAGCGGATGGTGAGCGAGGGAGAAGCGGCGCACCGATACGCGCGCTTCATGGATGCCGACAAGGAGCTGGCCTAGTGCCCTTCGTGCCATTTTTGATATGGCGATGATGATAGTTGTTGGGTTCATCGATAATGGTGGTGATGACGATATAGTAGTTCATGGCTGTGGATTCATTCATGATAGCGATGATGATCAAGATGATAGTTGTGGCTTGATTGATAACGGCGATAATGATACATTAACTGGTGATGGCTGTGAATTCATTGGTGTTGATGGTGATGATGATGGCTGTGCATTCATCGATAACGGTGATCATGATGGGTCACGTTGATAGCTGTGGACTCACCGCGTCGTCGTTGGATGCTTGAGGCCCTGGGCTTAAAAGTTGGGCTGGTGCTGTCCCGTGTTAGATATCTTGACTCTTGCATTAAACACGCAGCACCCAGGACAAGTTTATTTCTTTCTTTGAAACAAAGTATTTTTTTCCAGCAACCGATGTATGCCTTGAAGTAATAACGTCGCACATTTGTATTTTAACACTTGACGAAGAGTCGCGTCAAATAAAAAGAAAATTGTCTGTCACTAAACGGGGAAGAAGAGAAAAAAATGATTGAATTATCTTTTTAAACATGTTCCAGCTGCTTAAACCTCTACGCCATGGAACTGGCCTACACGCGTAAGTAAATAAGTAGAAAATAATAACGGGCGAGGGAATGTTTTCTGCATGCCCCGAATTGTTTGAAAGGTTGGGAATTGATGTGAATGCTATCATCACATTTGAACGGCGACGATGTTGTTTTATTTGGGCACGTGGCAGCCTGCACAAAGCGTATTAATACAAAAAAAGTGAGAACTAAAAGTTTAAAGTTTACGTTTCTAAAATACCACTGGTCGTTCGTGTTATTTTGATTAGCTTTTATATATTTGCAAGCGAGGTGAATTATTCCGTTTTGCCCAGAGGTCCCGCTTCCAAGTTTTAAAAGGTCTAACGACATAATACAGTGAACAAATGATTATTTTAAGACCGTGAAATGTTTTGACGTGTTTTAAAAAATACATTTGTGAAAGTCCGCCGAAAAGTTGTAACTTTTACGACGGACCACAGAGCTTGAATTTGGCTTTTCTGTTGGGATTTATGCATCGGCCTTATTGATTGCAGCCGCCCAGTTTTAACCGTACGGCACGTAAGTTCAGATCCCTATAACCGCTGACTTTTCAAGTCGTGTGTGGTGCTAGAATCAATGTTATAGGAGCTGTACAAAATTTGGCAATGCCGTTATTTAAAAAAAAACTTCATAAATTTTTTCTGTTTAAGATAATACCTGAGTGAAGTAAACTTAAAATAATTAGCATTGCTATATATTTCTTTAAATGGACCAAAATGTCTACGAGTGTGACCATTGCATACTTTGTGGCAATTTGTGCACGTAGTGGGCTTGTATATAATGTAATATGTTTACACGCGGAGGTGACGTAACAACACTTGGCAGTTTTAATAAACGTGTTTTTAGACGGTAGTTCTTTTTTCAGGTTAGTGATTTACGCGTACATTTATACAACAAAATAAGCTCTCCGTGACCCTTTTATATATCATATGAAAAAAAATCGAATGTTTTTTTACCCCCCCCCTCCTTACGTTATTGTTGATGCATAGACGTAGAAGGCTGCAGCGTTAAGCTGCGAGCTGTCTTTTTAATTCGCGTACTGTTTTATTTATTACTGCGTTTATCGTAGACTTGTTTTTTAGTGAAGTTACTTTTCAGGCATAGGTTGGGGCGGTTGTGACGATGGGGGGGGGGGGGAGCCTTGCCTATTGCAAACTGTATTTAAAAATATATATTCACTCAGGATAAGCTCATGGATGATGGAGTAAATTAAGTGGATTTTTGTGAATCTGTTGAAAAGTGGAATGTAGGTGGGTACCACAATTGTTCACTTTGTCGTTTTATTTCACTTTTCATATAACAGGTCGTGTTAACGGAATACCAAAAAAAAGTTTTTTTTTAACCCCGTAAAGTGCTTGATGTCACATTTTAGAAACCCACAATGAGAGTGAAGTGATTGTGAAACATTTGATACATTTAGTTTACAACCGAGTGCCTTCTTTGCTACTGATGAACATACTACTCGCTCTACCTCAGTGCCTTGTAAATATATATGCTTGAATCTTTGTTTGGTTAAAGTTGTTTTTTGTTGATAATCAGTCGTATAAAACACATTTTACAGCTTTTGTTAACTAATTAAAATATTTCTGGCCTGGTCTGCCTTAGTCTCGATGGTTATTCAGGAGGCCTTTGTGAAACAATGACATGCTACGATTTTTGGAAGTATGAAACAGCCTCTCTTGAACTAAGTATTAATTATAGCTGGTTTACTACTTCAGTGGCAATATTTTTCCAACGTTTTTTAAAAGGGGGAAAAAAAGTACTGTAATATTTATCAACCAATACCTCAATGTATTTACTGAATGTACGTAGAGGAGAACTGGAATGTCAAATAAAATCAGGTTTTTTTTGTATTGTTTAAAAAAAAGTTGACATCTTTTTATACGGTTCGTGAAGTGATGTTTTGGGTACGGGGGGGCATATTTAGATAAGTTACGACTTAAGGGGGGGGGGGTGTTATTTTTGGACAACATAACGATGAGAAGTTTGTGGCAAGGGGGTGAATTTTCTCATCATAATTCTGATCGAAAAATGCATTTCTGTGTTCGTAACAGGTCCGGGAGACATTCTTGAAGTGCCGTTGTT
Organism: Entosphenus tridentatus; assembly: GCA_014621495.2. Taxonomy (NCBI): domain Eukaryota; kingdom Metazoa; phylum Chordata; class Hyperoartia; order Petromyzontiformes; family Petromyzontidae; genus Entosphenus; species Entosphenus tridentatus. Next base: position 1,610,268 of record CM025643.2, on the reverse strand, counting down.
CATAGCGTCTGGAAAAAAAACACATGTGCCTGGTTTGAAAGATGCAGTGAGGGGAAATGCAGTTAAATAAATCTGTTCATGAATCACAGCTCGACTGTGCTTGTCTGCTCTTGTATGTGTGCATCGTCTGAGGGTGACATTGCCCCAAGATCATCGTCTCTTGCGTCACCAGTTCAATTAACTTCTTTCACACCGTACGTAGCCAATCATGGTAATCGGAGGTGTGTGTGGGGGGGGGGAACTAAACACAAAACGTGAAATTTAAATGAATACAAATAAAATAATATAATATTAATTTAAATTTCATTTTTTACCTACGTGACTTTATCGAAAAAAATAAGAGTGAATCCTTGCAGTCACGAAAGCTTCAAATCTAGACATAAACACAAAAAGCAGTTCTAAAGAAGTGCGTTTTCAATCTATATTATTTAGAGGTGCATCGCTTCGGTGGCTTTCTAATATCGCACGGAAGAACGTTCCAGACGACCGCAGAAGCGCATCTGAAAGCGCGCGCGGTGCGGTGACCGTCTTTGTTTGATGGCTTTGTTCGTGCAAAATGATCGTTATAAGAAGCCTGCTGGAAATGCCATCGCTTAATGAACAACCTCCGCTAGTTTTTTGACAAGGTTAAGCCGAGTTGGTTAGCAGTGACATTTACATCGATGTATTGACGTGTAATGTAACTCGTCCTTTTGTTCAATGCGTTTGTCTTAATTCGGTACATGAGAGTTGATGCTTATTCGGAGTGCGTAGACGTCTGTGAGAACCTGACTACCGTGAAAAATTCTGAGTAATCCCCTTGATTCATTCGTGAGATAATCACTTAAGATAATTGCGTCGTAAATCATTAAACGTGTGGTTTAATCTGCATTTAGGAAGGGTGTGGTCTTAATGAGATGTACGTTTTCTTTTTTAAAAAACCCGTACCAACTAACGTATGCTAACGTGTTCTTATTCCTTTTTAAAGTTGAAATGTATGTAATCGGCACATTTTACTTAAATAGTTTAAACGATTTTTTTAAACGAACATTACAAATCCATGCACGGTGTGTTTGACTAGATAACCGAATACATTTTTCCAGAATAGGAACTTATTTTTTTTACGTGTTTTGCTGGAGAGACATACGCAAAGAAGGATCGTCTGCCCTTTTAACACATCAATGGTGTGATCTGAATTAACAGCATTGTTTTCCTGCAAAACATTAACTTTTTTTCATGTTCTTATTTTCTTGCCCTTTGAAATGTGTATTACAAAATGCTCGCATTTGATTTAAATCGGTTTTATCACCGCCATATGTTTTGTGTATCTAAAATTGCATTTGTATAATAAGTACGTGCTGTATGTACAGTACCATACTGTGTGTAAATTATCGATTTACGATTCCGTAATACGTTTGCAAATATCAATCGGAGTGGCTTAATCTTTTACGTTTTAAGGGATGTTCTGCATTTAATAATTTCCTGTCCAAATATTTGTAACCAACTAATAGCAACGTCGAATTATTCCATTTTTACTCCCATACTATATTTAAATTATTAACATAAACAAACCATGCGTACATTTACACTACACCGCATTATTGATCAACTAAACATCGGTGTGCTGTGCACAACGCAGTATTTACTGACGTGCACGTGTGTGTACACACACACACCGTTTTGTATTGTGCGTCTTCGGTGTCCACGTGTGAGCACGCGGGATATGGACATTGTTTGTATATCTTGTTCAAAAAAAATATATTACAAAACGATAAAGTTACGAGAAAATAAACGCGTTAAATAACGGCTCCAAACACAGGTGTGTGTGTGTGGAGGGAGCTTGGGGCCAAGTTAAACATGACAATTGGCTTAAGGCTCAGCAAATTCAACACTTTTGGTGAAGATTTGTACAGTAAGCTTTTGATCTTCGAAAAATAAGGCTGTTAAATGAAAGCCAACTTTAACATATAAAGTAAGAGTCGTGGAAGTTTACCGTGATTATTATTTTCTCTTTAACTTGGCTTAGAAGATGGCCAGGCGCGCGTGTGTGATGTTTTATAACTTGTGTATAATAATGTGCTGCAGTGGTTAGTCCGCACCGCCTGATGAATCAGGGGGGGGGGGGGGGGGGGGGGGGGGGGGGGGGGGGGGGGGGGG
>CM025643.2:1584735-1607570 GCA_014621495.2 Entosphenus tridentatus | reverse complement strand
AAAAACCTAAGAATATGAATCCTTGCAGTCACGAAAGCTTCAAATCTGGAGAAAAACAATGTTAATGGTCAATTCGGCGTCACAAGAGATGATGACCACCACTCTGTCCATTGTTGTAATTCTATTCTTGGGTCTTTAGGGAAAGTCACGTAGAAAGGTTCAACCGAAAGATCCAAGAATATGAATTCCTGCAGTCACGACAGCTTTAAGTCAAGATTGTTGTAATCGTTACAGAATATCAGTTTAAATTAAAGTGAGAGTCTCTTTGCAAGAACAATTTGAGTCCAAATGGGGTGCTAAGTGTAAGCACCATATTTTTAACACGTAGGCTTTCGCGACCAATACCATCCATACGTTTGTTTGGGGTTAGATCGCGTAAATACAAATGTGTCGTTAAACCCGCCACCACCAGACACAGGCAATTAGTAAGCTTTGTCACGTAAACAGAACATTCCAATTTGTTACTCGTACAGCACACCGGTGTGTTGGAGAGCAAATCCACAACATTTATAATCTGAGTACGACGTTTTGCCAGTAATTACAACTAGCATCATCAGGCGACAGACAGATCTGTGGATAAATCCGCCTGTTTCGTTCCCTAATTATGGATAACACCATCTGTTACACGCTCAGAAACATATTCGTACACGTGCACAAATTGACTGCCATTTACAATTGTCTCGCCAAAGCCTCATCTTTGTGAGGAATCTAACGGAATCCAATTTGTGAGCTTTCAACTTCATTTTTAGGTGCCGCTGTGGATTGGGTGATAAAACGTTGAGCAGGATTTATTAATGTGAACTCTGAAAGGTCTCCAAGGACTTCGGACATGGACTAACCTTCTTCATGGGGCCATGGATACACACGCGAAAGCGATCCGGGGGCATACGGCCCTTTCCTCAATTACAGTTAACCGGCAGCCATGGAGATGGTTTCAAACGAGACGTGCCTGGGTTTGGTAACAGGATCTTGTAAAAAGATGGGGGGGGGGGGGGTTGTTTATGTGCCTCTGTGTGTGTGTGTGTTGCGTGACAATTGGATCTGTGCTAAGAGTGGGGGCATCCATTTTACAAAAAAACCAAACTGAAGAGCGAGAGTGGGGAGAGGAGGGTGGAGTCGAACAAGAGATGGAGAAGAGATGGAGGGGGGGTGGTTGGCGGTGGTGGGGTGTGGTACACAGCCTAGAAATCTACTTAAATTCGAATGAGTAACTTGTGCATTAACAGCTCGTCAGGTGGCCTGAATCTAAAAGACCTTTCACATGGAAATGTGGCTTCGGAGGGATGGGGGGTGGTGGTGGTTGCTGGTGGGAGGAGGAGGATGAGGAGGAGTTGCAAAGTCCTTTGTGTTACTTGGACGCTTCAGTTTTCAGCAAAACTTTGCAAGCAGGAAGTTTCATCCATATGGAATGCGGTTTCTGTCGGCCATGTTTGAGAACGTAAATATATAAAGAACAATGTTTATAGGGCTGGTCACTCAGGAGGGTTTTTTTTCATTTAAACCAGAAAAAACACCTACAAAAGAAGCCAGTTTTCTAGCCTTAAATGAGATGCGTTTTGATGTTACTGAATTGGCAGTCACCTTAAGCGTTCAGTGTCCATGCGGGTCCATTTTGCAGCAACGCAGTCGATCTATTAAGCCAAAGTTACAGGAATCTTGTAGTTTTTTTTATAATCTTATGGTCTAAAAAACACTTCACCCATAACATCCGACAATTAAAAACAGTGGTGGCGAAGTGCTTAACACCCCTCACTCGATCCTAAATGTAAAATTCATTTTCAAATTGAAAACTAATTTCTTTAGAACTACTTTTGTGTTTTTAGTTTGTTGTCCTTCCCCGCATCTGTGATTTAGCACGGTTGGCTACGTACGGTGCGAAAGAAGTTCAACGTCCACACGAATCTGACAACACGAGTTTGATGCTTACCCACGGCCTGCATTGACCGGTGCGGTGAAGTATGGTCAAACAACACCCATGGCCTTCAGCCAGTCGTGGATTGGAAAGGGGCTGCACGTTATAGTCATTGAACAAGATGTGCGCGTCGATTGTTAATGTTTAACAGTTAACCAAAAGTACATTACTGCAGCAGGTTCTGTGCGTGTGTTGTGCGACGCACACGATGTATGCGGCAGGTACATGCAGAGTCGTGTGTACACATGTAGGATTCCTCTACTATACAACAAGAGCTGACATTCTCGGCTCAATGATGGTGACAAAGACAAAGACCCCCCGTGTAGCCTTAACAGACTGTAGGGGCAAGTGCTGTTAGCGAGCACCTATGAAGGCCGGCACGGCACGCGAGGGGGTGGGTGGCCAGCAACCACGCCCGGCCGCCTTTGTCTCCCCAGTGGCGATGTTTACGCACCGCACCAGGTACCCATTTGAGGCCGAGTCGACCTAGGGGAGGCTGGACACATTCGTCACCTATGTTGGGCCGTGAGTGGGAATCGAACTCTGCCCGCCGGGTTCGCAGCGCAGCGCTAACCACGATCACTGCTGCCCCGTGATGTCGCTCGACATCACTGCGGCGCGAGCAAGGTGGCCACGTGGAGTGGTGAAGGACCGCTCAATCCTTACGGCGTCAACGAGGAGACCCCCCCCCCCCCCAGTTTTTGGTGTTTTTGTGTGCCTGGGGGGGGGGGCGGGGTGACCGAGCTCTGTATTAAAGCTCTACACACTCGGGATGCACGCTAGCAAACCTACGTATGCAAGTCAACACGAAGCAGTGTGGCACATAGCCGATTTTAATGGTTCTCACAATATAACCAGCGGCGTTGGGCCGACTTTGCATGTTTACTGGGTTCCTCCTTTGTTAATATAATAAAATTGAGGCTATACCCTATCATTACAGTCTCGCATTGTGCGGTGTGTTGTAAAAAGGTTAGGTATTCCTGCCCTAGATTTATCTCTTGCAGCCTGTACTGCACACTGACTATGCTAATCTGCAACAATGCTTATCAGTCTGTTTAAAATGGTCTTAGGTATGTATGATTAGAGTTATCTGGCCCAAAGCAGTGCAATTTATTTGCTCTGTGGGTGCATTTTAAATCAAATAGTATGCTACTTATAAAGCTGCGTATCGCGTGCGACAAAGATCTGTACTTGTAAACGTTTTAATCATTGTTAACTTTTCAGCAGCTGCTTTATCAGTCAACGTGGAAGGTTGGGTCAAAGTTGAGCCCACCGTTGTAACCACATGCAGGACGTTGCTGGCTCAACAGTGGCCCTGCTTACGGTAGAGTAATTGAGTTTCATTTCCAACCACGGCTAACATCAGTAGCGAGGGGTTTATGTGGTGCAGTATTGGGATCCCTTCGTCAACGTACAGCAATCATTGTGGCTGAAATCGTGGTGGCCAAACACTCTCCATGTGGGGAGGCCTTTATCCAGCAGTGGAGTGGGGGTGCAAATTATTATTACTGTGCACTTTATCACTCTAATATGTTACAGAAAAATACAATGCTGTTATTGTTATTGATCCAGAGCTTCAAGACACCTTTCACGAGAATCCTGCTTTGGTTGGTTACCCAATTCATCATTGTTTAATTCACTTAAATTATCATTATTTTTTATGAAACAAATGATGTGGTGATGCCGCTGGCTTTGGCAGTGGTGCACAATTCACAAACACCAACACTGCCTTAATCGTAAACAATATATCCTGCATAAAAAAATACGTGACGCTTTGTGCAATTGCCCACCATAATATCACAAATAAGGGCAGCGTTATTGACGAATGTCTCTAGTTTTCATATTTTATATACGTACATGTTGCTGCAGGAATGCTGGCGTTTTTGACATTTTCTGCTGCTGTTTCTGGCGGGTAAATTGACATACTGCACCACCGGTACAATCGGTAACAGCCCTACAAGTCGTCAGTACGTACAGGTGTTGTAATCGCCAGGTGGCTTACGCACGATAAAATCCCTGCAACATTTGCGCGGTACAATACACGCGAGCAATGTTAGATTCAACAAAGTTGAAATTAGATGCAATGGACAACGCTGAAACATTAGATTTGGCATACAGCAGTTTCGTTGGTTCTCATTGTAGGCTGCTTCATAAGCGGTATCTTCACAATGTACACAATAAATTAACATATCAGGCCCTCCACGTGGCCTCGTGCAAGGCTGGCTATGCTGATGAGACAATTAAATGTCGAAACCGGTGGACAGTTTACCGGTCTTGAACCATTGCTGCTGAAATAAATAAATAATATACTCCCAGGAGGCTGATGGGAATTGTAATAGCAAAATATATATTTTTATGTGGATGGACAGATGTAAAGGCGGGGTCTGGTGTGTTTATTTATTATTTCCGTGCTTATATTGCGTTAAGTAGAACCAATGTGTTAGCGTCATTGTGGCAACAAAAAAAATACATTTGCATAGGGGGGGCTTTGCACAGAAGGCGCATATGGTATGAATTCACACATACGGTGGTGTAAATGAACATCTGCCTTTCGGGAAGGACTCGCCCTCCTTTTTATGGGAATATGGAATTTCCACCAATGACACACAGCCCCCCCCCCCTGCCAACGAGAGACACTGCCACGTGCTCAATTGATGGGGGGAAGACAACTTCCACTTGACACTTAAGCCCATCTCTCTCGCCTCCTGCTAAAATTTGCAGGAAATGCAAGGGTAGTAAACGCACGCACAAGAAAAAAAACTATATCTGGGCAGCGATACACCCCGCTCATATTTGTCCACGCTTTCTTGTTTGTTTGTTGTTGTTGTTGGTGGTGCTGTTGTTGGGAGACGGTGGCTTTTGAATGATTCCAGGCATGGTTGGTAGTCGGGAGCCATTCGCACTTTTGGGAAAGCCTCTATTGATGCCGGTCATTGCTCTCACGGGATGGTGTGATGTGTTTACAACACTCATTTCCTGAGCCCTCCCGTTGTTAAAGCCATTGTGGCACCTGTGACCGCATTTAATAAGACAGCCGCACATCCGGAAAGTGCCTTTCACCCCCCTTCCTCCTCCTCATCTGCTGCGAGCGTGTGGCTTGTGAATATGCGCGGTGTGGTTAGCATTTCAGTGGAGCCCAAATTGACCAGCGTGTGATGCTTGAATAATAATAATACACCGCATGTGTATGGTGATGTTTTCCCTGGAAATGTGGACTTTTTTTGACACTATTGCCAGGAATTCAAATGGAGATGACCAACGCCCATTGATTAATAGGAGCTTGGGGTACTTAGATTTTTTTAAAAACCCGATTATTACAAAGGGCTATAATGGTCTATTCATTTTGGACAATTATTGATATGGACTTGAGTAGTAAATTGTGTGCCTGGGAGTGTTACGTTTCATTGGGAGGCTGTGTCAGGATCACATTTTGAGTTCTCAAGTGTCTGAGCAGTGCAGTTGATGAGCGCAGTAAATAATGAATATATTAAGCAAGAATGTCTGATTATATTACAGTACAGTATAATTTGCGGCCCTTTGTCAATCCACTGCTGGACGAATGAAGGCCTCTCAAGTCAAGTTATTTTTGGTTAACATGCAGCGCCTTTTTGGCACAAATCTGCCACCCAAGCGCTATCGCATCATTGCACACATGAACATAAAAATAAACAACTCTATACAACAACAATAGATATCAAAGGCAAGTTGTGGCTGTCAGTTTTAGGGGGGGTTGTTGAGAATGCTTCACCACACCGGTCAGAGTGTGTTGGTCAAGGAGGGGGCCCAGGACAGCTTCACATATCGCCGGCCGCTGAATCGATCTCCGGTCACGGAATTCATAGACTCGGTGCGCTAACCACGACATCACTGCTCAGCCACCACTTGTGATTGACCGATGTAAACTGTGATTCTCTAGAAGGGATAGAAAGCTGACATGACACATATATATAGTAATTCCAAAAAACGAAATCTCATGTTTGAACCCTCCCAAGTTTTTTTTTGGGGGGTGTAAAAATAATATTTTTGAGGTTTTTGAAACGAGTCCAAAATAACTGAAAGGAGATTAATGCTAACATGTTATATATTTTAAAATCATTAAACCTATAAACCCCCGCACCATACCCCCCAATACAATATAGTATTAGCAGGGAGACATTTAAAACATTTCAAGCAAGATTGTGTTTAAACATGGGCCTTTAAAATGCTTGAAAATGGAGCTTTTGAAGGGTGTTAGATCCCAATTGTATAAATTCTTTCTGACTCTGTCTTGGTATTTTTTTGTACTAAGCGGGGAATTCCTGCTACCAGTAGTTTTATACAGTATAGCGCAAGAGCTTAGATACAGCATATACAATATATACACACATTTACAGGTATACAAGTTTAAATATAAAAAGTATGCAATTTTTTGTATAAATTATTTCACAATTCCTATAGGTCTTTAAAAAGTTATTTAATATCAATGAAGCAGTATATACAGTGTTATCTAAAGACCCAATCTTTTAAAATGCATAAATATACATATATCAATGTGCAGGTCTTACATTGCTTTCATCCATTGCAGAATACTCATGGCTTTCATTTGTACAAACATATTTTATGCAGATAGAATGCATACGTTTAAGAATTCACCCTGTACCTAACATCACATTTCTAAGTGAAACAAACTGAAAACAAACCACATTGTCAACAATTCATGAAGCCTGCACATAGCATTTATTGTTAAGCTAATGGCATGAAATAAATAAACTAGTGAAATTCTATCCTCCATGATTTACAATGGCATGGAGGGGTTTTAAAATTCAAGCGGCATTTTTTTTTTTAGACACCGCTTTGTTAGCATTTTCTTAAGACAGACGATATACACAGGGATTAAAGACAGGATGCCAAGGAAAAAATACAAGTGAATTGAAGCTAGCAGAAGGCCTCCTCACAAAGCCCTATCAGTCTTAACGTTGATGCACTTTGTATTTTTTTTCTCTCTCTCTCTCCCCTCTCTGAAGCATCATCTTAATCTCGGAGGGTTTCAATTACGGGACTGTCCAGCTGGTCTGAAAAAAAAAATTATCCCACAGATTTTTACCCTCAGGGGGGGGAGCACCCACAGGTCTTAGCGAGCTTGAGCACACAGATATGTGTTGCCATCCGGCCGGCCCGTGTACAGAAGCACACACACACAAACCGTGGCCAGGGGACTCATGTTACTACACAAACAAGGGCCCAAACATTTCCTCCATATTGCCGCCCCCCTTCCATCCACTGACTCTGAAACTGTCAGTTTATCTGCGGCCCATCTCTCCTTTGTTTGGTTTTAAGAGGACCAAAATGTGCATCCGATCCTACAGCTGACAGAGGAGAGACAAAGAGATAAGAATAATGAAACTGCAAATAACAACACGAGCCCAAGAAAGACCACACATTTTTTTTTTGCACTCCTCGCCTAACATTTTCTTCTCAAATCTCTTGAATTCAGTGGCCGCCCGCTTTTTGTAAATGACAAACGGGTAAGTGGAATCGAAGCTTAATTGCCAAAGGCAAGTCTGATTAGCGTCAAGATTACTGTGCTTGTTCTATAATTTGAATCTTGAGTTTGTGCACGGACAAAAAATTGCGTGGGATTTTTTTTTCGCGATGGAATTCAAATTGAACCCAAACGTGGTCATTCGAAGCCAACGCGAAAACACCTGGTCACGTGTGAGCCTCACATAAGCCACGCTAAATGCTTCCCATGTGTGAAAAATCACATCTCAAACATGAGTCACACGCCACCACTAGCTGCCACATGTGTACACTTACGGGTCACTTGGTATTTTTATTTATTTTTCCCTCTGGCACACACCAAGTGTAAGGGGGGCAATGTAGCAAGTACATTGTTGTAGTGTACTTCTATGCTCAAAACGTCCCCCAGGACCCGCACGGCGTGCAGAGGCCCTCATCCAGCAGTGGATTAGCAAATCTCATCTGTTCGTTAAAAATGACGAATACATTTTTTTCAAGAAATACAGCAACAGCTACGGCATCATGAAGGACAATTTACCCTTTTATTAAAGAACAGAATGTCCCGTGCATGTAATTGCATGGCACTAGTTTGGTTCATTGGTATTGGTTAGCGATCTTAAATGGTGGATTGTTCCCCCCTTTTTTTTTGGTCAGGAAACAAATTTTCCGTTCAAAAACCTCAAGCAATTTTCTCCATTATAAGATTATTGCACACATATGGGGGGGGGGGGGGGGGTGGGCTTAAAAACACTGAGCTATAGTCTGACTTTTTTGCCGTGAATTTTATACAAATCGTCACCCCAAAATGTTTTCACTTTAGCGTTAAGGTTTTATCAATAACAAGTGGTGCAGTGGACTTTATGGCTGATAAGTTACAGAGACACGTTTAATGTGAATATACGTTTTAAAAGTGTATAGCACAAATATGAGTGAATTGCCAAACACTTTAATGTTATTTATTTTGAGTTTATAATGTATTTAGGGTTATACATTTTTTTACACCGGACACTTTATGGCTTTAAATATATAAATATTTGTTATTTTTCCAATTCACAAGGATATTTTCACATTTGGTAAGTGTTACATGGCAGGCCAATAGGAAGTGGTTATCTAACCCAAAGGGCGGAGGTCATGGCACAGGAAGTGATCCCCCTTGTCATGTCAAAGGTCACGCCCATCATCACCCACCCCAGTCAAACATTTTTTGTGAATAAGAAAAAAAACCGCCATTGTGCACACTTCTAAAACACAACTCACAGAACGTTTGAAACACTGTGCCACTGATCGACCGAGATTGTACTCGACAAATAGCAACAACCACAAATAACGCAACGAATTCATAAGGTGATCATAAAATGATCTGTACTACAACCACATCATTCTCGCGAAGTTTCTTTTCAGCCGGTGTCCTCTTTCACATGCTTGAGCGCACTGTCCCAAAGTTAACCCTTAAGATGACCCGGCCCCCCCAAACCCCCTCCCCTTTACAAGGGATGCACACAGAGCCGGGTCCACAATGGGATGCCCTATGGCAGCTAATTGCAGTGGCCTTGTTTTGTGAGCACTTGACGCCACTGCTAACCCGCCATGGCCCCAACTCTTTAGGAGTTTTTGTTCCATCGTAATCATCATCGTCGTCGTCATCATCAATCGCAGCAGCATCGGTGGTGGCGGATATTTGCCGGTCACGTGGTCGGTTGTTTGACCATACTTCACCCACGCTGTGCCATCATGCTCACCGCGCTTAATCGACTCGCATACCTTGGGATCGTGGCCCACTACTGCAGTCACGAAATACGTGCGTAATAAATATATGCTCGTGATTGTGTGTACATTTTTACAACTGTTAATGTCAAGTAAACGGGTAACTACCGCGTCAGAATGTTCAACAGTCTCGTCATTGTGTTTCGAGGACGTGTTTTTGAAAAGCATTGGGACACTTTTTTTGGCACGTGGTGCTTTTATCAATTGGATATTCTCTTTCCGCCACTCTCGTGTCGTAAATGAGACGAGTTGACCTTAAAAAAACGGCGAGCTCGATAAATAGGCAAACGAAATACTGATATTTTCCGCACGTCAAAAGTTTCCCCTACACAAGTTCAACCCATTAGCACTCGTGTCAACAGTGTTTTCAATTTTAATTCCTCAAAACACGCGGGCGGAGGAAGAGAGAGAGAGAAAAACCCCAGGGTTTATTGCATTTTAACGGGTTGCCTGCAGCTGTCAAGACTCGCAAAGCATGTTCGTGTTATAAATTGGGGTTGATGGCGATATACACTTAACCGGGCTAATTAAGTAAAACAGCGCAGAGGAAAAAAAATAATCGATGGGGGTTTGACTCACAAAGAGGTGGGTTGGGATGGGGGGTAGAAGGAGGGGGGGGGGGGTGGGGGGCAACCCCCCCCCCTCCCCCCAAATAATTCAGAACAGATGTAAAGGAGCATGCTGTTTGTTGTTTGGTAATTCCACGCGTGGCCTGTGACAGCCATGAGGTCGGTCCATTGTGAGGTGGGGTGAGGCCTGGGCGGTGGGTTTGGTGCGAGTTGGGGGCTTTGGAGGGTGGGGAGAGGGGGGTTGGGTGCTGCTGCTTGGGAGATGGTGGTGGTTGGTGGTGGCTTACAGGAGATGCTGCTGGGTAGCGGTAGCGGTGGGGGGTGTTGCCGGAGGGAGATGGGTAAGGAACGTAAGGAAAGTGGAATTTGCTGAAAAGACGGTTGTGGTTTTGGAAGCGGGAGAGATTGAGGGTGACGATGACGATGGTGATGGCGTTTTTTGTTGAGTTATTCCGGATGGGTGGCGCACGAGAAAGGGCGAGGGATTTGATTTTTTTCTTCTTCAAAGTCAGATGTGAAAATAAAGAAGAGGAAATTGCCGCTGCTAACTTGCCGCTTGAAGAAATAAAGCGCATCAATTAAATGTAATAGATCTAGTCAAGTTTAGATTAACAACACACGTCCCGCGTTCAAAACTTTCCACGCGGTTTTGTCTTCGTATGCATTGTTTACCTTTCACTCGTCTGCACTTACCGTCAGGGTGAAGTATGGTCAAAGCAGCTCCCGTGACCGATATGACGTGAGAAAGTGTTTTGACAAAGGGCTGTGAATTATATATGTCTTAAATGACAGCAACGTGGCAGCAGGCCATACTTTCACACTGCCATGTGTGTGTGTGAGCCTGAAGTGAGTGCCCCATACATAGTTGTTATAAATCAGTACATATTGCAGATGCATCTCCTCAACGCCATGGTGACTCATCTTTGAAGCCACTGTTCATCATTTAATATCCACAGCCTCTCCGAGTTTCTTTTTGGAAAGGTGGCGTATTGGGGGGGGGGCATGTTTTTCATAAATATCAACTTTTGGTCAATCCACTGCCGGATGAAAGCCTCCCCAAGCACGATTTCAGACTCGGGATCTTTACTTTTCCTCGAGAAATCCCATGAAACTATGAAGCTCGCTCTTTGTCGCAGATGTCCAATTAGGGCAGGTCAGAAGGTTTTAGGTTCCACGTTTCATAATTTTGAATGAACGACCGAAACAGGCGAATTTCTCCACAACTGTGGCTGTCCGCCTGATGATGCTGGTTTTAACTACCGGCGAAACGTCACGATAATCCAATTGTAAATGTTGTCGTGGGTGTTTTACCATCCAAAGCACCACGGATAAAGCAGAAACGGCAGCAGCCACACGGTGAGCCTGTGCGAGAGATTTCTCAAGCTCTGTTTAACGCGTAGGCTTTGCCGACCAATATAATCCATAAGAGGTTTTTCTTTTGGTTAGATCGCGTAAATATAAATGTGTCGTTAAACCTCTAATTGTAAATATAAGTGTTGTGGGTTTAGTCTCCAAAACACCGGTGTGCTGTACTAGTAACAAATTGCCATTTTTTGTTTACGTGACAAACCTTACTAATCGGCTGTGTAGGATGGTGGCGGGTTTCACGACATATTTATATTGACGCGATCTAACCCAAAAAACCTCTATTATGTGAAGGAAAGACTTTACTTATTTAAGTGGAGCTTGTAGAACAATGCTTGCCTAATTGATTAAATAGTCGACGTAACGATGCGATGGGAAATTCCTATGTTTAGAAAAGGGTGATCAAAAACACTGGTCACAAAAAAAAACATTCTGGCCTGGACTTTTGCAGCTGTTTTAGACTAATTTCAGGGTGCTGATTCCAAATCTGATCTCATATTTGCTCTATCACATCATTTTTATGCTATCGGCATACCCCATTTTCATTGATTTTACCCGAAATTAACTCTGTCACTTATGATTGCAAGTTGTTGCGAGTCAGTGACTGCTTTAGTGTTAAAATATGGTGCTGTGTTTTTAGGATAGTGTGTTTATAATATCACTTTATGTAGATATCCACATTTATATAATATTTTTCTTCTGCAGTTTTAATTGAAAATGCAATATTTGATATCTCAAAGACCTGATGTGATGGACAAAAACTGATGCCAGATTTGGAATCAACACCCCAAAATATTCCTAAAACCGTTGGAATACCTTATGCCAGAAAAAGTGTGTTGACCAGTGAAATGTACGTGAACAACTGCAGCTCCACTGCTGGATGGAGGCCTCGCCAAGTTGCCACCGTCTCTCGTGATCCTGCAATAGAACGATCCACCTGATTCCATTGCTCCATCTCCCCATTGTTCGTCCTCGTCAATTGAAATAGCTTTCGCAAGTTAATGCCGTTGTCCCAAATGCCCGCGGGTGTTTTCCAGGACACGTGCATTTTAAGTGCAGCACCATCCCCTTTTGTGCGTGATACTCGTTCATATTAAGTTGGTGTACATTTTTATAAAAAAAAAAGTTTACATTTTAATCCTATTGACTGATCCATGAGTCGCGTGAAAAGTGTGTATGAGCTTTACATGTTACATTTTGAACGGAAAATGTAGTCAAGAGACAAACTGCCCTTGAGTGTGATCATTTGGAGGTTGGTATATACCGCACGACATTCTGCAGAGACATTAATTTGAAACGATGGTGATGGCTTGGGGAGGCCGTCGTCCAGCAGTGTATTGAGCATGGCTTATGGATGATGATGATGGTGTGAGACAACACCAAGTCGCGAGCAGTTCACAGTTCAAGTGAGTACTTGGTGGGGAGTCAAAACCTCTTTTCAGTCAGAAGGCTTCAAGCCGAGTTGCGTGGAGATATTTATCGCCGTAGCAATGTCCGCGGCAGTAAGGAGTCGGTCAAAATGTCCGTAGTGCCTGGTGTCTCCCGCTCTGCAGTTGCCGAATCTTCTTTTGTTTTCCAGGGTTGTTTATCTTAAGCCATCTGCCGGAATGCCCCATCTGTTCAAGTGCCATTAAATCTCTGGCCAACTTTGGGGTGTTGTTGTTTTTTCACTTTTTGTTTTCTTTTTGAAGGACGGCGTCCCAGTGCCAAGCCGGTTTATGGCATTCGAGCAATGTGCCCATCTTTCACGGGCATCGCTACCTCGCTTTCTACAGTCGGCCGTCTAGGGCATCTCGTTAACGGGCAGTCGAGATTTGAGCCCGTTGCAGTAACACCTATACACACACACAAATAAATATGAGAATCGTCTCGTGTGTGTGTATGTATGTATGTTGAACTTCTTTCGCATCGTATACGTAGCCACCCGTGTTAATCGGAGGTGCGGGGAAATCGGAGGCGCAAAAACTCTGACCTAATTGTATTCAACTTCCAGACACATTTTTTGTATTTATGTGGGATGGAGTGGTGATGCGGTGGTTAGTTTCTCGACACCGCCAATGCCATTTCACTTTTTCTGTCATATATACACAACGATGTGTCAAATGTACACCGTATGCTAGAGACATAGTGCCTACACAGAGGAACGTAGGATTCTAATGCCAATCGCTCACGATGCGAGTAGTCGGCTTTGCAATGTCAAATAATGCTTTACAGCTGGGGATCACCACTGTAAGCATTCTCTGCTGATGATACTTAATAGGGGTGAAGCCATTATAACACAGCTAAGACAGTTAAATTGCTACCGCACAAAAATGTGTGGTAATGATCGTGGCTGGAGAAATACCTTTTGGGAAAACTGCGACCCGCTGTGGCCCACAAGTGGTTTTTGCGCACAACTTTTATTTGAACCTCTCCCCCACCGACGGCGTTTTGCCTCCTACACTGGCGTTGTGGCGAAAGCGCAGCCCTGCAAATGCTTCTCGCGCTACTGCTGGCGAGAAGCACCTTCTACTGCAGGCAGCCTTCCCTAAGAGATCCGATCAAGGTTTTTTTTAAATCCTTTATATTAAGTTCACTTGCTTGCGCGCTAACGACCGTGCAAATCTTTCGGTCATTTTTTAACCCACTTCCCGTGATCCAATCGAGTTGACATTTTGCACACAGACTCGTTGTGCGTGACAATTTATTTTCGTGAAAAATGTTTTCCTAAATTGTACACTTTTTAGGCAAATGTTTTTTATATTTAATTACCAATTGGTTAATGGTGGCAGGCAATCATCTGACCCATAGGTGGCAGCCATCTCAAGCCAGAGGACGAGAGGACTCTAGCCGCCACGCATATAAAGGATTTATAGTGAAAAAGTTTGTTTTTACGGGTTAATTTTTTTATTGGTCCACTTTTCCGCACTGCGCTGGCCAGACACCATGTCCCACCACACACGACCTGTGCACATCGACTAACCAGCCTACCCAGTTCTCCTGCTGGCTGGACAGAGGTGGATGGGCATCAGAATGTGTATCTGTATTCATGCTGGAGGAATGCGATGAGCTAAAATCTCTTTTTCAAAGATGTCCAGCAGGAGCGGGTCACAACAACAACAAACAATACGAAAGCACGATAGGCGTGCAAAGTGTAGGAAAGATAAGAAATTCGCTAAAATAAATGCAAATAAAAAGACACTTTTTAAAAAAATACACTTTTAATTTTACCAGGTAAATCCCACTGAGCTACTAGACATTGTGTTTCAACCGCCGCGCCGGGAAATCAAACCGAAGCCGGTGAACTCTGCATCGCAGGTCCAAGTGTCGCCGTCCATTCATTACACCGCTGTTGGCAGCGTCCAAACGCCGCCGTGGGAAGGCGTCTTTGTAGCAACAACAACGACGCACACGCGCGCGCGCATTGTCCCGCGTACCCGCACCGCTGCCGATTTAAGGGGCCCAGCGACGAGTCTCGAGCGAGCACTTTTTTGACAGCACGCCACATCGTGTCGGCTTCTACTACACACGCGCGGTCGATCCCTGCCTGCCTCTCCCTGTGCCTGCCTGCCTGCCAACAACAACAAACACACAGCGCTGCCACACGCAGTTACAGTTTTGAAGGGCATCGCGTATATACACAAGCGTTTCGCACTTTCATACTTCAACTTGTCCACTTTGTCAAGCCGGAGGCGACTTCGGAAGTGTGGGCAAAAGAACGTGGCGATTGAAAGAAAACGAGGACCCTTCCCTTCCTTCAATAAAAGTCGCCGTAAATTTGGTGGAGTTTTTTTTACTCTTTAATGTTTTTTTATCTCTCTCCCTCTCTCCCTCCCTGTGCTGGCTCCCTTTTGTGAATCCCAAATCTTCCCTGCCCGCCCCCCGCCCCGCGTGGAATTTTACATCACACAATAGGAGGCGACTGCACTGAAAGCAGGAAAGATTTGATTTGAATAAATATGCATGCGAGAGCCAGTGGCATTGATATGCCCCCTTTGAACTGGTGGGCCTGTTACATTCCAGCCCTGTTAGACATCATCACAAATTTTACGTGCCAACGTGTTAGCACAATGCAGAGTTTTTATGTGTATAAACACATACATAATTTAAAACCTTGTAATGGCACAAGCTCAGAATTCCACTGGGCAGACTTCATTTTAAGGGAATAGGTGCTCAGAGTGATATGTAATTTATTTAAAATAGTGTTTGTGTTGGCGAAGCTTTGGACAAAAAAAGTCAATCGTATCCATGCTTTCCGATGGCAAATGTCTCCCAGATGCCAACGATTATAATTACAAATAGCACTCAGAGTCTTAAAGGACGCCAACTCTGTCAATAAACCTAAACAATGGAGACTTCTACCAAGTATGTTGTCTTCCCTTCTAACACGTATCCGTATCGCCAGGAGCAGACAATTATGAATAGCCGCATGACTTCTCTGAGTTTCGGGTTTATTTTTTAATTTTGTCTAGCACAGTGGCTGTAAAATAAATAAGGCTGGATACAAACCAGGTACGGTGCAGACATCAGAAGAGAATGCCATACCAGTTTATGGACCCTGAGGTTCAGTTTGACGTTTATTGGTCTATCCATCATTTAACCAGCCACTGGCTTTCTTAAGTTCTTTGGGACAAACTGGGTCTTAAAAGGCAAGAGGGCATTTCTCAAACGGTCTGAATAAATATTTTAACTTCCTGTGCCATTCTCTGTGGAAAAAAGGAAACAAGAGAAAGAACAAAAAAAGATTTGAATCTCTTCTTCAGTTGCGCCTTTCTAACAAACAAAAAAACCCCAGAATGAGGACATATCCACCGGCTGCTTGACTTCGTGGTGTCTCTCTTTGCCCAGAGTGTTAAAGTTTATACACCGCTTACTTCTGCAGTTTCTTATTCAAGTTTCTTACACCCCCCCATCACCGCCTCTGTCCACCAGCAGTATAAATGGGTGCAGCCACAGTCGATCAGCAGGTCCACGTATGGTGGGATAAAGTGTAGGTACTGTACTCTCACTTCTTAGATTATGCCTGGCCGGCGTGGAAGAGTAGACAAAATACACGATTGATAGGGCTCTTTAGGCGTGGCCTCAATATGGGTGTTATCTATCCAGGGACATTTCGATTTAAAGCTTTCGTGACTGCAGGGATTCATCTTCTTGGTTCTTTCGGTAAAGTCACGTAGAAGGGAAGTAATAAAATAATAAAAATAAAACATAATAAAATAATTATCACGACGTTTCGGCCACAACGCAAGCAGCCGTCCTCAGGTGAAACCAGGTCTGTCGCCTCGAACCAAGAAGATGTATCCAGGGACATTTACGTAATTATCAGCATAACAAGTTTGTCGGGAATGCTGCTGCGGTGTTATGTTTGGCACACGCTACTTGCAATCCAGAGGTCTCTGGATTGATTCGATCTCCCAGCGCTGCAGTTGACTAAATTGGGCACGTTTCTTAAATCCCCCCCCACCGCATTTGTCCACCCGGCAATACAAATAAAAATGGGTACATTCTAGATTTGAAGTTTTAGTGACTGCAAGGATCCATACTCTTTGGTTCTTTCGGTAAAGTCACGTAAGTAAAACATAATAAAAGCTAAAATTAAAAATAAAATCCCTTTTTTTTCATTATGTTTTACCTACGTGACTTTACCGAAAGAACCAAAGAGTATAAAATGGGTACACGCACACTTAAAGACGATCGACAAGTGACATGTGGTGGGGTAAAGCGTGGGTACTCTCATATCTTCAAAGAGGTTTGACCAGCATGTAAGAATAGGCCAAAGAGCCGATTGAGGGGCTGTCTAGAGCTCCCTCCAATGGAGGGCCTGTCTGCCAGCTGTGACGTGAGCAAGCAATTGCAGGGGCTGCACCTTGGCATGGAAACTTATTGTCTTATGCATTTGGGTTCGTCAACGTGCCTGTGATTTTTGTTTGATTGGCCAGCAACGACAGCTCCGTGCGTTTTATCCCGGGTCGGTGGCCAACCCTTCATTAGTGGAGCTCTGTGCGCGGTCTGTGATCTGGAGACGCCGAGATGTACGGTGAAAAGTTAAAACGCGCGCGTTGCGTAAGGACGGATGAAGTCGTGCACACAACGCACGAGCGCGCGCGCGCGTGTATATATATTCGCGGGTCGAAACGGGACAATTTATTGGACGGACAGCCGGACAGAGTGACAGACGGGACGGAAGAAGGCAATGATTTAAGAGCATTAAGGATTAATGGCTGTGGTTCAACGGTGATAAATATTTAGCAAAGTGAAACACAGCAGGAGGTCTGGGCGCATTGTATTTGTTGATTTCCTTCTCTTTTTTTTTTATAATCGGCCACTAAGCTCATTTGCACAGGCAATTAGCCTGCGAAAACAATTACGAAGAATCTGGAGTAACTTGCGTGCAAGCCAGAAGACAAAGATTTGAATGGGACACATTTACCAACTTCGGGGGAGTAGTGGTTGCGTGCTTGGTGTATTAGGCTAATGAAACTCGGACACCCGAGTTTGATTTCGGGCCATGGTTAACATTAAGTGGCCTTCATCCAGCAGTGGACTTAAAAATCGCTGCAATTATTTTAAAATAATCTTTACCAGCTACGAAGACTATAAAGTGGACTTTACAATGCGACATTTTTTTTACCTTCCGTGCGACTCAAATAAATCACATTTTGTTTCTGTAAGTCAATATCCAAGCACCACGAGCGTTGATCTAATGTAAGTAGTAATTCAAAATCCTTCATCAGTCCAATGCTGAACGATGGCCTCCCCATAATGTGTCGGTCAAGGGGGTCGATTGGCCATACTTCAACACGCCAGAGGCAGTATAACGAGAAGGTTTAAGAAGGGCAAACTGTAGAGGGGGGGAGTTTGGCTTCTTCTTCTTATTATTATTATTATCTGCATGGTATGCATGGAGCCTTCTCCAGACACCACCGGCTCCCTCCCACACAGAGGGAAACACCAGCAGTCGGCTTAACTATCCCAGCAAGGTGATTTCTTACGCCTCCGATAGAGGACACACTAGAGAGCCCCTCTAGACGGCATTTGGCCTACTCTTCCATGCTGGTGGAAGTACCCACACTTTACCCCGCCACACCAGAGGCAGCAAACGGGTTTTGATTCTTTACCCGTACCCGGACCCGGCCGCACCAGGGTCGCAAACGGGTACCCGTACCCGGCCGGGTACGGGTAGCCGGGTATCGGGTAGGGTACGGGTATCGGGTACCCGGTTGCCACCTCTGCGCCACACGCAACCTGACGATCGACTAACTATACACACTATGCTGCACCCATGTATACTGTTGGGTGGACAGAGAAACTTGCCCCGTTGTTTCAACTGCCTCGCCAGGAGATCGAATCTGTGACCTCGGGCTTGCAAAGGTCAGCGCGTGAACCATGACGCAACCACTTCAAGAAAATATTGCTTTATACAAGCTGCAGCGGCCGCACACCACGCAATTAACCCCCTGACCTGAGTTTGATTCCTGGCGACGGCTGACAACAGTGGCGAGTTTTATTCGAGCCAGACTTTACCCTCCCACCTCTCCCCCGTTCTCCAACCGACCCTGGCTATCACAGTGAAGTATGGTTAAACACTCCCACCCACAACTGCCACAGCACGGGGAGGACGTTGGCTATTAGTTAATTGACAAATGTCTTTAATTCACCGAATGTGTTTTAGTAAATTATTTGGTGATGCTGCGTTGGCAGTGGTGCACACGCACAAATAGCAACAACTCAACACATTCCGTGACAGTAACACTGTGGCCTTGAGATAAAAAAAAGTATGTAAACAGGTGACGTTTCGGGCAATTGCCCTTCTTCATTGCACGTAAATGGAAGGCAGCGTCGATAGGCGTTGGAGGCGGCACGTAGCACCATGGGTCCTGATGATAAATCAAAGTGTTTTCTGATGAACAGTTTTTAAATAACAGATATTAAAAAACAGAGACACCCTAATAATTTAAGAACCATTTAACAAACATATACAGTCTATAATGCTGAATGCATAGCTCTACTTTGTTAACTATTCATATGCCTATTTAAAAACTGTTCATCAGAGAACATTTTGAACATTGACTTATCATCCGACCACATGGTAGGTATTAAGCACAGTCTCTAAATGTTAACTATTCATCTGCTATACAGAAGGGCCATTACCCTAAACGTTACGTATTATATATTGTTGTTTCTTTTAAGGCCAAAGTGTCTTTAACGAATGTTATCGTACATATATATTATTATACAGTAGCGGCGTTACCATTCAATGGATGGATGGCACACAGCGTGACTCCCAGGCGTTGGTCTATGGGAATTTGTTTCAAGTCCTGGGCATTCATTGTGAAGTTGTTGAAACGGGAAAACCACTTTAAGGAGACGTACATGCGTATTTACACACGTCGCCATGGATTCAGCTCAAATACCCACCCGCTCGTTTGTGCCGTTCCCTGTTTGCGCATATTAATCACGGCCTGAGAGCAAATGCCGAGCAAACAACACCGCGTGTATGTGCCTCTCTCTCTCTCTTAAAAGAGGCACATCACAAATTTCCACATGATGCTGTGCGACTTCATTGGGCTATCATTTGTGGCCAGGTCGCTTCTGAAAAAGAGATATACATCTAGTGGGCCTTACCTGGGAACAAACAATTGAGTGGATACATCTAAAATTACAACTTTAATTTGATGTTATTAATCCATTCGAACGAAGAAGATCTGTTAAAGTGTAACGTTTTCGTTGAAAACTAAACGGTTATATATGGGCTCTTCCTCATTCCTACTTCTTACACGAAACACGCGTTTGCTGTGAATGGCAGGATTAGGCGTGGTCTCAATATGGGTTGTGTTCACCCAGAGCGATTCATGCAGTTGTATAAGACGGTTAAAGGTAATGCTGCGAGATTCTACGAGTTCGCGTCTGTGCGTTATAACGCCACCAATGGCAACGGAGGGGGTGCCGTCAAGAAATTGTTTAGCACAGTGGACTTGCTATCCATCTCCTGGCGCGGCAGTAGCGCTTCATACATCAGCCCTGCCACCCTCCTGTCTCTGTCGTTTTCGTGTGGTGGGGTAAAGTGTGGGTACTGCCACCTCTTCTAAGATTGCCTGGCAGGTGTTGAAGCTTGACCAAATACCCTCTTTGGATGGGGGTTTCTAGGCAGTGGCGTAAACAGGAAATTACAGGGCTACTCCTTTATCTGTAAGTATGAAAATGTAAAATACGAAATGCAAGTTTCCGCTCCTAGATATGTGAGCAAAACGTGGACACATTGAAAATGTGTTCACACTGGAACCAGAATAAACTGATGGACAATCCACCAGTTTCATAATGTCAAAACTGAATTTGGTAATGAACACTAACTGGACAATGTACCGAAAGAGGAACGTTTTCAACCAGTGCACATTACCCGCGATGCCATACGGATCAGAAACAAACAAAACACGCGTGCAAAAAAAATCAAAGGAGGGGCACATGCTTGGAATTGCACTGAGAGGCAGAAAGGCGAAGAAGATAAAGCATGGATCAGGGGAACAAAGGCAAATTAGAGGCACGGGTCATCGTGGTTACAGGGGACGATGGGCAATGGACGAGACAGATGAAAGAATGGCAGTAGAAGGATGGAATACTCCCAAGAGGACGACCACTGCAGAGATGGATCAATAAGATCTATTCGGTAGCAAGATGCGTCGTGGCATCATAGAACCGCGAGCGATGGCAATGGCATGGAGAGGCCTTCATCCAGCAGCGGAGAGACAATGGATATCGCTAATGATGATGATGAATATCGGAACGTTGAATCCCGGCACACATTAATATTTCTCCATCGATAACAAGATAACTTGGTTTCCAACAGATTACTTCTCCCAACCTTAGGTTTAAAATTAGTCAGCAAACTAACCGCCGGGTGCGGAGACGACATGATCCAACAGTGGACAGTGAGAGGGCTGCACACACACAGACGGGCCCATTACTGCTGTCCCCTCGGTGTGAATGTCTCAACGCCAATGAATAATGGACGGCCTTGGTCGGGATGTTTTAAAAAGCAACGCACTTACATTCCGCGTGTGTTTAGGAGAAAGGGTATAGACTTCGATTTAAAGCTTTCGTGACTGCAGGTATTCATCTTCTTGGTTCTTTCGGTAAAGTCACGTAGAAGAGAAGTAATAAAATAATAAAAATAATAAAACATAATAAAATTACCCCGCGCCCTCAAAGTAATAAAATAATAAAAATAATAAAACATAATAAAATGATATTATTTTATTATGTTTTATTATTTTTATTATTTTATTACTTCTCTTCTACGTGACTTTACCGAAAGAACCAAGAAGAGGGTATAGACTGCCAAGTGGGGAGGAGCGGTGGCGCAGTGGTTAGCACACTGCACCGTTAACCTTAGCAGCACACGTTCAATTCCCGGCCGTGACTAACATCGGCGGCGAGTTACATCTGAACCGCTTCTCAATGGGCCCGCAGCCACGCACAGTCGAGTTTTGGAGGGGAAAGGAGCCCAGCACAGCAGCCAGCCAGGAAACTCGAGGCTTGAATTTTGTTGTTGTTTACGAGTACAGGAGGAGGTATGATCGTTGATTAATATCATTCACATACACCGCGAGTGGGCACATCGACGGTCGATAATCATTTGATCAGGCGAAGGAGTCGCGATGGCAGGCGATAGCCGCGTTGGGATCCATCACCCCGCGCCCTCAAAGTGGATTATTTTGACAGCTGCCAATCTCAAACAGGAATGGGTGTCACGCTGAGAGCGATAATTACTCTTTGCTGCAAAGAAGCGCAACGTGCAGACATCTGCTCTTTATTGTCTATATATCCCGTGTCCCCGCGGCATACATTCCTGGGGGCGGGGGGGGTGATGGGGGTGGTTGTGAGTGTTTGATATGGGGAGGGGTATATGAGGCAGGTGTATGGGATACATACACACACATTCATGTGCACACAGGCATATGCATACCCACTGATATGCGTGCAAAAGAAACAAAGGCAAAATCCCCAGTGTAGCCTTAACAGACGGCTGAGGCAAGTGCTGTTCGCGACCATCTGATGAAGGCCGGCACGGCACACGAGGGGGTGGGTGGCCAGCACCACACCCGGCCGTCTTTGTCTCCCCAATGCCGATGCTTACAGACTGCACATTTCAAGGCTGAGTTTACCTTAGTTTTCCCTTTGGGGTAAGGCGATGGCCAACACAGAGGATAGATATGTTTTTACATTTTATTTAATCCAAGCAGATAAGGCCCACTGAGCTATGGAGCTGGGTTTTTCTTTTAAAGCTCCCTAGCCTCAAATGAAGGCTTAACGAAGTGGCTTATCATCATCGTGTGGACAATTTATTGCAGTCAGATACCCTGAACGCGAAGTACGCCCCGTGTTTAAAACGAACAGGGAGCGCAACCGACTGGCATATCTGATGGAAAAACGAACGGGTTCAACCTCAGGTTGGAAAACATGAAAACTTTTAAGAACATACACTCAAACAATAAAACAACCCAATTTTTATCTGGATTTAATTATGTAAACTATTCAACTGCTTAAAACTAGTTTTTTTATTTTACCCACTGAGCTATATAGCTCTTTGTAAGAAACGACCTCGCCACAAATGCTTGCTCAACGAAGTGGCTCATCTTGTCGAAATCTACAGCAGCCAAACAACTCTAAACGCATGGCGATGTCGATTCTAAATGTGGACAGGGGAAACCCGGAGGAAAAATCCACGCGACCTCGGGGAGAGAGACAGA